>JAVGWX010000005.1:94706229-95306229 GCA_036924085.1 Ariolimax columbianus | reverse complement strand
ATTTCTTGTATGAAAATGTTCGAATTTTGGTATCCGTGGAGTGAAATAAACTGGTTGTATACAGAATCTGTAGAGCTTTTACACCAGTATAATGAAGTTAAGTTTTGTCTGCCGCTTCGAATATGGTGTATTTTCTTGCCCCAGCCTTGACCAGTCTTAGTGTTGTGTGCAGTTGGTAGTGAGCAGATGGCGCATTCTTCTATTTAGTTCGCATAACGATATCTTGTTTGGTGTGCCATTGACTTAAAGCTTTCTGCTCATCTTCAGTGAAGGTCTAGTCTCTTCTTCAGTCCTGGAGCATCTTTTAGTATTGGTAGGAATTATGCGAGTAATGACGCATTCCTTTATTCTAGTCACCAGTTGATTTAAAAGACTTGTTGGAGAGCCAGAGATGGGTCATTTCTGTCTTGAGATTTCATCTACTAGCTTGTCGCTATTTAATTGTGTTATGGTTCTATGGCGTTGTTTGTGAGGAGGGGTGTGCTTAGGTTTTACGAGATCCGCAGTTGTCTGTGGTCGCTAATAACGTCTGAGCAGTGTAGTACCTCTCAACTGGTAACCAATTTGAGGTCGTCGCACAGAACATCATCGGTTTCTGATCTTGTACTATAATCTGATCCGTCCATCTTTTCCCTTTGGTTTATTAAAGAACTTATTAACCAAAACAAATGTCTGGCTTTCAGCGAAGATAGCCAGTTGATCTCCCTGGTCGTAATCTGATCATCGGAGAACTCACAAATACCAATAAATTGTATGTATGTATGTATGTATGTATGTGTAACAGTTCCCGCCGGAGCAAGGGGAGTTTAGGATGCCTGAACATGTTAAAGCTTAAAGCTACATGAATGCATGTCAAGGTCACTCACTGTCTCAGCAAAGGAGAACAGAGTTGGGTTAAGGAATGTGGACAGGTAGAAACTGACCACTGGCCTTCCGATTTTGGTAGGGGGAGATTGATTGACAGACGAAATTGGCAACGGGGCTTGCTGCGAGAGAATGAGTGACAGGTGTGCAAAGTGTTTCGTTCCAATTGGAATTGAAGATGACCATACCTGAGATCGATTGGTCAAGCTCTGGCCTTGCTTGAGGATATATAACTCGAGACAAAGTTTAGCTCGAGAGGCTGGATGAGAGATGGAGAGGCTAGATAGAGAGTGGCTGTATGGGAGAGAGAGAGACTGAATGTGGATAGTATGTTTAACTCACCGACTTAGATAGAGGAGCGATTGATTGACGGTTGGACGAATGTTTGGTGATAGAACAGGGGCGCTCAAATGGGTGTGTGAGTTTTGCGTTAATAGATAATCTGAACGTGTGTTTGTAAGCAAGGACACATTGTGAACGAGTATGTCGAGATCGCCCGCCTGAGGGGATTTCAGTGAGGAAGAGTATTTGATAAGGTGTGTTGAAGACGCAGTTAAGGCGATGTGTGTGTGATGTAATTGCAAGGCAATAGAACTGGGTTTTAGATAGTTGGGAATTCCATCAATAGCTAATGCTTACAATTCCCGTTTTAGTAGAATGTTTAGTTAAGATATGTATTATATTGTGTTTGTAATTTCTCTACTCATTCTATGATATGAGTATGATTTAATAAATATGCCACTTGCTGTTTGATATGTCATTTACTGAGTATGGTCATGATGATGTGGATGAGTGTGAGAATGTTCTAAGTTAGATCACGGCCAGGGCAAAGAAATAGAGGATCTGCTACACGTTATTATTATTTTGGTGCCTGTTGACCACGGATAGTCCTGGTAGATTTATAAATATAGTGCGTGTGTACCTACAGATCTTTAATTGCCTGTTTAACACAAGTGTCGCAGTTATATTTAACTTGTGTGTGTAGTTAGGAATAGAGGAGTAGCTAGTGGTTAGAGTGTTAGTACCATAGACAGCTGACTGGTAAGTGTGACATTTTTTTTACCACCCATTGTTGTATTATTGACAAGACTTTGTGCGTACTTGACAGTGTTATAACTTTTTTTTTGGTGGGCCAGACGGGTTTATTCAATATGTCGAGGTTGGACAATGTTAAACAATGTTATCATTGTCTAGCTTTTGGACATTTGTCTATCGGATGCCCTAATATTCTTCGGAATATTAACAGTTCCTGGAGAGGAGGACGGGTTGTCAAAAACAAGCCTTTCATGGCACGAGCTACAGTCAGCGATAAGTGGGAGGACAAAAGTCAACTACAAAACCAGCTAAGAGAACTAACAGGCAGAGTTATTCGGCTGGAAAGACAGGAAAACGACCTCCAATGGAAGCTGCGACAGCTGTTGCAACAGTTTGAAAAGGGAGCTTTCAAACCAGCTAGGAAGGAGAGAAGAAATCAAGAAATCACAGAAGTAAACACGGCCCAGTATTTTAGAAGGGGACAGAGTGGTAGGAAAGTGAGTAGGAAGCCCATCCAACTTCCACATTCCGATCCGTGGAGGGACAGAGGTGGAAATCTCAGGACGGACGTGTGTGAACGACTGGAAAGAGGTGTCGAAAAGGATACGAGTTTGACCCAGGTGGAGAGGCCAAGTCAAGTGAGGGGAGGAGGAATGGTTGGGCAGAAGTTTGAATCGGGCAGATTCTTAGCCCAGAAGAGGCCTTTTGCACGGTTACAGATGGAGAGGCAGGACAGGAGCTATCAAAGAGACTTTAAGCACGAGGCGGATGGACAGAAAGAAAGAGATACAGGTTTTGTGTATCCAGAAAAGTTAGGGACGGAGGGCAGGTTACGCAATGCAAACGAAACAAACGTTCGCTCAGAGGTCCAGATAAAATGTTACCGCATCGGACAGTGTAGGCCGAGAATTCAGGAAGAGGGTATTACGTCGATTAACATGGTCGGGCGTGCTGAAAGGAGCCAAGTTTAACAGGAAGTCAAGCCTGGTAGAACATTAGTTAAAGTCGACGAAGAATCGAACAAGGAAATAGTCAGAGATTCGTCAGATAAAGAGGAAAGGAGAGGAGGAGGAATGGTGGCAGGACCAGCTATGGTTTCGTGCCCACCCAAGCCAGGCCCTAGCCATGCGGGAGAAGTGGTTGAACAGACCGAAAGAAGGGACAACCCTTCGGCCACCGAGGAAGGAAGTGGAAATGACGCACACTTGGAATGCGAAACGGACGCACCAACAGCAGCCAACAAACGAGGAACAGAGTTTCTAAGGAAAACGAAGAAAAGGGAAAGACAGGTTAACCACAGCCAGGACAGCGAACCAGTCATCGAAGCAAAGATGAAAAGATCTCAGTTCGAGATAAGCGAACAGTCAAACGAACAGTGTGAAAAGTTTTTCCCACAAATAGTGAATACAGATGGACGGAAGGCTGAAGTAGCGGACGATGTAAGTGTACGTAACACTACCAGAGAACCGGTGGGTACGAACCAAACAACCGTGAAACAAACAGACCAGACGATGGGCGTTTTACAGGAGGAAATCGCGCAGCAATCAGAGACAGCTGATGGGGCAGCGCATAGTCTGGTTAAAATAAGCAGTAGTGATAAGGAACGGTTGATGCAATGTTTACTGACGCTAGCCAAAAACATGGAATTCAGAAATGGAATTAGGTAAAGTCGTGTGGAGTACTTACACACATGGGCTATCATGTGAAACTCCAGTTAATGTATGCATTTGCATAAAATTTGTTTCATCTACCGTTATCCTTGAGAACGGAGATTTTGATAATTAGGGGGTAGGGTATAGAGACGGAGGAATGACCAGATGTTACAAATTCCTTTGAATTCGTTGTCTGAAGTACACGCCAGATAATGAGCGGACGGTCAGTCTGAAGCGAAGACTGATCGAGATCAAAGGGACATTTCTGACCAGAGAAGCGGACAGAACGGACAAGAGACGCAGGATAGCTGGATGCGCCAGGTAATGATTACGTGACGCAAGGTAACACGTGGACGCGATGCTTCGGTTAATATCTGACCAGGTAGCTTTGATGCGGGGAATTTGGGGAAACAACGGTGAAATAGTTAGATCACAACACTCGGTTTTGATTCCTCGGGACAAAGACTGCACCTGGACTAGTAGGGTTACAGCATGACGTAATTCGACAGGTGGACGATTCGGTTTTTGACTTTTGACTCAGACATAGTTTAGTATCTGATTTAGTGACATAGTTTAGTATCTGATTAAATTAGAACTTAGTCATAGTTTAGTGACATAGTTTAGTATCTGATTAAGTTACAACTTAGTCATAGTTTAGTATCTTTTGAAGGGGGCATTAACAGGTGCTCATCTGTGGGGCACGAGCAGGAGTGAAGGTTGATGGCATTTGATCATGTTTTTGTGTGCAAATATTTTGACATTTGCATTTGGTGTTTGGGTTTTGACTAATGGTATTACTTGCATTTTTAGTGGGTTGTATGGTCGATATAGTATGCATTGAATTTTTCTTTATTTTGTTGTTGTTTTTTTTGTTGTTGTTGTTGAATCATCATGTTTACAGGTATTTGATACAGGTTATTTAGGTGATCTACAGAGCAGTATATCTCATCCAGACTGTAGGCCTCCGCAAGCACAAGTCACCACGAGTTCCAGAATCACATGTATGTGGAGTCTTTGCAGAGAAGACTACATTGATCAGAAGTTTTAAAATTGACTATGACATATGTTGTCAAATATCGTTTTTGTGAGAAACATAAAGAATTTTGCTGTTTTCTTTGAGAGGGGATAGCTGTCAAGAGAGACAATGATAACTAGCCTGAGGATAACCCACGTAAGTTCGTGGCCTCACAGGAGTTAGTATGAAGTGAATCGTCGGCCAGGCGTGTAATGAGACCGCCTGAGAAAATTGACCTGAACTGGTCGTGTGTAACAATGAAGGTTCGTGTCCTTAGAGGAAGGCACGGGAACAGGTCGAGGTATATTGACCTCAATGAGTAAGGAGAATTCCTTAAGGTGTTTCTGTTTTGATGAGTTAAAGGTCCCGCAGGGACAGACTTAGGTGAATTTGACTGTAAAACGATGTAAAAGTGTTGGTTTGTGTTGTAAAAACGCCCAGCCACAGTGTTTTTCTTCTGCTTGTATTGATTGTGTATGTATTACAAAAAGTTTATATGTATCAAATGACATGTCTTTTTATGCATGTACGATGTGAGTGAAGTTGTAAACAGGAGTAGTGTTTACATTTTGGATAGTAGAGACGAAAATGGTGGTCATTTGCCAGATGAAAAAAATGACCATCCATGTTTCGGTCTGTAGTTTAGGGAGGTAATGTAACAGTTCCCGCCGGAGCAAGGAGAGTTTAGGATGCCTGAACATGTTAAAGCTTAAAGCTACATGAATGCATGTCAAGGTCACTCACTGTCTCAGCAAAGGAGAACAGAGTTGGGTTAAGGAATGTGGACAGGTAGAAACTGACCACTGGCCTTCCGATTTTGGTAGGGGGAGATTGATTGACAGACGAAATTGGCAACGGGGCTTGCTGCGAGAGAATGAGTGACAGGTGTGCAAAGTGTTTCGTTCCAATTGGAATTGAAGATGACCATACCTGAGATCGATTGGTCAAGCTCTGGCCTTGCTTGAGGATATATAACTCGAGACAAAGTTTAGCTCGAGAGGCTGGATGAGAGATGGAGAGGCTAGATAGAGAGTGGCTGTATGGGAGAGAGAGAGACTGAATGTGGATAGTATGTTTAACTCACCGACTTAGATAGAGGAGCGATTGATTGACGGTTGGACGAATGTTTGGTGATAGAACAGGGGCGCTCAAATGGGTGTGTGAGTTTTGCGTTAATAGATAATCTGAACGTGTGTTTGTAAGCAAGGACACATTGTGAACGAGTATGTCGAGATCGCCCGCCTGAGGGGATTTCAGTGAGGAAGAGTATTTGATAAGGTGTGTTGAAGACGCAGTTAAGGCGATGTGTGTGTGATGTAATTGCAAGGCAATAGAACTGGGTTTTAGATAGTTGGGAATTCCATCAATAGCTAATGCTTACAATTCCCGTTTTAGTAGAATGTTTAGTTAAGATATGTATTATATTGTGTTTGTAATTTCTCTACTCATTCTATGATATGAGTATGATTTAATAAATATGCCACTTGCTGTTTGATATGTCATTTACTGAGTATGGTCATGATGATGTGGATGAGTGTGAGAATGTTCTAAGTTAGATCACGGCCAGGGCAAAGAAATAGAGGATCTGCTACATATGTATGTATGTATGTATGTATGTATGTATGTATGTATGTATGTATGTATGTATGTATCTATGTATCTATGTATCTATGTATGTATAAATGTATGTATGTATGTATGTGTGTATGTGTGTGTGTGTGTATGTATGTATGTATGTATATATGTATGTATGTATGTATTAATACTCTTGTACGTGTTCCAATTACTCCAGATGGTGAAGTGTAAGTACAACATTGCATTTAGTTTACCCGTACCAGCTTTTATGAAAGCCTCACAAAAGTAATTTATAGTTTCTGTTTAAGAAGCAATGCTTATTACATGAGAAAGTTTCCAGCCGTATGAGCAGTCCTCATCTGTCAACTCTTACGCTTTTATACAGAGGTCCAATTCTGTTTGCACCAATTTCCACTCAGGCGATGTATATGTTATTACTTACTACAGAAGCAGTGTTTTGGAATGTCAAAATTATCACAATAAAAATTGTCCGAAATTATGAACAGTACTAAAGGGAAGTCATAGAAGAGAATATACTAAGTAGGACTGTCTACAAAATGTGTACACATGATGCAAATACAACAGTACCTATCAAAGAGTTTGAAAAGTCAAGGATTAATGACTGACGTTAAACAAAGTGTGAGAAAGAAAGATACATAAAAAACGCTACAGTGCGATATGGAATATCTACTTTAGTGCAAAACAACAATGGATAAAATCAAAATGCTGGTTAAAAAAAAAAGACATTTGAAAGATCAGTAACACGAGAGAAATGCGTGCAGAAATAAGCAACTTTCAAACACTCAAGGGCTGTTCCAGGTAGTATGATACATTAAGGACACGATTTTGGATATCTTATTTGGTTAGAAAGAAAAAAACTATCAAACAAGTGGTGAAATGTGAACATGAGCCGTTCGTTATGAGAGGCGAGAAACCAATTGAACCCTCATCATCCCAGCTTTTTAAGACCAGTAGTAAAGAAAGACATACAAGATTTGAGGAAAGGGAAAGTGCCAATAAATACAGAATTGAGGAAATCATTGTAGATAACATCGCTGATCTGCATAATGACATCAACAATACGGGACAGTTTCTGTTTAAACAGCCACCATTTCATTCACACTTAAATCCTATAGAAATAGTTTGGGCATAAGTGAAAAGACAGGTAGCAAGTCTCAGACATTGAGAATCAGTTCTGAATTATATATGGTGAGCATGTAATTGATTAATGTCAGAAAGATTTATTCAGCCGGCATCAGCCATCAATTTCTTTGTCATCTACTTTTGAACAGGGCGAGTACATTATATATATATATATATATATATATATATATATATATATATATATATATATATATATATATATATATATATATGTGTGTGTGTGTTTAAAGTAACAAATACATTAATTTATATGTGCATCAAACTCACCGTGAATCTTGAAACATACCAGAATTAAAAAGAAAAACGCACGAAAATACACGAACATTAGTCATTTAATATTAGTTGAACACATGACTCTTACTGGAAACTCATATATTTTTTAATCAGTAATTCCCATTTGAAAGGAACAATAATTTGCTCATGTTGTGTGTCCATTGTTTCCGGAGAGAACCACATTGGCAACTGTCAATCCTTGAGTGGGTTCGTAGGGGGCTAATCAAACCAATCCGAACCCTAAAGTGTCTGGCACACTGAGGGCAGAGAAACACTGTCTGGCCTTCAACAGGAGGCAAATCGTCTCTTGCCTTTCGTGTCGCTCGTCTCCGTGCAACTTCCTTGATACTTGTCTGCCCTATATGCGCCGAGGCATCAGAGATTGTACTACACCAAGCAAAGCGATCAGCAGCAATGATCTCCCAATTATCAAAGTCGATGTCACGGTTCTTCAGTGAGGCTTTCAGAGTGTCCTTGTATCGTTTTATTTGGCCACCGCGAGCTGACTTGCCTGACTCAGGCTCGCCATAGAATATTTTCTTTGATTTTCCTTAGACAGCCCAGACGAAAGTGGTCAAGCTTCTTCGCATGTTGGCTGTACACAGTCTAGGTTTCACAGGCGTACAGAAGAGTTGGTAGGACGACTGTAACAGCCCAGGTTTCACAGGCGTACAGAAGAGTTGGTAGGACGACTGTACACAGCCCAGGTTTCACAGGCGCACAGAAGAGTTGGTAGGACGACTACCGCATAAACCTTCAATTTGGTTACAAGCTTAATTCCTCTCCAGTCCCAAACTGAGAATCTCAGTTTTCCAAATCCTACACATGTTTTTGCAATTGTCGAGTATAATTCATCATCACTATATAGTGCGCTGGAGAATATGCTACCACGGTATACAAAACATTCCACCAACTTTAACTTCTGATCATAAATAGTGATAGATGGCTTACTGTGCACAGCTCTTGGAGATGCTTGGTGCAGCACTTCAGTCTTACTGGGATAAATGGTGAGACCAAAGTTATCGCAAGCCGCTGCAAAGATGTCAACAGTACATTGCATTTCAGTCCGAATGGACACTGAGAGCGCAGGTCATCAGGAAAGAGAAGATCACATACGGTCTCAGTTTGTTCTCTTGTTCTTGCTCTCATTCTCCCCACATTGAACAGCTCGTAGTCTAGGTGATAGCGGTAGTCTAGGTGATAGCGGTAGTCTAGGTGATAGCGGTAGTCTAGGTGATAGCGGTAGTCTAGGTGATAGCGGTAGTCTAAGTGATAGCGGTAGTCTAGGTGATAGCGGTAGTCGAGGTGATAGCGGTAGTCTAGGTGATAGCGGTAGTCTAGGTGATAGCGGTAGTCTAGGTGATAGCAGTAGTCTAGGTGATAGCGGTAGTCTAGGTGATAGCGGTAGTCTAGGTGATAGCGGTAGTCTAGGTGATAGCGGTAGTCTAGGTGATAGCGGTAGTCTAGGTGATAGCGGTAGTCTAGGTGATAGCGGTAGTCTAGATGATAGCGGTAGTCTAGGTGATAGCGGTAGTCTAGGTGATAGCGGTAGTCTAGGTGATAGCGGTAGTCTAGGTGATAGCGGTAGTCTAGGTGATAGCGGTAGTCTAGGTGATAGCGGTAGTCTAGGTGATAGCGGACTGACTCTAGCCTCACTATCCTTGAATGCATCCGTCAGTATGGCAGCAAACATTATGCTGAAAAGAGTAAAGGCTAGGATGCATCCTTGCTTCACTCCATCTGTAACACCGAAGTGCTCATAGTATTCCACATGTTTTTGTACTCGAGCCAACATGCCATCACAGAAGGGCTGAACCATTATAATAAACGCATTGGGACATACAAATTTGGCCACAATCTTCCATAGGCCGTTCCGACTTACAATATCAAAAGCTTTTGTTAGATCCACAAATGGGGTGAGCAGGTGGACATTTTGGTCTTGACACTTTTCTTGTGTTTACCTAGCTGAAAATATCATGTCAGTGGTGCCTCGTCCTTTTCTAAACCCACATTGACTCTCCGGAAGTAACCCTTGTTCTATATGATGTTCTATATTCTAGTAGAATCTTTGCAAGTATCTTTCCTGCAACGCAAAGGAAAGATATCGCCCTATTGTTGTCACAGACTTGTCAATTTACTTTTCTCTTAAAGAGAGGAATAATGGATGCATCTTTGAAGTCGTGTGGTATACGCTGTTGATTCGAGATTTCACACACAAGTCTAGACAGCTTCTCGTGTGGTCTGGGTTCCCCAGCTTACTAGATCTCGGCAGGAGTTGAGTAGTATCCCGGAAACTTTCCACTAGTGAGGAAGCCGATGGCTTTCTGTGTTTCTTGGACAATAAGACACTGGGCTATGGTCTCATTAGTTCCTATTTGTGGTAGACGATTTATCGCCTTATCATTAATTGACGGGATTGTCTGTTGAGAGCGCCACTGAAGTGCTCTGCCCAGCGTTTCAACATTTTCGTCTTCTCTGTCATCAGGTGCTGCCATATATATTCAGCACAAGTCAGATGTCAGATTTTGTTTGGGTCATATACTCCTCGGAGTGCACTGTAAAAATGTTCAGTTTTTAAGATTATGCATATCTGCGAACGCCTGTATCTGATCAGCTTTCGTGCATAGCCATGAATCTTGCATTTCACGGAGCCTTCGTTGTACAGTTTGGCGAACCTTGGAAAACATCTCCTTCTTTGCACACAATTTTGGATCATTGCTAAATGCACGATAGAGTTTATGCTTATCCTCTAGCAGACGCTGTATATCTTCGCAGTTTCCATCAAACTAGTCGTGGTGCAGTACCAAGTTTGTCAGCGGAGGTGGAGTATAACATTTGCCTAAAACTGACCCAGCTCCCCTCTAATTCAACTGAAGTATCTAAATTGATGTTGTCAAGTTGGTTGACTATTTCGTCTGCAAGACTCTCTATGGTGCTGATGTTGTCCAGCTTCATGATGTTAATTCGATTAGGCACTTTAACACCTTGTGGGCATCTTGGAGCCTGGATCCGAATGTTAAGCTTCGAGATCAGTAATCTGTGATATGTCCAGCAGTCTGCACCACACATGGCCTTGGTGACCCGAACATCTTGTCGTGTCTACGGACAATAACAAAGTCAATCAGGTGCCAGTATTGTGAGCGGGGATGCACCCAGGCTGTTTTTTATTACTCTTCTTCTTCTTTTTCATCTTCATCTTCTATTTCTTCTTCTATCAACTGATGCTATTCATCTAATCCGGTGACGTTCACGAAGGAGACTATTCCTTTCAGCTAATCACCGGTCACCCGCAGCATGTTAGAGCATCGTCGCTCCGCAGGGCCAAAATGCCTCTCTTTGGTCGGCATAAGTAGGGCAGTCCTGCAGAATTTGCTCTGGGATTTGCTTGGATTCTCGACAATCGCACGTGGCGGTGTTTAAACGACCCAATCTGTGAAGGTGGACCTCGAGTCTACAATGTCCCATTCTGAGACAGGAGATCTTTCTCTACCCATCTCTGCAAAATGTGTTTATGCTGTAATTTTCTGGTTTGTAATCTTTGTGGTGGTCTCTACATTTCGTCTTCGTGAATCGTTTTTATGAGTGTGTTTGCTTCTCTTTAGCAATGTGTATAACGAGTCTGCGTGCCGCCACTTTCAGCTATTGCTTCTTGTCTGCAAGTATCCCACAGTAGGCCGGTTATCCAATGTAGGACTGATTCTGTTTTTCGGAACTGTCAAAAACTAAAACTGTCAAACGACATTTTTCCATTTTTCCTGGGGTAGTCGAGGGGTTTTAAAGGCTGAGGACTACAGGCCGCTTCGCCACTGCTGTCACCACGTCGTGTGCTGGCTATGATTGTTTATTTCATCCCTAACAGAAAAACAACATATGCCATAACGGGGATTCGAACCGCTGTCCTCCTTGTCGCCAGGCAGGCATCGAAACCATTCGGCCACGCGCTCCGGGTGAACAGCATCCCGATATTATATTTCATTTCGTGAGAGTCTGTCTTGTTTAGGGCTGGAAATGGGTTGAGTACGCTCCTGGAGTCTGTTTTATTTAGGGCTGGAAATGGGCTGAGTTCGCTCCTGGAGTCTGTTGGAATGATTCCACGCAACAAGTGTGCCTTTTCAAACAAAGTATCAAGGTTTCAAATGGGCTTTGTCATGTAGAACCTTCAGGCTAGGAATGAGCCTCGTTACACTTAACTTCCATGCTATGAATAGGCTTTTCACATGGAACATCTAGGCTACGAATAGGCCTCGTCACACAGAATCCTCATATTACTAACTTGCATAGTTTTACACAGAACCCCTACGCCACAGCAAAACTTTGCCTTTTCGACCAAGGCGCACCTTTTAGAAGTTATTACTACTGTATACTTTTTTCTCTTTGTTATTTCTTATGATCCACATTTAACCTCAGATGTCCACAATAATGACTTAAACAAAGTCATGTCTTTGGCTGTCTTTTTGAGGCAGAATGTCTTAGAGTAGGATCTGGGCTCTGGAGCCAGGTGTACTCATCTTCAATACCTATTGTTGTGTGTCTGATCTTCGAACTTTCAGTATATGAAACTCATTGTAAGGGACGTAAACTAAGTTATATTAAAAATTTCATTATTTTCTCAATTATATCCCTTTTTGCTAAGCATTGTAACAACATATTTTTTTAATTACATTTGTCAGCACTTTACATTCGACTATGCTTGTTGCTTTTAAGAGACTGCAATCTAATTGTTTGTTGTTCAATAAATATGATTTTGTTGTGTGGTAGTTTCTTAAGTACAATACCAAATTGTATATAACCAGAGCACACATATAAGGACTGACCGATTCGGGAACGTCGCTACTCATATAATACATCGACATCACAACAAAGCATCGATACAGTTTTCATAATATCAGCAAAACTATAATTTCCACTTCAAACCTACTTATTACATCTAAATAAACAAAACAAACAGATCTACCTCACAAAGATCTTTTACAACTTACTTCACCATTCTATAAAATAGGCTGATTCCAATTCGAGTAAGAAGAAGATAAATCGTTTCAAATCCATTTGTAATAAAAAATACAATTCTTCAAATTGCGGAAAAACGGAGTAGATTGAGGAGACGTATTCATCATTAAAAAATGTATATTTCTAGTCTCTGTTCTCCTCCCCACCATCCCCTCCACTCCTCTCCACAAGCCCCTATTCTCCTCCCCACCAGCCCCTCCACTCCTCCCCACCAGCCCCTTTTCTCCTCCCCACCAGCCCCTGTTCTCCTCCCCACCAATCCATGTTCTCCTCCCCACCAGCCCTTCCACTCCTCCCCACCAATCCATGTTCTCCTCCCCACCAGCCCCTCCACCCCTCCCCACCAATCCATGTTCTCCTCCCCACCAGCCTCTCCACTCCTCCCCACCAGCCCCTGTTCTCCTCCCCACCAGCCCCTCCACTTCTCCCCACCAGCCCCTGTTCTCCTCTCCACCAGCCCCTATTCTCCTCCCCACCAGCCCCTGTTCTCCTCCCCACCAGCCCCTCCACTTCTCCCTACCAGCCCCTCCACTCCTCCCCACCAGCCCCTGTTCTCCTCCCCACCAGCCCCTGTTCTCCTCCCCACCAGCCCCTCCACTCCTCCCCACCAGCCCCTGTTCTCCTCCCCACCAGCCCCTGTTCTTCTCTCCACCAGCCCCTCCACTCCTCCCCACCAGCCCCTCCACTCCTCCCTACCAGCACCTGTTCTCTTCCCCACCAGCCCCTCCACTTCTCCCCACCAGCCCCTGTTCTGCTCCCCCAGCCCCTGTTCTCCTCCCCACCAGCCCCTCCACTTCTCCCCACCAGCCCCTGTTCTCCTCCCCACCAGCCCCTGTTCTCCTCCCCACCAGCCCCTGTTCTCCTCCCCACCAGCCCCTCCACTTCTCCCCACCAGCCCCTGTTCTCCTCCCCACCAGCCCCTCTACTTCTCCCCACCAGCCCCTGTTCTCCTCCCCACCAGCCCCTCCACTTCTCCCCACCAGCCCCTGTTCTCCTCCCCACCAGCCCCTCCACTTCTCCCCACCAGCCCCTGTTCTCCTCCCCACCAGCCCCTCCACTTCTCCCCACCAGCCCCTGTTCTCCTCCCCACCAGCCCCTCCACTTCGCCCCACCAGCCCCTGTTCTCCTCCCCACCAGCCCCTCCACTTCTCCCCAGCAGCCCCTGTTCTCCTCCCCACCAGCCCCTCCACTTCTCCCCACCAGCCCCTGTTATCCTCCCCACCAGCCCCTGTTTACCTCCCCACCAGCCCCTGTTTACCTCCCCACCAGCCCCTGTTTACCTCCCCACCAGCCCTCCACACCTCCCCACCAGCCCCTGTTTACCTCCCCACCAGCCCCTGTTTACCTCCCCACCATCCCCTGTTCTCCTCCAGACCAGCCCCTGTTTACCTCCCCACCAGCCCCTGTTTACCTCCCCACCAGCCCCTGTTCTCGCTGCCGTCATCGTAGCTCCAATATCTGCTCATTTCTTCCAAAGAAACCCCAAATATGTTGACATTGTTTGTACACCGGGTCTGCCTTTGTACTAGGATGTCTATACTCTTCGCTAGACTTTCCAAGCGCAGCCTTTTTCTAGAGCAGGATAGCGCATTGATCAGTTGTGCCTCACTGACCCCGAAGTAAGCAACCAGCTGTGAGTTACTGCCTGCTGTCAGCTCATTCACTGTGCCCTTTCCCAAATACAATCAATAGAAACATTGTTTTCACATTTCTAACATATGTTTCTGTACATTACAGTCCAATCAAAATGAAGAAAACAAATCAACATGATACAATTATGCTTGACCCCATTCAAATATTATTTCAACAAATTGGAACAAAAGAAAATGAAATGTAAAGATGAAATTGACATTTTACATAACATTTACTTGGCCATCTGATTTTCTAAATTATGAAATTAGAAACGGCGCTATCTGGTTTCATAAAATGAAGCAAAACGATCCTAAATGAAGCAAAACGTATATCCATCGATTCAAGGAAAGGACGCTGATGACAATTTTATTTTTAAACTACAATGAGATATTTAAAAAAAATGTTTGGCAGGCAGTTAAAATCATATTTGATGAACATTAAAAATGTACCACCTTCTTTTGAGAAAATCAGCTAAAAACTACACCCTTCCAATTAATTATTATTAATAGATCATTATTATGTGCGCTGTTAATGTGTCTAAAAAACACCATGTTATGCAACGTCTTTATAAAAATAACTTCCAATATACGAGTAACAATTTGATGAAATCATCAGTAAGGACCAAGATGATCTTATTCCGCAGAGACGCACACATAACTGGCCTTGGTAAAATATTGATTGTCTGATGTACGGACAATATTATTAACTATTTGGCCTTTTAACTTATTGATGGATAATGCAAAAGATAAACTACATGGGAACTGTTTTATTTGACATTTAACATGTTTGTATCTGAAGTAGTGTGTGGAATTCTAGGAATAAGAACGACTTCAAAATTACTTAAATTGATAACATTTGCATCAAAGATTATTTTATAATCGTGTAACTATCAGTCCCAACCTCTTCTACAATCATTTAGAAATGTGCTGAATCTCTAAGTTAAAATATTGACAGTAGCTAATTTAAATGGCATATTGTGTGGGGGCATTCCGGTTCACGAGAGCTACCGAGGCTCGAAAGATAAACAAAGAATTGTAACACTGTACTCTTCCAGGAATGTTGTAACAGACGACTTAGGAAGGTTGGACGTGAACCTTGCTACTGCATACTATAGGAACTTGTAATCTCGAATACTTCAGTAGATTTTAACAGGTTAACGTTTGATTGTCTAATTATCAAGACGAGACAATAGAACGTTTGATGGTGTGGCCTGTACATGTGCTCACCAGGGAGTATAACATATTTAGATTGATTGATGGATGTCTCAAATTAGTGTTAAGCTGTTTAAGAATGTATCTACGTATGTTTCATCGTCGCTTACGATGGTAGCCAAACTTTCAAAACATATCTTTTATCCACATTAACATCCAACAAGTCAATAATAAGTGACGCTTCGTCAAACTGTTGACAGCTCACTGCATCCAAATCTGTAACTGCATTTAGTTGTTTTAAGGTATCTAGAACTTATGGATAATTTATTTCGGGCAATTTAACTGTTTCTCCATTTTAAGCCGCATCTACTTTCAGCAAGCAATCTCTTCATCCTTCTTGTCTACAGAACGCGCATGTTTCTGTAGTGTTTTATTACAAGAACTGTAGACCATAGCTGAAGTCTTTGTAAACATCTTGCAGTGATTGTGAACGCTTTGAATGCTTTTACAGATAACATCACCATCTAACAAGATTATATTATCTCTCAACAGTAACACATCTTCAGATAATTAAAAAGTATGTCTTCAACTAAAAAAGCGTGCACGTGAGTCATTGAAGTGTGTCATACTCTACAATGAGTTCAAACACGCGAGTCATTGAAGTGTGTCATACTCTACAATGAATTTAAAATAGATCCGAGCGTTTACTTTTGTTTCTGGTGTGTTTGGTCATGATCTTCTTGATTTGGTTTGATTCTGTAAATAGCGTGAGAGAAATCAAAACAGCTCTTTCACAAGGTAACGTTGCTGATATTCTCAACGAGGCTACAGAGGTACCTTGATACGGCTGTCCTTTAATTGTTCGCATCAATGTTTCATTCACATATGTCGTTTCTGTACAGGCAGGTCTATATAAGAGGAAACATTTCGGGCTAGTCTCTCGGTGGCTAGATTGGCTTGCATGCAGTGTTGGTACAGTGATCTCAGTCCTGCCAGGCGGAGTGAGAGCGCGACTTGCCTACCAAGCTCGCCCGCGTCTCCCCGGCACTCTAGCAGGACCAATTTGGTGGAGTCGTACCGCTAGTAACGATGCGTTACTGTATTCGTAACGAGAAGCTTTGTCAGTTCGTGTGGTTCGTCGAAGACTAGCGCGTATAGCCAATTTCGACAGTTCGTCTCGCTTGAGGTCCTTCTCTCGCAATGAGCTTGGGACCGGCAATTGGAAAGCAGGAATCGGGCCTAAAGGCCCCGTCCTCGCCCGACCATTCGGTCGGAGAAGGGCAGGCCGGCAGGCAAAAATCGTCTCCAGTCCGAGTGAAAATCATCGCCGGGGCCGTTGGGATCCATTCTACACAGAGCGCTGCCGTCCCTCCACGAGCGAGCCCGGTTGGTGTGTGTTGCCAGGCGGTCCTAGGTCGACGGAGTGAGGGACGGAACAACCGTCCGTCCGTCAGTCGGTCGCTGCGGCCGTCCTAGAGAGGCTTTTTACACATCCAACCCCGACCGGTGTGTGTGGTCGCTCAATCCGAAAGGAATCGCAGGTTTCAGACGCTTGGTCATTGACTGACTAAAGGCTCTCTCTTGATTCGTTAGGTCTAATAGAGAACGGGTGCTAGTATTAGATCCTCGGAAGACAGGTCAGTTTTACCCTACTAATGACAGGGCGTTGCTTCGGTAATCCTGCTCAATTCGAGAGGAATCGCAGATCTCAGACACTTGGTCCACGTGATTGGCTGATGAGCCAATGGTGCGAGGCTACCATCTAAAGGATAACGGCCGAACGCCTCTAAGCCGAAATCCCGCCCAGAATCTCAATACCACTGCGACGAGAGGCAACGATATGGTTGGGACCTGGGGTTCGCGTCTCAGCGCGACCAGGTCGAGCCGCAGTCTGTTTTGGATCGTTATGGATGCAGACAGACCACGGATTTGCCTGGAATTCACACTAGTCGACGACTTACACTTGTGTTCACGGAAACGAGGTGTTGTTTTCCATCTGGACTTGTTCTTTCGTTTTTTTTTTGTAATTTTTTCCATCCGTTTATCCTGGTGTGGACGCCGGCTCAATGGCACTACGCTTATATCTGTGTCGTATTTTCACGGATTAGTTCTGCCGGATCACCTTCACGAATTTGACGTGTGGGGATTTTAGATGCTACTATGATGAGCTGAATACAGCTGGGGAGAAATGCCAGACTCACTCCCGCGCTGAGTGTTGTTATGGAAAAGGCACGACAAACATCGTTAGATGCCATCCCACCTTTTCTGCCCTGCGGGTTACCTGTTTACGGAAAGGCTTCGGTGGTAACCCTGAGGCAAAATCTGCATCCTATGCAATCTCCAGTCGTCTCGATGAATGTCTTGCCACTGGCAAATAGTAGCTTAGGCTCTGTGAATGAGGTTGACAAAAGGCGCAGTTTCTTCCTCACTTTAATCCAAATCACCGCGCAAGTCACCCATTTCAGCGGACACAGCAAGAGATACGACTGTCCACACGGCTGAACAAAGAGAGTGGTCTTCATCACATATGATGGACATCTATAATTATAGCAAATGCAGTCATTTCGTATATTTTAGCTTTAGTTATTGGATTGTTCATCACTTTATTTAAGTTAGCATTGTCACCTGTATTCAGTTCAGTTCAGTTCAGTTCATCCCGTAACCCATCAGGTCGTTGGGGCACACATAAAGACACTCCCAAAATCCCACACCATCCCTCTCTGTCTGTCGCCGCCTGATGTATCTCACCGGGACGAAGGCCTGACCACTCAGTGATGTTGTCCACCCATCTCTTCCTTGGACGTCCTCGCCCTCTCTGTCCCGGTACGGAACCAAAGAGTATCGAGTTGGTAATTCCGTTGGACCTCGCGACGTGCCCGCACCAGGCCATCTTTCGTCTTTTGATAGCTGTGAACAGATCTTCAAAAGGGCCAATAGCGTCTTCAACTCTCTGACATATTTCTACATTTGTGTCACGATCTTTATATGTAACATTTAGGAGTTTTCTATAGCACTTCATTTCCATTGCACGTATTCTGCCCTGGATATCTGCTGTAATGATCCAGGTCTCGCAGGCATACAGAAATATTGATAGCACCAGAGAGCGCATTAGTCAAACTTTTATGCCGAGGGCGAGTCGCTTGTCTTGCCATATAGGTTTCACCCTAGTCAGCGCCGCTGTTGTTTGTGCTATTCTTGCAATTACCTCTGGCTTCGATCCCTCTTCGCTGATCAATGGTCCCAGATATTTGAAACGCTTTACCACCTCAAGTTCCTGCCCATTTGCCTCTATTACAGATTTAAACCCTGCTACGTAATTGGTCATGAGCTTTGTTTTATCTGCATTTATTTCCATATCCTGTATTCACACACTTGTAAATTCCGATTCGTCTTGTCCTTCCTAGTAAAATGCTTCTTGTTGTTCTGATAAAGTATCTGCTAATTTAATGACACCATAGTACTTTTCTGATATCACAAAGGCATCTATTCGTGACAATGCTTCAGGTGCACTAACATATCTGCCCTCAAGAAATGTCAATATCTCATCGTAGCTAATTATTTTAGAAATCCTTATCCTTTCAATGTTTACATATGCAGCATTGTGTCGCTGTCTGACATATTTGTAAAGATGTACAACACTTTTAACTTATGCAGGTGCTTCAGCATTAATATGTGCATTAAACATCTGCAAGGACCATGGGTTGTACGGAGCGACCCATCGATTATCGATTTCATAATTTTAATTTTCATCAGCAGTTTAAATTCTTCTTATGAAAATGGGATATCCATGAACTTTTTTTGGAAATGTAATCTATAAAATCCTTAGGAACAATTTAACAATATACCCTTTACCTTTTGCCCGGTGATGGGTTTTAAAGATTAGTGCAATCTTAATTAATCAACAATCACGCCGAAACTGTAAAATGAATGACAGACTGAGAGCACTTTCGTTGGGTCTAATAGGGAACGTGGGCTGGAATTAGATCCACAGAAGACAGGTCAGTTTTACCCTCTTAATGAAAGAGCGTTGCTAAGGTAATCCTGCTCAAAATTCTGTTTTAACTTCAATTATGTATATGCATATAGTTAAAGTCCCAACGAGTTTCCGAATTTAACCTCAGATCACAATTTTATTGTAAGTGGAAGAACAAAATAAATATGGGCGACCAAACTTCCTGACTACTGATAGTTTCCAGACATATATCAGAGACTTCCTTCAAACGATAAATGGAACATGACCAATTTACTTCCACGGACACTCTCACTAGCACTGTTCTATCGAAAATTTCAGAGTCATCGTTACAGTTCAACTCGGAAATCTTTTTGATATGTTCTTATTTGAGAGATTAAAACTCGATTTATCTAACCCATCTAAGATACATTGATACAGTTCAACTCGTGAATCTTTCTGGTTTATTTTCAGACAGTTTTTTCGACCCAGACTACCTGGGAGTCACATTTGATCGGCGCATGACATGGAAAAGTCAGATCGAGAGAAACCGAATGAGAGCCAGAGAAAGAATGGCAATCATGAGGAAGCTTGCTGGCACAAACTGGGGAGCAGACGAAAGTATACTAAAGAAACTGTACACTGGAAGAGTGAGACCAGTTCTCGAGTATGGCATTGCGGCATGAACAACAGCAGCAAAGGCGAACTTCGATAAAATTAGCAAACTCCACAACCAAGCCATGAGAGTTATAACAGGAGGCATGAAGTAAACGCCAATTGTAGAACTTGAAATGATTACAAAACTGCAACCCATGACCGACAGAAGAGACTGCAGAGCCCAGCAGCAATCAGAGAAACTCAGAAGACTGACTGACCATCCAATGCACCAGAGACTAAACAATTTCGGAAATGGGAAACTAAATCGGAGAAACGTTGCAGAAATAGCCAAAGCAAAGATGCACGAAGACCCCATGAACGCACTAAAAACACCAAAGCCCATCCCTACTGTGCGAAAACCTACCTGGAAGCAGCATATATTTCCAGAGGTGGTAGAAAATATACCAGGTATTGGAAACAAAAACTGCCAGACTGAAAAAGAAAGAAGATATACTACCCTGAGCTACATAACGAAAAACTATACAAGCATGGACTGGACCCATGCATACACCGGCGGTTCTGTAACAAACACGACACAGAACGGAGGGGCAGGAGCATTTCTGAACCTACCAAATGGCAGAAAAATAATACTGTCATTCGCTACTGCAAAATACACAAGCAATTTCAGAGCGCAGGCAGAGGCAATGAGGGCGGCAGTGGAAGAAATGGTGACAGGTAAAAGGAATGAAAGCCATATAGTCCTGCTTACAGATGCCTTGGCTGTAGTCACAGCACTAAAAAGCCAAAACAATACTCAACTTAAAGATTTAAGAGCAGTACTCTGTCAACTATGCCAGCAGTCCGCACCAAAAAGGGTAGTGGTACAGTGGGTTCCATCCCACTGCAACATCCAAGGCAATGAGCAGGCAGACAGACTGGCAAAAGAAGGTGCAAGACTACCACAACCAGATACTAGTATGACATTCGAAGAGTCAAAACGGCTTATTTGAGCTAGATGCATGACCAAATGGGAAACCGAACATACTGGCTACACAGAAAACGATGCCTTTTACCAGTTGAACAGAAGAGAGCAGGTCGTGGTCTTCAGACTTCGCACTGGCCACAATAGACTGAGGTACCACCTATTCAACATATTGAAGATAGGTGGCACTGACGAATGCCCGTGTGGTTCCGGGAAAATGACCGCTGAGCATTTGCTGCAAAACTGCCTGACATACGAGGATCAGAGAGAGCAGATGTGGCCATCACCAGTGGCAACACTAGACAAGCTCTATGGTAGTGTCGAGAGCCTCAGGATGACCGCTGCTTTTTTCGAAAAAATAAAGATAGATGTCTGACTGCGTACGATGAAGAAGACGAAGAAGATAGTTTTGTCGGATTTCTTATGTTTTCACAAGATCAACAACAATGTTTCTATTCATATAATTTATCACCACAGTGTACTAGACGAAATACAATGCCCGCAGAAAGTGGATAAGTATAGTAGTGAGACTATGTGAATTTACATTTCTTAACCTACCTGTTCTATTCTATGTTTTCTTTTAGTGCAACCACTTTAGCGTTTTTTTTTTGGTGAAAAATCAGAGATTAGACCGTAAAATTTCAACAATGATTTATATTTGAGATATTCTTGCATTTTATCTTCAATCGGATATTCCTGCGCCCTTATGGTTTACCGCCCAACCAACAACAAATATTTATTCAATTTCTGTTTTCAAAGTAGTTAAGTTATATTTACTCATATCAATTTTGGAATCCTTCATGAATCGCATTGTAACATCTACTCTTTGATTAACCTGTGTTATCTTGCTAATTTTGTTCAATAATCAGCAAAGGAATAAATTCTTATCAACATACAATCTAAATTGTCCATAACATTTCTTGAGCAACCTTTATTACTATCGTTACGTTTGTTTTTTCTTTGTACTTGTCAAATATGTACATTTTTCGGTATGCTATGTTGGTTTGAATACATTGTAGAAACTCTGTGGTAAATGTGTACATGAATTCGAAAACAATTTGGTCTTTCTCCAGAAAGTGCTGCGATCTCTGTAGCCAAAGAAGCAAAAAACTAGTGCTTCATTAAATGGTCTTACATGTGTTGGATAGTTTTCCGCCTCTGCTGCATCTTCTATTAACAATTCTTGGAATCTGTCGTTTCTGATAGACGTGCAAGATAAACTTTTACGTTACAACAACACTTAGTAATTTTATTTAGCAGCATTTACGTTTCTTGAGCAGACAAATACGTCACAATAATAACTGGTCTCCTCATATTTCCGCAATTCTGGCCCTCGGTGTAAAAATAGTTTGAGAATGATCTATATAGGTATATAATGGAACTTCTAAGTACCTCGTCGTGTTCTTCTTCTGTGACTATGTTTCTCTCTGTGATAGCCATTCTCATTGTCTGTGTGTGATTTGTCTATTGTACATTTTCTCATAGTTCGTTCCTTTCTGTGTTGGTCATCCTCATTTTGTCATTGCATACAGTTTAACCTATAAGTGCCCGGTTTTTCAACATATTTTCTTAGAATCTCAGCACAATGCGTGAACTCTGTAACACAGACGAGAATCTCAGCACAATGCCTGAACTCTGTAACATCGACGAGAATCTCAGCACAATGCGTGAACTCTGTAACACCAGAGAATCTCAGCACAATGCGTGAACTCTGTAACACAGACGAGAATCTCAGCACAATGCGTGAACTCTGTAACACCAGAGAATCTCAGCACAATGCGTGAACTCTGTAACACAGACGAGAATCTCAGCACAATGCCTGAACTCTGTAACACCGACGAGAATCTCAGCACAATGCGTGAACTCTGTAACACCGACGAGAATCTCAGCACAATGCGTGAACTCTGTAACACCGGCGAGAATCCCGTAATAGATTCGGTAGATTTTTAACATGTTTTTTTTCATTATGTCCGGGCAGCGGTCGTTAAGCTTACTATACGATATCCAACTACTGAGGGATTTTTAACGTGCGCAGCGCTGCACACGGATGTCCGATCTCTGCTACCCAGAAATCCGGCGAACCAACAGAAAGACCACGTGAAAAAACCTCGGTATGCGTTGTGATTTGAACCCGTAACCTCTAGCACCCGAGGCCGACGTCTTACCCCGAAACCACTCAGATATATGTATTGTACATTAACATTGAGACTACAACAACTCTGATAATTAGCAGAGTAGACTTGACACCTAGCTACAGACACAAGTAGAGGATCAAACAGTGAAACAGGCCAAGAACATCTCTTATATTGGAAAGTAATTATCATGTCCTTTGCAGAGCGTCGCTTCTTACAACAGCCAACCTATTTGGCTGCTGTTATAACTTTCTTGGCAAGTGTGCAGTACGGTAGGTTTCCTCTAGAAAACCATGTCTGCCAACCTGAACATGGCCGTGATTCGAACCGGGTGCGTTGTGATTATGAAACCGACGCTTCACCCCTAAACAACAGAGCTACCTTATTGAAAATGTAACAACAAGAAATGGGAGATCACAAATAGAAAGACAAAAGAGAATAGAGATATCTAAATCTATTTTCGTCAACATGAGTTCCGCAATGACATCCAAGCATGTCATTTATGAATGGAAAAAAATGAGACTGATCAGATGTTATGCTCACTAGTTATTACTGTGTGTGTGTGGTGTAGAAACATTGACAATGAATAAACAGTGAAAGAAATGAACTGATGTCTATCAGATGTGAATGTACAGATGAATGGAGCGAATCTCGTGGATAGAAAAGAGGGGACAAAGAGAGGACATCAGAGACATAAGAGAGAAGAGAGAGATGGTAGAAGCAATGAAGGAATGAGAAGGTTAAATTATGAGAACAAGGAAAGAGAGAAGTTTATTGGAGGATGAGAGAGAAAAGAGAGACAGAGAGAGAGAGAGATAAAGGGAGTGTAAATTACATTAGAACCTGCCCGTGATCTACCTGACCCGTAGACAGACAACTTGACACTGAAACGACTGATAACATTGGGTGAGTTACCTGTACGATAGCTTCAGGTATCGCTACCTCCTCTATTCTATCAATATATCATTCCATACGGGGGAAAAAGAATGGCGGTAAAGTAGGACACGTACCGGAAATGACATCTGCGCCATCTCTGATGCGACTTCCTGGTTAAATATTGATGCTAGCTAGTCAACCAAAATTTGAATCTCCCAACTACTCACTCATTGTTATGTTAACTGTTACAGTACTTTCAGTCTGCTCTACATTCCGTAACTCTGTCTCCTGATATCCAAATATGTCAGTATACCATTCCCTCCTTATCCCCATATGTCAGAATACCATTCCCTCCTCATCCACATATGTCAGTATACCATTCCCTCCTTATCCCCAAATGTCAGAATACCATTCCCTCCTTATCCCCAAATGTCAGAATACCATTCCCTCCTTATAACCATATGTCAGACTACCATTTCCTCCTTATCCCCATATGTCAGAATACTATTCCCTCCTTATCCCCATATGTCAGAAACCATTCCCTCCTTATCCCCATATGTCAGTATACCATTCCATCCTTATCATGAGGAGGTTGTTTCAGAAATTTTTCACATATTAAATGTTACTCTTAATCCTCCTCTCAAATGGAAGACTTTTACGTTCTCCAACACATGGTTTTGCGCACGCATGATTCACTCAAAACTGTGTGAGAGAAGTCAATAAATCAATTAGACCCTGCCGAGCACAAATCTTCACCAAATACATGTCAATTTCTTTTGTCCTGGTACATCGCTTTCAGCTCTGGTCATGTCTTACTTGTTCCCTTAATGTTCGCCACTTCTCTGTCTGTTTTGGTCTGTTTATACCTCTCTTGGCATGGAGATTCCAGAACAGAGACTGTTGTACAATGCTCTCAGCTAGTATTGAATCCAACTCCAGCTCTCCCTTTTCAAGTTATGTCCTATTGATATCTTGTCTGATTTATTTTATGTCCCATTGATATCTTGTCTGATTTATTTTATCAGTCACATATTAGTGATCCTCTTATGCCATTTCCAACTTTCTTTTCCGATTGTTGCCTTTGTTTGTCTTCAATGTTTCCGAGCCATACGATTTCTCGGACTTCACAACGGAGTTGACGATTATGTATGTATTGAATTGAATTTTTTTGTTTTCCATAATAAAATTAAAACTTCTATTGATTTCATGTTTTCTCATTTTCAAATCGTTATTTGTACCTCATACTATGTCTATGTTGCTGCCAATGTATATGAATGATCTTACATCTTGTAGGAGTGTGTCTTCTAACGAAATTTGATTGTGGTCATTAGCAATTTTTATGGTCAAGATTATTTTTCTCTGCCAATTTACAATCCCAAATTCCAAGACCTCTGGTCGCTGTGTCGATTAGTAATCTTTTTTTTCTCTTTTTTTTGCGTTCTTCTTGTTCTCTAATCCCCAAGGCGGTGTGCGTCGCAATGTAGTTTTTATTTTGCCCCTGTTGGCCCAGTGCATCCGACTTCAGCATGCATTTTATGTAAGGGTCTGCTTCCTCCTGCATTTTCTAAGGGTTTGCTTCCCCGGGGTAATGGCCGGTGCTGTGATCGGGATCGAACCCAGCACCTTCGGCTTGTGACCCGTGCCACTTAACCACTAGGCAACGCCGTCACCTGAGTAGTAATCTGGCGTTTAAAGATAGTTCTAGAAACAATACACCATATATCGTACATAAATGTTACAAGATAATAGCTGGAATCCCTAGGAGTCTGAAGGAAGGAGGAACAAGTTACAGATAATTCGTCACTTTAATATATGTGTTGTGCTGGGTGGTGGGGGTCGAGATGGGGTGTCAGGAGGGCGGGGTGAATAGTGTCAAGGCTAAATAACCTAAACAAGCCTGATTATTATTCTTTCAACATCAAGGACGTAGATATTTTGGAAGTAAAGCCATTAGAAATGCCTGTTGAAATTGGATTACTGGACTACTTGGGGAAAAACATTGTACAAGACACAGGGGCGTAGAAAAAACTGCGAGCGTAAAAACGAGACAATTACATTATTAAATTTGGCTAACATTTTTGTCTCCGTCACAAGAAAGTCTAGCAACGAAAGTTGTATTTTTTTCCTCTCCTGCGTACTCTTTCAGATGCCATTTTGAATATATTTAAAGAAAATACTCGTCACCAGACATATGCCAACTTTAATAGATGCAAAGAAAGTAGTGATATGTAGATGTCAACTTAAATATATGCCAAGAAAGTAGTGATATGTAGATGCCAACTTACATATATGCCTAGAAAGTAGTGGTCAGCGTGTGATTATTAATACCCCATAGTGTATATCCAGGAAATGAACTGCTGATGGTCAAGTGTGCCTTCTCTGATCCTCGTATGTTGCACGCGTGTATTGGCGTGTATTGGTTGAAAACATATGCTCCACAGTGAGCTGAGATGTTGTGATTGATTTACATGGGTTCGGCCATAAAGGTGGAGATAACTAATGCGATCCCGTTATTAGTTTACTGAGAAGCCTCGAATTGCACTACGACCAAGACAACACAAGTCTACCTTCAGTACAACTCGGGGTGTAAGACGAGTCAGTATAAAACGCTACAAAATCAACATCGTCATGAATGAGGAATTCAACACGAAAAGCTGGACAACAACCAGAACATACACTCAAGTTATACTGTCCATCATATTATCTTTTGTTTATCTACTTCTATCTCCATATCTAGCAACTGCATCTCCTGTCGTTTCCTGTCGGAGTCAGTTATAAATATAATCTTCTTTTCTTTGTCCACTTCTTTCACCATATCTAGTAAGTTTGCCTCCTCTAAGAGTCAGCTAGATGTAATATTCTTTTTGTTTGTCCACTTCTATCTCCATATCTAGTAAGTTTGTCTCCTCTCAGAGTCAGCTAGATCTATTATTCGTCTTGTTTTCTATTTCTATCTCCATATCTAGTAAGTTTGTCTCCTCTCAGAGTCAGCTAGATCTATTATTCGTCTTGTTTTCTATTTCTATCTCCATATCTAGTAAGTTTGTCTCCTCAGAGTCAGCTAGATCTATTATTCTTCTTGTTTTCTATTTCTATCTCCATATCTAGTAAGTTTGTCTCCTCCCAGAGTCAGCTAGATCTATTATTCGTCTTGTTTTCTATTTCTATCTCCATATCTAGTAAGTTTGTCTCCTCTCAGAGTCAGCTAGATCTATTATTCGTCTTGTTTTCTATTTCTATCTCCATATCTAATAAGTGTGTCTCCTCTCAGAGTCAGCTAGATCTATTATTCGTCTTGTTTTCTATTTCTATCTGCATATCTAGTAAGTTTGTCTCCTCTCAGAGTCAGCTAGATCTATTATTCGTCTTGTTTTCTTTTTCTATCTCCATATCTAGTAAGTTTGTCTGCTCTCAGAGTCAGCTAGATCTATTATTCGTCTTTTTTTCTATTTCTATCTCCATATCTAGTAAGTTTGTCTGCTCTCAGAGTCAGCTAGATCTATTATTCGTCTTGTTTTCTATTTCTATCTCCATATCTAGTAAGTTTGTCTCCTCTCAGAGTCAGCTAGATCTATTATTCTTCTTGTTTTCTATTTATATTTCCAGGTTTAGAAACGATCTTTTGTAGGACTGGGCTCTAACTAGTCTTCTCAATAACAAAATGTTTTGTTTTGACATTTAATTAAATTGTTGTGATCCATCGGACCGATTGATATGGTTGAGCAATGAAGGCTGCTTGTCCCTGCTGTCGTCACAGAGTGCGCAGGCTATGTTTTGATATTAAACATCGTAGAAAGAAAAGAGTTTAGGGGAGTTTTGAACGTATGTGTCGCTGCTAAAAAGGCAGGACTCCAAATCAGGCGGCCAGGCGTTTCTACTTCCATCTTCTATAGCATATCACTTCCTCCACTCCACTACCCCCTCCCATCCCCTCCCCTCCACACCAAAGGGCAGAGCAGTTTGATATGCATCGTGTCACTATTATCTTGTTTACATGTCATAACAGGCGACACAAGATAGTTGTGCATGAGACTAGCAAGCACATCACCATGGAAAACTATTGCTTTTGAAACTGTGACTTTAAATGCTCGGATACATGCTTCCTGTTAAGGGGAAAGCTGTAGCTGAGACTCTATGCTTCACCCGAAGCCACCAATCATCATAACGTATGAACAGGACCTGTTGTATAATCGACGGTGCAGTACCCCGTAACTCGTTTTTGACGAGAAAGGTACGATGTTCAGCTCCTATTACCTTCACGCTGAAGTCAACGCAGCTGTAAATTAGTTGGTACCTGGCTTACAGTTAAGAAACGAACGGCAGTGTGCGAGAGAACTGATCACCGCACCTCATAAACAAGCTGTCTCTTTGTACAATGAAGTCTCTACAACACTTCATCCCCAACAGTAATGTCTGCTTTGTATGTACCTTTACCATTACTATCAAACAGTATCACAACCGCAAGAGCCTTGACAAATGAACCAGAAGAAACTCCAGAAGTCTAACAATAGTTACCGTATACTGCTACACATCTTTCGATTTCGCTAACGCCAAATATTATATTTAATCATGTATACACCAGCATTAGAAGGACACGAAGCTAGCCCACTTTGGAAGGATGACACGTATTCTAACGAAGCATTCCATTTGGGGAATGAAATGTAATCAGTCAGGTAAAACACACTGACAAAGAAAATCCACTTTACGTCTTCCTTCGTGCTCCCGGAAACAGGCTGTGTCACAGCAGCATGGCCAAGGAGGTGGGCATATATACTGTAATCCAAATAGTGATGAGCTTTCTCAACAATCTGGCATTGCACTGCAGACCAAAAAAAGACATGTACGTCTAGGGATGTAAGACGAGCCACTGTAACCCGTTACAAAAAACGTTGTCAAGAGTTAACTTGACTCGTACCGCATCTATTACCGCCATCGTCCGTCCATACTTTAGCAGTGTCAGAAAACCACAAACCTGTACCAAATCAGGCATGTTGAAGGAGACGGCTAAAATCAGTGTTGAACGCGTGGTATGTGACCTCACCTCATAGATACAATAAGCTGCAAGAGATAAAAACAACCCACATCCACTTGGAGAAGAGTAGAGACTTTGAAACTAAGCATTATCAACCTTATCATTATCAACCTTATCATTATCAACCTTAACATTATCAACCTTATCATTATCTAGTGCCGTGCGTGTAACGCTAACGGTCAATTCATTTCACGATCATCTGTCCCTTGCACGTATCGGCACTTCAGATGCCCTACGTTTATATTGTCCAGTGTATCATATCATCACATATCTTATTGCTCTGTCTTCTCCTGCTTCTCCTGAATTAGATATTTGCCTTTGTTATGTGGGGTTCCATCTCTGTTTTCCTTTTGTCTAAGTACACATCAAATGAACATTGCATGCACTCTATTTATTTGTGATCATCTGATTTTGTTCTGTTGTATCTTCATTAGATTTCTTATCTGCCAAGAAGCAAGACACAAAGATAACAAAGTGAATGAAACACACACACACACGCACACACACACATACGCACACACATATATACACACACACACACACACACACAGACACACAATAGAAGTTGAGTTTCAAACATTAAATATTTATTGATTTCTTAAATTTTCTCAGATTCCAAGGTACAATCATTATAATGCTCTATCTCTGCTAACTCCTGGTACCCGATAGTTTCCTGTCTCATGTCTAGCTCTTGGTTTCACATACTCCTCTGTCTCATGTCTAGCTCCTGATACCCCATAGTTTCCTGTCTCATGTCTAACTCTTGGTACCACATACTCCTCTGTCTCATGTCTAGCTCCTGATACCTCATAGTTTCCTGTCTCATGTCTAACTCCTGGAAACACATTAAACATTATCTCATGTCTAACTCCTGGTACCACATTAAACATTATCTCATGTCTAACTCCTGGTACCACATTAAACATTATCTCATGTCTAACTCCTGGTACCACATTAAACATTATCTTATGTCTAACTCCTGGTACCACATTAAACATTATCTCATGTTTAACTCCTGGTACCACAAACTATATTATCTCATGTCTAACTCCTGGTACCACATACTACATTATCTAATGAATAAATCTCTTGGTTCCACATACTACATTATCTAATGTCTAACTCCTGGTACCACATACTTCTCAGTCTCATGTCTAACTTCTGGTACCACATATTACATTGTTTCATGTCTAACTCCTTGCACCAGATACTCCTTAGTCTCATGTCTAACTCCTGGTACCACATACTACATTATCTCATGTCTAACTACTAGTACCACATAATTCTCTCTCTCATGTCTAACTCCTGGTACCACATACTATATTATTTCATGTCTTACTCCTGGTACCACATACTACATTATTTCATGTCTAACTACTAGTACCACATAATTCTCTCTCTCATTTATAACTCCTGGTACCACATACTCCTCTGTCTCATGTCTAACTCCTGGTACCACATACACCTCTGGTTCATGTCTAACTCCTGGTTCCACATAATTCTCAGTCTCATGTCTAACTTCTAATAGCACATCATTTTCTGTCTCATGTCCAACTCCTGGTGCCACATTTTCTAGATATCCACATGGCCTCATTTATCTGATCCATACAATTTCCAACAAAGTGGATATAAAGAAGAATGTGACACTTGTCTTGGAAAGACAAGAAAACATATAATATGGTGTTAGCGAGATGTTTGCGACACGAGAATCAATTTAGGAAACCATGACCAAACAGTTATAATATTTTTTCAAGGTAAAAAGATATACAGCTTATCAGAAAACCGTACTGCAAAACACATGTGAGTGTTAATATGAGAAAGAAAGATATGACGTAGCCACTCCTCTGATATTGCCATGTGAGGATGCAGGTCCTCCGTTTTTGTGGCCGGTTATTTGTAAACGATGGGGTTGAGGATCTAATGCTCAAGCTCCCTTATAAGTCTAGTACTACAAGCCAGACAGATTACAGTCTTATTATTCTTTGCTAACTGTTTATTATCCGTCTAGACACACTTACATGGAAGAGGAAAAGAGCCTCTTAGTCAGGAGAATAACATCAAGAGATGGGTGGACAACAGTGTGAGGGCAAGTCAGTAAATGGCAATAAACAAACAAGTCTGATATCAATTTGAAAAACATTTGTAATTGCACTTAAATTGTCTCTCATTTCTCAACATACGAAGGACGTTCAAATAAAACTAGGACTTTTTGTTCTAGTTCCACCTGAATGGGTTATAACCTGCTAGAACTACTATCATTAGTTAGGGGCACTTGTGTACCATTATTGCCAGATGGTCCACTTACCTTTGGTCAGTAACGTGACAGATTCATAAAATGGCGGACAACACTAAAAATGCTTGCACGGAACAGCGTGTTGTGATGAAGTCTCTTGTGAAAGAAGGCAGGAAACCTGCGGAAATTAACATTCATTTTGATTTTCTACTCCGTGGTGCCATTTTCAACAGTGAACAGTACATACGCATTTTGAGTGATGTGCATTAACACATACGCGGAGTACGTCCTTCTCCTGATAGATAACACTCCACCTCATACGGCTCACCGCACTATGTGCCATCCGCAGGAACTCGCATGGGAGGTATTGCCACATTCATCTTACAGCCCAGACCTCGCTCCAAGTGATTTCCACCAGTTTGAACTCAAATAAGAATTCCTGGGAGGTCAGTATTTTATCACTGATGACGAAGTGAAACTGACTGTTATGGATTGGTTCAGACAGACTGACACAAATTTGTACACTGAAGCTTTTCAAGGATTACTTAAACGATGGGATAAGTGCCTAAACGTTGCAGGAGGTTAAAACAAAACATAAACGTTGCAGGAAATTAAAACAACAAATAAATGGCATGTTGACTACTTGATTTTAAAAAATATTGCCCTTAAAATATGTCCAAGTTCGACTTAAACGTCCCTCAAAATTTCCACCATCATTGATACATTTATCCATCGCTTTATCAGTGCACCAAAAGTTGTAGCATATAAATCTTTCCTCTGTTCTCAAAGCCACGTTCAATGCCACGTGCAACCTCTTTGTCATTCACAAAACGTATCCCGCCTCGGTGGATTTTTAGTGCTTCAAACAGGTGGACATTGTCAGAGGTTGTGAGGTGGACTATAAGAAGTTGCCTCCCTAGTTGGTCAATATTCTCCTGGGTTATTCGAGCGGTATGTGGTCTGGCATTGCCTGGGTTTAACCGTTCTTCTGCATCCAGAACACAAACAGAACGTCACAGTACGTGAAGTAGTGTATTCATTTTGTCACCTTTCTTATGGAAATTGGTCAACAACGCTCTGTGAGAATCCTAAATATATGTAAGCATAATCTCCTCTACTGATGGTGTAGCATTGAACTTCTTGGCAGAATGGGATGAAGGAAGTTTCCTTTGCATTGAAGCACGCTTTGATTGGGTTGGTACTGATGTACACGTAATTCAGATTGGTAGTGATGTACCTATGATTCCGGTTGGCAGTGATGTACACATGATTAGGGTTGGTAGTGATGTAAACATGATTACGGTTGGAAGCGATGTACACATAATTCGGGTTAGTAGTGATGCACCTATGATTCCGGTTAGCAGTGATGTACACATGATTAGGGTTGGTAGTGATGTACACATGATTACGGTTGGAGGTGATGTACACATGATTACGGTTGGAAGTGATGTACACATAATTCGGGTTAGTAGTGATGCACCTATGATTCCGGTTAGCAGTGATGTACACATGATTACGGTTGGAAGTGATGTACACAATATCCGTATCCTTCTTCTTCTTCTTTTTCTTCGTTCGTTCTCAATCTCCCGCTACCAAACCCTGAAAGGGCTTACGTAGCAGAATGTAGTCTAGAGAACGGAATGCGTTGTGTTGTAGTTTACAGCTTGACTGCGATATTTGCACCTTTCGGTCCAACACATCCGACTTCAGCAATCATTTTTTGACTACCGGGTTAGCATTCCCTCTTCGATCCCTTCTCCTTAGCCACTCTGCCCTGCTACAACCTGTTATCCAGGATCACCGCGTGGTGGTGTAGAAGGGTCTTGGCAGCTCTGGTTCGCTGGCCCTGACGCTAGCAGTCAGCTATGGGTCGCTGACCATTGCAGCTCATGCGCTGCTCAGCATCTTGATCCGTATCCGATCCTGTTTAGTATGTCTAATCCTCCATATGCATTTCGGCAAACATGCTGCAAGGACAGACCGATTCAGTTCATTTTGTCTTCGACATTCAGCTGTCTAAGCACCAAGAGTACACTTTACGCAAATTAAAATCGATCATGCATTGTGCTGTTGGCTTAACCACGCAAACATCCGATTATAGCTGTTAATCGTTACTCGCATGTCAGATCTATTTATCTCCGTCGCGCGTCGAACGTAAGCTTCTGTTCGAATCTGAACAGGACGACAATGTCGAACTTCATAAGCATATTGTTCGCGTCGTCGAGAAAATGTTTTGACCCAGTTATGCACCGCTTCATATGACAAACGCTTCTCATCGTAAGCAAGAACCACTACGGAGTCTCTGCATTTTGCTGTCCGTTTCCCCAATAAAATAAAAACGCACAAAACAGGCTATTTCTTAATTGTGCACTTTGTGAGCACCTACGCCATTTTGTACCTCACCTGCGCACGTGCATGCGACACCTATCGTCTGCTACCTACAGTAATCACAAAGTCGGATGTTGCTGCTATCTATTGACACCTTTTAAATTTCCAATAACAATTTCAGCGATCGTATATCAGTTTGTGATCTGAATACGGAAGTCACTTCGTCATTTGGCAGCATAAAGAGGCATCCAACGTTGAAAGTCAATTCTCCGTGTGGAGATAGCAAGGTATTCAAATTACCTGCCCAAAATGTTGGTGAAACAAAACATTTTTTAAATAATTCAACCTATTGAATATCTACATTGATCAGAGTGATTCCTGTTCAGCTTCAATTTAATGAAACTTGTGGAGATTGTATCGCAACAGATTTCATTATTAGATTCCGTATTGCATGTGTAGAATCGTAACGATTCTAAAGTCCAGTTGTTTCAAGTTACACTCTACTAATTGGTGTGGACCACTCAAATCTAATTTTGCGATACATTCAGGCTTTTATTTGTGTATGTGTTAGTCTTTTCCTTCTTTTTTGTTCCTCTTCAGAGTTCGACTTTAATGACTAACAGAAGCAGCAGTCAGCTCGAGGCTTTGTACACTTTTGTGCAATTTTATATGGTGGGACGTTGGTTGTTTCTGCGTGTTACTCCTGTATGATGGACTGAACTGCAATAGGCCCTGCTGTCTGGGAGCAGTATCACAAGTACACAGGTCTGTGGTGTCGATCATGATTTTATAATAAAGATAGCATCTTAACTTAACTTAGTTAACGTCATTACACTGGTTTAGAAGACTCTGCGGAGTAACAAAGTATCTGGCTGTTGTGTCTTCTACGTAGCCGGAAGATGATCACCTGATATTGATAGTTGAGTAACGTTATATGTGGCCATTGTAGTTTCTTCTCCATTGTGCACGTGTTTTAATATCACTGTTTATTTTGCGCTAAAATAATAAAATTCAAATTCTCCACACCATACACAAATAAACACATGATTTAGACCTTGCGTCAAACACGGTAACCAAAATGCCACGATAATTAACGGTTTGCAGGTGTAGATACAGGAACAAATGGGAGGCAAAATTTTAAGCTCAGCAGCCAAACGACACACATCACCGTCTCAACATAATTGAACAGGTGGTAATCTGAAGACTCCACATAGGCAGCACTACAGTGATTTTACCATCTGTTTACCAAACTCAAGATGGGAAATACCGAAGAATCGTTACAATGGCTGCTGAACATCTGCTACACAACGTGTGCACGTTATAAAGGACAGAGAAAGCACATATGTCCATGAGCAGTAACATTCCTGCACTAGTTCTAAGAAGTTACAAGTAACCTTAAGGTGCCCATATCTTTCTTTAGATCTGCTCAAGTGGACGTATGAAAACGTGATGCGGATACAGCCAGGAAGATATAGAATGGAGAAAACCCTACATTGATAGTGAATACGAGGAGGCTGGCTGATAAAACAAGTGATAACATTTGTAACTAGCTTCAATTAGTGCCAGCCTTTGTGTACAGAATAATGACCAACACTAATAATGCATGTAAAATATCTAAATACCGCCACTCGCTTTCGTGTATCTAATTACGTTCATACTTGTTTTAGCCGGTCCAAATTGGGGAGCAAAGAATATCACCACTGTGATCTATCATGGATAATGTAAGAGACGAAAGGGGGAGGGTGGGAGGAATGTGCATGGATTTGGCTATGGCATCCTGTAGAAACTTTAAAACACAATACATAGAAAAGAAGACATCCACACCTCATGGTATAAGAGGAGCGATTATATCAAGTTTGACTGTGGATGGTGGTGCTTAGGATCAAGTGGTTATAATCCACCATGTAGAAACTAAATCACAAGAAAAATAAAAGAAGATATAAACGAGGTAGCTTCAAAAAGTTTCCGAAATAGTTGACTCGTGTTTGAATGAAAGCTGATATTGTGGAGAATATATATTTATAAGTTGGTAGTGACCTTGACGGGACGACATGGCAGACGTGACCTTCACATCTACTCTCGAACAGAAGTTACAGAATTTTGTTTGTGTGTTGTTCTCATTGCATCGTCGCAGTAGAAAATGTCCTTGATTAAACAACGTGCAAATGTCTAATTCAGTGTTTTGCTTGAGAAGTCATCCTCGGAGACACACACATTGATTAATGAAGCATATGGTGATACCGCATTGAAGAAATCACATGTATTTGAGTGAAACAAGCGTTTCTGTGAAGCGTTAGTGACGTTAATGATGCACGTAGTGGACGACCGTCAACCTCGATCAACAATGGGAACATTGAGCGTGTTCGAAACGTTGTGTTTGCTGACAGAAGACTTAGTATTGAGAAAATAGCCTCAGAAGTTGGAATATCAGTTGGACGTTGCCTTAGTATTCTCCACAATGAACTACACATGCACCGTGTTTGTTATTCACGAGATTGGCCACAGAAGACGACCTAATCACAATAACTGATCAAGATAGCAATTTTCTCAACAGCATATTCACAGGAGAAAAGACCTGGTGTTTTGTATACGATCCTCGAACAAAACGTCAATCAGTCCTCTGAATGGACATCTCCCACATCTCCCCGGACACAGACATTTCGTTTAGACAAGAGCAAAGGAAAAGTTATGTTGGAAGTTTTTTGTAAAAATACCATTTATTGTCTACCATGATTTCATTACTCAAGACCAAACGGCTAACAAGGAAATGTGCATTGATATCATATGTCGTCTTAGAGATACAATCAGAAGAGAACGACCAGAAAAATGGAGAACAAACAGTTGGATTATGCTGCATTACTATGTGCCAGCACATCAATCCCTACTGGTGAAGCAGTACCTCCCAAAGCACAATGTGAACATCCTCCATGTTCTGTCGACCTGGCACCGGCTGATTTTTTATTGTTCCCTCGATTGAAATCGGCACTGAAAGGACAAATTCAAGAATGATGAGGACGTTATCACCAATGCGACAAGACAGCCGAGAGAGGTCTCAAAGAATGGGTTCCACGAATGCGACAAGACAGCCGAGAGAGGTCTCAAAGAATGGGTTCCACGAATGCGACAAGACAGCCGAGAGAGGTCTCAAAGAATGGGTTCCACGAATGTTTCCAACAGCTGTATGCATGTTGGCAAAACGAACTATTTTAAAGGAAATGTAGCGTAGATTGTTCGATTGTAACTTATTTCTGTACAATGCACTAATTCCAGGAACTTGTTGAAGCTACCTCGAATATGATATACTAAGTTCAGTAAATCGCCCGAGAGTAATTCAATAAGTAGGTCAACAACTCATATGGGATGTCAGAGAAACGTTTTTCTGGAGGGAGACAGCAACATTCAGCTTTGTGTTTTCTGTAGGTAACAGACGCTAGGTTCTGCTTGCACGTTCACAGCCTATATTCAACAATGGCGTCTGTGCTCAGAGAGTTTACAATCAAAGAAAGTGTTGTGGTGTCAGTTTGTTGTTTGTTGTTTTCTGAGGGTTTTTTGGTTTCTTTTTTTGGTGGCTGGGGGGGGGGGGGGGGGGGGAGGGGGGGGGGAGGTGTGGACACAAAAAGTTTTTTTGTGAATGATATTCAAAATGAAAGACTGGATGGTCAATTCTCTCAAGGAATCTCAATTAAAATAAGGCGAGGCTGCAGCGGTTCTGTGGATGTGTATAATGGGAAAAAAACATGAAAAAAAACTAGTAAAAGTTGATTAAGGTTGAGCTTAATCAAAATTTAAAAATGGGTATGGTCAGATACCGCACCGAGACGAGAACACAAACAAAACCTACGTTACGACCAATAGGCCTTCATCAGGGACAACAACACTGAACTAACAAATCAACAAATAAGAAAAAATGGTCAACTCATCTGTTTCAGGTGGGAGACGCTTTCAGTCTAAGCGACCTGTCGTGCCAAGTACTCGATAGAAACTGAAATAGGAGCGGTCAAACAAAAAGTGGCGGAATATGCCTGATAAGCCAAGCGTGGCCAAATAGTGGTCCAGATAGGAGAACAATGAGAAGGCAATATAAGCCGGGAGGGCGTGATATTGATATAAGAGAGGGGGGAAGAGAACTGATGGAAGAATGGGGGAGGCGGGGGGGGGGGAAGGAAGACAAATAGATGGGGGCCAGTGTGAGGGTTTAAGAAAAAGTATGGAAGATATTTATACCATGTGGTTGGAGACATCCCATACTAGAGATAAGTCTGTTCTCAAGGGCGAAGCAGAACTCGTTCTTACTCTCAATACCTTTGAATTCAATGGCCAGTTCTTCGACCAGATCAGCGGTGTGGCTATGGGCACCAGAATGGGCCCCAGCTACGCATGCCTGTTCATGGGTCACCTGGAACACTTGATCTGGCTTCAATTCCAGGGCCCCTTTCCTTTGATGTATTATCGATACATCGACGATGGGATTGGTATGACTGACATGTCGGAGAAGGACCTCCTCAACTTTATCGACTTTGTCAACGACTTCCATCCCTCGATCAAGTTCACGTCTGACATTTCCCTCACGTCTGTCCACTTTCTGGACATCACTGTCTCTATCTGCCCTTCAGGCCTCTCCACCACTGTCTACTACAAACCCACTGACGCTCACAACTACCTCCTCTACACTTCCTCCCATCCCCTATCCTGCCGCGATTCGCTTCCTTTCTCCCAACTCCTCCGCCTCCGACGCCTATGTCAGGATGACGACGACTTCCTCCTCAGGGCCCACGAGATGCTTGACTTCTTCCGCAAGCGACTCTACCCTGAGACCACTCTCTCCTCCACTCTTCAGCGGGTTCTTCTTATCTCCCGCCAAGACTCCCTCACTCCCACCCGCCGTCCTCCCTCTGACCGTGTGAAACTCGTCCTCACCTATCACCCTCACAGCGTCTCTGTCCGGGATATCCTATTCCGCCATCTCCCTATCCTTCACTCTGATCCTGCCACTCGCGAAGTTTTTCCCGATCCTCCCCTTGTCGCCTACAAGCGTGACAGGAACCTGAGGGACTTGCTGGTCAGTAGTCGCCTACACACCAGCCCTCATAGCCTCCCAGGCACCAGGCCGTGCAAAAATTCACGTGGCTGTGTTACCTGCCCTCATGTCATCCTTTCTCGCTCCATTACCTTTCCTAAGGCTGAATTCTTCATCAAAGAGGGGTTCACATGCAAATCTCGTAACCTCATCTATTCCATCATCTGCCGCCAGTGTGGTATGACTTACATTGGGGAAACTGGTTTGGAACTACGGGAGCGTTTCCGCCAACACCTCAACGACATCCGCAACCGCACTGGTTCCCCAATTGCCAGCCACTTCAATGGTCCTGAGCACCGGGGTATGGCTGACGTCAGTGTCACTGGTCTAGTTTCGTGCTTCTCTGACGATCGTCATCGATTCGCCCTTGAGAACAGACTTATCTCTAGTATGGGATGTCTCCAACCACATGGTATAAATATCTTCCATACTTTTTCTTAAACCCTCACACTGGCCCCCATCTATTTGTCTTCCTTCCCCCCCCCCCGCCTCTCCCATTCTTCCATCAGTTCTCTTCCCCCCTCTCTTATATCAATATCACGCCCTCCCGGCTTATATTGCCTTCTCATTGTTCTCCTATCTGGACCACTATTTGGCCACGCTTGGCTTATCAGGCATATTCCGCCACTTTTTGTTTGACCGCTCCTATTTCAGTTTCTATCGAGTACTTGGCACGACAGGTCGCTTAGACTGAAAGCGTCTCCCACCTGAAACAGATGAGTTGACCATTTTTTCTTATTTGTTGATTTGTTAGTTCAGTGTTGTTGTCCCTGATGAAGGCCTATTGGTCGTAACGTAGGTTTTGTTTGTGTTCTCGTCTCGGTGCGGTATCTGACCATACCCATTTTTAAATTTTGATTAAGCTCAACCTTAATCAACTTTTACTAGTTTTTTTTCATGTTTTTTTCTCAAGGAATCTCGCAGCTTGCTAATGAAATCCGACCTGTTCATCTTTCCAACAGAAACAAATGTGCCGGGAATGGGGGATATGAATCGAGCTAACGAGCAAGTAACGATAGACATTGTAGAAACTGCAATAAGGTGTCCGCATTGTTTAGCCTACATCATAATGTATGATCCCACATAGGCGGGTGACGTTTCGCGAATGACGAAGAGGTTGTACGTGAAGTGCAAATGTGGCTGAGACAGCAGAGCAAACTTGTATGCTGCAGACGTCGGTGCACAGATAAAGTATTGGAATAAGTGTGTCAATGTTGGTGGAAATTATGTTTAGAAAAAAAGGACACTGTGTGTGCAACAATAAAGTGTCTCATTTAGTTCTTCGTTTTAAATAGTAACATCTGACTTATTTACTGACTTGTCCTCGTTATTTAGAGCAACACAACAAATAAAACAAGGAATACGGATGTTCAAAATATTAATGAAGTCGAACGATTTTCAGTATATTCTTACAGCTACAGACAACACAAATATGCATTAACATTGAGACCTGCAGAGAACACAGTTCTACAATAAACATAGACATCAATGTTATGCAGTCTTTATTACATAAATGCTAACTGAGAATGCAGTTCTAAAATAACCAAAGACTTTATTTCCGCACCCTGATTACAAATAACGACAACACAGGAAGTAGCAAACAAAACATCTTATAATGCTTTACTTATTCAAAGACATAAAGTCGTAACCTACAAGTTCTACCGATGAATGTTTTTAAACAATATGTATTTGCTATGTTACATGACATTTCATTCAATGTTTATAAGATGCCCTTTTTGTTTACATTTACACATGTGGAGAAATACACTTGTCAAAAAAAATAATTTAAACTATTTAATTTGTAAAAAAATATTTATCTTTACAAATATGTACACGTGGAGAGATTAGCACATCTAATTATATTTTAAATGGGATATGTTTGACTAATATCAGCTTAACGTCTGAATTTTTAAATACATAACCTAGCCATAAAACGAGATCCGACTGTAGATCCGAGTACAATATAATTGTATGAGACCAGCATGACCAGCCAAGATGTGCTTGGCTAGAGCCATGTTTAAGAACGACATGCTATTATAAGCGGTAGAAGATGAAATAGGATAGGTCACATGTCATATAATAGACTCCGAGACTAATCCCAGAATCTCCATTCTATCGATCGCAGGGAAGGTGAAACAGAGTCCGACCCTAGACATCTTTGCAAAGAGCAATACAAGTAAAAATGAGCAAAGTGAATCAACTGAGCCACTGTAAGGAGGACACCGTAGACCGAGCCAAGTGGGGACGTGGGCTGCTGCCATTAAAGACTGCATTGGACGTGACGATTGATGGTGGTTTTATCAGTCTTAGACCACATTCCAAGGAAGAAGAGAAATTATCAGGCTAGGTCCCTTGTAACAGTTCCTCTGTATTATTCCATATTTGTTGCTACTGATGCGAAGGTTAGTTCACGATTTAGGTGCACTATACTGACCAATACCCCCCGCCTCACGCCCACATTGTACACCTTGAAACAAGCTGTATTACAGCAGCCTTATCACCGAGGTGTGAATCAATATTATGATATCTGCATTGATATGCCTGCATAAACGCCTTGCAGTGCGCTATATAAAAAGGCACCAAGGTTCACAAACTTCAGCATACCCCGGGATCTACAAAACACCGCTGCCCACTGCTACCAAAGAGCAATCGCCAAAGGTGAAGAGCTCAGATAAGCATTGTTTAGTTAACAGTATGTTATTTGTGTCCATCTTGCTAAGCTAACACGCGCAATAACCAGCAATGCCTTCCTTCAACAACTAGTACCAATTAATGGTTACAGAGAAGGTCATGCTAAGTCTCGAGAAGACGGCCCTGCAGCCATATATTACATGGGAGAAATAAAGAATATGTTTATCTACAGAAAATATTTGAATTGTCGGAATTGACATAACCCGCCACTTAACGCCAGTATCAAGGCGCACAAAATAGTACACTTACTCATTGTAGGCATTAAACAAAAACAACAACCAGGTTTCTCTTTTCATGCGCATGTTCGACTGGACTATAACTCGTGTTTCCGGTCCATGCGGGGGCAACGTCTTCTCAGGATAGTCGGCGCGGCGTACATTTCTATGTGGGCGGATCTGCTAACTTGGATCTGTCATGCAGCGAGAATCATTTCATGAAAGTTCGTGCTACATATCAAATTACTTTTCTGCTATCTGTTCAACATGTGTGTTCCTGTGTATGTAAGTGTGCGTGTACATGTGTGTGCGTGTGTATGTGTGCGCGTGTGTATGTGTATGTGTGTGCTTGTGTATGTGAGTGTGCGTGTGTATGTGTGTGCGTGTGTATGTGAGTGTGCGTGTGTATGTGTGTGCGTGTGTATGTGAGAGTGTGTGTGTGTGTGTGTGTTATCCGTGTGCTTAAACTATACTACTCCTTTGATGTATTTGCTGCTTTGCTTTTTCATCTCATATCATCTTATCTCATGTTATGCCATCTCATGTTATCTCATTTCCTGTCATATCATCTCATTTTATAACATCTCTCATATCATCTCAATTCATCTCATATTATCTCATCCCATATTATCTCATCTCCCCTTATATTGAATCAACTATAATCTGTTATCATCCAACCTCATCATTGTCAATTCACTTCAAATGAACTCATCTAAAATCTTCTGATCTCATCTAATCTCATCTCATCTCGTAATAAAATCCCATCTGATACCATTGCATCTTATCTCAACTCATCTCATCAGATCTAATCTCACCTCATTTCGTCATCCAATCTCAAATAATCACGTCTCATCTTAGCTCTAATATATCTCATCTCACCTCATACCATCTCAATTAATCTTGTCTCATCTCATTTTAACTAAATTCACCTCATCTCATCTCTACTCATGTCATCTCAATTAATGTAATCTCTTTTCATTTAAAATCACTTCATCTCATCTTCTCATCTAATCTCAGCTCCTCATTTGTTAATTTAGATCTGTAGAGGTCGTTGAATGTGCCTTGGTTATGGTAGTTATTCTATGTATCATGTATTCTTTTCATTACAGCTTCTGTCCCTTGGTTTTTTTTTTCTTGTCCTCATCCGCACACCCCCGCTACCACAATCTTACGCCTGCGTAGGTCTCCTTGCAGTAGGCAGCTCAACGTGATGGGGATGTACACTGTAATCCCCATGGTGAGAAGCCTCGCATTACGCAGCAACTAGGAGACACCATGCACACCTTTTCAAGTACCCTCCCCAGGACAAAAGAACAATCACTGTAACTCGTCACTGTAACTCGCCACTGTAACTCATCACTGTATCTCGTCACTGTAACTCATCACTTTAACTCGTCACTGTAACTCGCCACTGTAACTCGCCCCTGTAACTCGTCACTGTAACTCGTCACTGTAACTCGTCACTGTAACTCGCCACTGTAACTAATCACTGTAACTCGCCACTGTAACTCGCCACTGTAACTCGCCACTGTAACTCATCACTGTAACTCGCCACTGTAACTCATCACTGTAATTCGCCACTGTAACTCATCACTGTAATTCGCCACTGTAACTCATCACTGTAACTCGCCACTGTAACTCGCCACTGTAACTCGCCACTGTAACTCAAAACTGTAACTCATCACTATAACTCGCCACTGTAACTCCCCACTGTAACTCGTCACTGTAACTCATCACTGTAACTTGCCACTGTAACTCGCCACTGTAACTCATCACTGTAACTCGCCACTGTAACTCTCCATTGTAACTCATCACTGTAACTCGCCACTGTAACTCGCCACTGTAACTCGCCACTGTAACTCATCACTGTAACTCGCCCCTGTAACTCTCCATTGTAACTCCTCACTGTAACTCGCCACTGTAACTCGCCACTGTAACTCGCCACTGTAACTCGCCACTGTAACTCATCACTGTAACTCGCCACTGTAACTCGCCACTGTATCTCATCACTGTAACTCGCCACTGTAACTCGCCACTGTAACTCATCACTGTAACTCGCCACTGTAACTTGCAACTGAAACTCGCCACTGTATCTCATCACTGTAACTCGCCACTGTAACTCATCACTATAATTCGCCACTGTAACTCATCACTGTAACTCGCCACTGTAACTCACCACTGTAACTCATCACTGTAACTCGCCACTGTAACTCGCCACTGTATCTCATCACTGTAACTCATCACTGTAACTCGCCACTGTAACTCGCCACTGTAACTCATCACTGTAACTCGCCACTGTAACTCGCAACTGAAACTCGCCACTGTATCTCATCACTGTAACTCGCCACTGTAACTCATCACTATAATTCGCCACTGTAACTCATCACTGTAACTCGCCACTGTAACTCACCACTGTAACTCATCACTGTAACTCGCCACTGTAACTCGCCACTGTAACTCATCACTATAACTCGCCACTGTAACTCGCCACTGTAACTCATCACTGTAACTCGCCACTGTAACTCGCCACTGTAACTCGCCACTGTAACTCGCCACTGTATCTCATCACTGTAACTCGCCACTGTAACTCGCCACTGTAACTCGCCACTGTAACACGCCACTGTAACTCGCCACTGAAACTCGTCACTGTAACTCGTCACTGTAACTCATCGCTGTAACTCGCCACTGTAACTCGCCACTGTACCTCATCACTGTAACTCGTCACTGTAACTCGCCACTGTAACTCGCAACTGTAACTCATCACTGTAACTCGCCGCTGTAACTTGCCACTGTAGCTCGTCACTGTAACTCGTCACTGTAACTCGTCACTGTAACTCGCCACTCAAGAAACGCCAAAATAATTGGCTTCCTACTACATAAACATATTTAAAATATGATGCTTGGAACAACCCCTGAATATCCTGAATGTTTAAATCTCTAAATCTGCTGTCTCTCTTCGCGCTGTCTCTCTCTCTCTCTCTCTCTCTCTCTCTCTCTCTCTCTCTCCCTCTCTCTCTCTCTCTCTCTCTCTCTCCTACACAATATGTATACTTATCAAAGCTGAATCTCTGAGAATAAATCCCCCAGTAACCTATTTGTCACACCTTAACATGGGCGAGGAAACGAATTCTTGCCATATGAACATATGTTTTCACAAAAAACAACACATTAAACAATACATGAAACAGCAACGTCGGTCATTCGTGGTCGCGTACTAAAAACAATGTAATATCATAGTTCAGTATTTGGAAGTTATTTATCGACCTTGACATATTCAACCAATGTGAAGGACAAGAAACGACTTCCTGTGAACTGTTTACACAAGGTGAACAAATCATTAAAAAATACCAAAGACCAGATGCTAGACATCAATACAATATTTACAAATGCCGTAGTTATATTATGTACATCGTATGCATTCAGTGGTTGAAGTTTGGCGCCAAAATATAAATGGTGAAGACGAGCGCAGTTCAGAACAGTGTTTCCCAACCACCAGTCCCTGGACCAGTGCCCCTACCTAGAAATGTCATGCCGGTACGCGGACCCGTGCCCCTCCCTAGAAATGTCATGCCGGTACGCGGACCCGTGCCCCTCTCTAGAAATGTCATGCCGGTACGCGGACCAGTGCCCCTCCCTAGAAATGTCATGCCGGTACGCGGATCCGTGCCCCTCCCTAGAAATGTCATGCCGGAACGCGGACCAGTGCCCCTCCCTAGAACTGTCATGCCGGTACGCAGACCCGTGCCCCTCCCTAGAAATGTCATGCCGGTACGCGGACCCGTGCCCCTCCCTAGAAATGTCAACTAACAATTCCCGGAATTCAAATGAAAATATAATAGTTACCTGTCCGCAGTAACATCTTATTAAAGTACTTACAGAACCTAATGGAATTCAGTGTATGAGCTCTCTTCTTTTGGATAAATCTAAAGTCCTTTCTTTGTTATACGTGTAGTCTATAAATGTCCGATGTGTCGCTTTGTTATACGTGTAGTCTATAACCGTCCGACGTGTCGCTTTATTATACGTGCGGTCTATAAACGTTAATTGTGTCGCTTTGTTATACGTGTAGTCTATAAACGTCTGACGTGTCACTTTGTTATACGTGTAGTCTATAAACGGCCAATGTGCCGCTTTGTTATATGTGTAGTATATGTGAAGGCGTCTGTCGTTGTGGCCGCGAACATCATGCTGAACAAGGTCGGGGCGAGTACACATCCTTGTTTTACTCCGTTTGATACTAGAAACGTTTTAGAGATTGCACCGCTGTCCAGTACACTAGCACACATGTCTTCGTGTAGCTGTTTCACCATGGTTATGAACTTGTTGGGGCAGCCAAACTTGGACATTATCATCCACAGCCCTCCTCTGTTTACTGTATCAAATGCCTTTGTAAAATCAATAAATGTGGTGTACAAGGCCAGATTTTGTTCCCGACACTTCTCTTGTACTTGGCGAGCGGCAAAAATCATGTCCGCTCTTCCTCTTCTGGCTCACAATCCACATTGACTTTCTGGGAGGTGGTGGCTTTGTTCAAGGTGTTTGTTGAGCCTGTTTAGCAGTAAGCGCCCTAGGATCTTGCCTGCAACGGAGAGTAGAGATATTACACGATGATTGTCGCATTCCTGACGGTTGCCTTTTCTTTTGTACAGGTGAACGATTGAGGCGTCCTTTAGCTCCTGCGGGATTTTTCCTTCAGCCCACATTTAGCAGAAGAGTTCAGTGATCCTTCTGGTGACGGATGGGCTAGCTGTCTTATATACCTCTGCTGGTATTGCATCCGCTCCTGGAGCTTTTCCTATAGATAGTGAACTGATTGCCCTTTCGACTTCCTCCTCAGTGATGACTTCATCCATCGCCATGTTCAGTTCCACCTGCGGCATTCGCCGGATGACCTCTTCATTTATGGATGATGGGTTGTTTAGTATTTTGCAGAAGTGGTCTGCCCATCTGTCTAGAATCTGAACCTTATCTGTTAGCAGTGCCCCATTCGCACTACGAACTGAAGTATTACTAGAGGTAATATGTAATAATGTTTTCTATTTCTGTCTGAGATGTCCTCGAAAGTTGTCTCTTATTTTAAAAATTGTTTCCAATTTCGACAGGCCCGCAGGTGGTTCAAGGTTGTGAAACACTGGTCTAGAGCAGTGTAACTCAATGGACGATCTTCGTCTTACGTTCCCACATGGGGGTGTTTGGAAGTCGCCAGTGAATGTTTCTGACTGTCATCATTATTTAGGGTACGTTGTGCTTACACGGAGGGGTTGATCCTAATTCAGAATCACGTCAGTGACTGTATTTGAACGATGGTAATAATGATAGAGAAATAATTATTTCATACACGATTTAACAAATGGATGTACTTACTATCTATCTTCAATTATTTATAAGAAAATATGAATACATTAAAATCTGGGTACATTATTAAAAATCTATTTGTGTCTGAGACAACTGTAAAAAACAAAAACAAATGTATATACCTGTATGTGGCACAGTCAAATAAAAACAAAAGAGAATTGTTTCAGGCTGAGTCAAACGAGAGACATCATTATTGTTCTGATGTAACTGATTGCATTCCAATAACAAACGCGTTAAATATTTCAGATGCCACACGTAAAAAGAAAATGTAGACAATATTAAGTTGATTATTTGACATTTAGTGGTGAAGCTTCCCCCACAAATGAACTTTGACCAATGTGCCTGTTGTGTCAACAAGTTGTTCTCTAACCATCCGACCATCGAAATTGAATGAACATTTTATTTTTTTGAAAAGCACACTGATAGTATTGACAAAAATATTTCTTAATTCCAGGATTTAAATCAAACGTTTGTAAGCCAAAACACAGTTCTTAGTATGTAGAAAACAAGTTTAAAGGCCTCATTGTATCTAACAGGATAGCACAAATAATTGCAAAATGTGGTAAGCCCCACTGTATTGGAAAACATGTAATATTACCAGCTTTTATCAGCGATATTAATCAAATCAAATCACATTTCCGTGAGTGATAGATTCAACTGGATAATATTTAGACAAAATCTTATATTTCAAACTAATTGCGACATGCTGATCACAAATATGAACTTTACAATCACGAATTAGTTCTAGTTTTCAAGATCGGAGGAGGAGAGTGGGAGTTGGTTTAGTAGGCTATGGCGTTATCTTCCAAATAAAAATGACCTAGTTCTTCTCTTTTCTTTCTCCTAGAGAATGATTTCAAACGAAAAAGAATTCCAGGACGCCAATTAGATGACGAAATATGAAGCAGTCATGACAATCATATCTTCTCTTTGTCATAATTTATATTGAATATTCTATGAGAGCAGACCTGTCGTTTTGCATACCTCGTTAATATGTGAACAAGTGCAAAAGATTTGTGTTATATTTCCTGACAAATAACTTTACTATCAGAAAGACAACACATTATACTACCCAAAAATAAGCCGCCGTCCATCGTACACGATGATGGCATAATTTATTTTGCTAGCGCTATTTTTAGTAAGGATTACTCTTTATCCTCACACTCTCGTCTTGAGGCGCCCGACCCTAGTGGCAAGTCAAGGACAAGAAGACTAGGGGACGACTACGAGATGCGTGGGACTACGCATCAGGCGCCCATGAAAAACACGACGGAGTCCGGAGACGAACACACACCAATCACGAGGTCAACGGCTTTACCACTTCGCCACGGAATCCCACAATTACACTACCGATGATAAGAAAGCTTATAGAATTTACTTTGCTTGTAATATTGGTGACTTTGACCCACACATATGTTGCTAATCTTAAAAACGAATCTGTACTGCTGGTTGAATCGAAAAGGACGATCAATGCGTTATTCAGTTCTAATGGTGTAGAGGGAATTGCCAAATCATCTAAATGATTGTTATTCCCTCCAATTGGACATGGTATTTCTAAGAAGAAAATGGGACATGTAATCTATCTGAATGATCCCTCTACTGCGCGGTCAGCGCCTCGTTTGAGAGGTTTTCCTGGTTCGGTTCTTCCAATATATTATGTCCTGGTTGATGAAGACATTAATAATGTCAGTGAACATCTGTCGCATTTGAAAGTTTCTACATCAAGGAATTCTGATTTCAAATTTTTGAAGAGTCTGCACCGACCCATACATTTATTTACATTGACTTGAATGACGTAGTCTGAGATCTGCAATTGCCAACAAATAAGGCAGAGTTATTGGGATCCAGACAGCAACAATGGAATCTACTTGACGAACCACTTGTAGAACCCCACAAGATCTCAATCCCACCTTTCTACATTAAACTTGTACCAATGCATGTAAAGGACTAATAAATCAAACTTGGACTAATAAAGACTAATGATCGAAATGAGGTAGTATTGTTCTACCTTTCTGATTCATTTTCATGACTTGGTGAGACCAAAAACAAGAGAGGTGTATCTGTCGGTCCACAGATACGTCAGCTCTCCCGAGATCAGCGATTTGATGATATCCTTACACATGATGAAATGTTAGCTTGGAATGCTTTCCAAAAAATGACCACAAACTTTCTAGGAAACAAGGCTGACAATTACCAGGAGCTTATAGAAAGCCTGTTGCATAGCTACGAAAGACTAAGGAACAATATGTTCTTTAATTTACAATTTTTGCTCTGCCATGTGCATTTCTTCCCCGGTAACTGCCGTGCTGTCAGCTATTAGCATTTCGAACTGTTTCATCAAAATATTACAGTCCTCAAATAAAGGTACCAAGAGAAATAGAATGCAGCAATGCTAGCATCTTTTGTTGGATTTATGTGAGAGATGATCCAGAAACGCATTACAAGCGTCATACAAAAAGAAGTCGCTGTGATCCCTTTACGCTTAGAAAATTTTTATCAAATAGTATGTAAATTCAATTTCAAATAACTTGTTTTATCATCGTCATGAAGCATATCCCTTGCAGAACGGTGCTTCCATCACAGCCCTTCTGAAAGAAACTCGATCTCTTGCCAAATCTCCTACCTGATCCAGAGTCATACCTAATCATTCCTTAACATCTGTGTGTCATCGCCTTCTTGGTCTGTCTCTGCCTATCTTGCCAGACACCATACCTTCTACTTCTACTTCTATAGTTATTTAAAAACTAGATCTAATCTGGAGTTTTAATGGCCATATTTATTTCCAGAAGCCCAAACAACATAATGGTAACTTAATTTTATCCCAGTTACACACAAACAATAAAAATATGTTGTTCAGTGTTATTTTTGAAATGTAATGGCAACACATTTTCTTACACACGGAAGTAAGTTGGCTGTCCAAGGGTAATTGTTTGAAAAGATGTTGGTCACTATTTGATTATGTTGGGAAGGTTCTTGATTCAATGTAAGAACAGTTTAGTTTTTAAACTAAAGTTCTACGAAATGACGTGGTCTATCCTTCAGATATATTTGAAAAGTTGGATGATGTTCTTCTTAAGATACATCGACATAGTCTTGTAATAGTGAAAGGAGAATCGTAGCATTCATAACAAAATTGTAATTGATTTAAAAACTTGTCGGTCGCCCTGAACTTTCTCAGGTTCCGTCTCTGCACCAATCAGACAAGAAGAGGCTAAACTTTACAGATTTTGGTATGTATTGATTGGTTGATTCGTTTGAAACAGACGTATAACCTGTTAGCCAAAATTTTCAAGAAGAACTAATTTATTTACAAAATGACTGAGGCAAAAAGAGGGTTTCGTCCTGTTCATTATGACCATTTTTGTGTCCAGATTAGGCATTTTAATCTTCTTTTTTGGCACGATATTAATCTACTTATTACCGCATTTCCAACATCATATTTAGTAAAGAAAATGTTCAGTTCAAATGTGATGATGCTACAAAAACAAGGCAATTAATTGCAGTTATGTGAGGCTTGATACTTCTCACAACACATATAGAAACAAATGTTCAGTTCAAATGTGATGATGCTACAAAAACAAGGCAATTAATTGCAGTTATGTGAGGCTTGATACTTCTCACAACACATATAGAACCAAATGTTGTTCAAATGGCTCAGCCACACTAAGAGCAACGATCCAAGTAACGTTCATTAGTAAGTGATTGAAACAATAAATAGCGTTGTCGTGGCTCAATACTATCATTCTAATATATCGTGTGGAGACGGCAATTGTTCGCTGACATACAGCATGAATTTACAGGGATACCAAATGTAGAGGTAGTCACATATCAAATACACTGTTGTCGAGGATATGGTGGTAGAAACGAGTGAACTTATCACATCCTTTATGAGTTGGTGTAGCCAGTTTCCGTCCTCGCCACAATATCTTCCGCAACTGTTAGATATATACAAATTTATACTCATTTAGACTACAGCGTGTCGAGAATAAGGAATTGAATTTAGTCTTGAAACAGTGAGATGTCGTTATGTCACTCATACTCACTTGGTCTTCAAACAGCGAGACGTCATTATGTCACTCAAACGCACTTGGTCTTAAACAGTGAGACGTCGTTATGTCACTCATACTCACTTGGTCTTCAAACAGCGAGACCTCGTTATGTCACTCATACTCACTTGGTCTTCAAACAGCGAGACGTCGTTATGTCACTCATACTCACTTGGTCTTCAAACAGCGAGACGTCGTTATGTCACTCATACTCACTTGATCTTCAAACAACGAGACGTCGTTATGTCACTCAAACGCACTTGGTCTTAAACAGTGAGACGTCGTTATGTCACTCATACTCACTTGGTCTTAAACAGTGAGACGTCGTTATGTCACTCATACTCACATGGTCTTCAAACAACGAGACGTCGTTATGTCACTCATACTCACTTGGTCTTCAAACAGCGAGATGTCGTTATGTCACTCATACTGACTTGGTCTTCAAACAGCGAGACGTCGTTATATCACTCATATTTTCTTGGTCTTCAAACAGTGAGACGTCATTATGTCACTCATTCTCACTTAGTCTTAGAACAGCGAGACGTCGTTATGTCACTCATACTCACTTGATCTTCAAACAGCGAGACGTCATTATGTCACTCAAACGCACATGGCCTTCAAACAGCGAGACGTCGTTATGTCACTCATAATCACTTGGTCTTCAAACAGCGAGACGTCATTATGTCACTCATACTCACTTGGTCTTCAAGCAGTGAGACGTCGTTATGTCACTCATACTCACTTGGTCTTGAAACAGCGAGACGTCATTATGTCACTCATACTCACTTAGTCTTAGAACAGCGAGACGTCATTATGTCACTCATACTCACTTAGTCTTAGAACAGCGAGACGTCATTATGTCACTCATACTCACTTAGTCTTAGAACAGCGAGACGTCATTATGTCACTCATACTCACTTAGTCTTAGAACAGCGAGACGTCATTATGTCACTCATACTCACTTAGTCTTAGAACAGCGAGACGTCATTATGTCACTCATACTCACTTAGTCTTAGAACAGCGAGACGTCATTATGTCACTCATACTCACTTAGTCTTAGAACAGCGAGACGTCATTATGTCACTCATACTCACTTAGTCTTGAACAACGAGACGTCATTATGTCACTCATACTCACTTAGTCTTAGAACAGCGAGACGTCATTATGTCACTCATACTCACTTAGTCTTAGAACAGCGAGACGTCATTATGTCACTCATACTCACTTAGTCTTAGAACAACGAGACGTCATTATGTCACTCATACTCACTTAGTCTTAGAACAGCGAGACGTCGGTATGTCACTCAAACTCCCTTGGTCTTAGAACAGCGAGACGTCGTTATGTCACTCAAACACACGATTTTATAAAATTTAGAACAAGCTGAAGACAATTCATTGTACTACATGTAACCCGAAGTTTAATTGAAACAATGGAACCATCGTCGAACTATTGTTGCAAGCTTTTGAGGCTCATTCTGAAACGCGAACAAACGATCAATATCTATCAGGTCGGCTTGTGCTGCTGATCGTCCCTCAAAAGACTCGCCTCCTCAGACATCGTAAAAGAACCATTGTTTCCATCCGGGCATGTTTTTACATACGACTAGGGAAGGTTGTGCATGAGACTAGCAACCTCACCACGCAAAAAGCATTGTTACTTAAACTCCACTGCATACAAATTGATTCAAGTTTCACTAAAAGCTGGTAAACCAAATAAAGTACTAGACCTCTTCGATGGAGTCACGTGCAAATAATAATGATGATGCATTTCATTTAAGAGAAGATGCAGCCTCCGATGAACATCATTTAGTCGTAACGTAAGTGTTTATTGTCTTCTTAATACTTGTAATAACTGACTGAGACTGTCATTTGTTTTAAAAATGTCCAAATGCACATAACACTGTACAAATATACTACACGACATTTTAAATAAAAACAAATATGCCAACTCTCTGAATCAGTGCCAGATGTAGTGCGGAGCAAGGACACACGAGAGAGACATTCCTACGTGTAACATGAAGTAACTGGCAACAGTCATCAATATCACCAGAAAAGAAAATATAAACTGATAACATCATGAATACATTGTGAACTACTTCCTGTGCTAAATACATACGAAGGCAGATAATAAAATGATTAGTTTCTATCATGGTAATAGAACGCAGTTAACTGCTACTGCGCACCTATATCAATTCAATAAATTGTTATAGAGCGAGAGGGTGACCGCAAAACAAGATGCATCGATTAAAAAAAAAACAAAAAAAACAAGACATCTCGCATCAAAAGTGGGCGCAACATATCTGGCTCTCCACATCCCCCCTCCCCCCCCCCCCAGCTCTCCACCCCCCCTCCTTCCCCCAACAGTAGTGGACAAAAACTACAAAGTACACGAACACAAATCCACACTGAAGTGTACCATACTCAAGCTAAATAACCAGCAACATAGATGTACTTTATGCTAAAAAATTACATTTAACGTAAAAATAAAACGAATAATTTGGTTATGATGATTCCAATTTTTACTGAGCAGAAGTCAACTAATACAGTTACATATCGCGTAGTTCAGTACTGTTGTTACAATATTTGTGGGGTATCAGTTTATATATGATGCTTTTGTTCTGTAGAGTTCAACTAACTTTTGTCCAAGAACGTCGCAATTTGTTTCATATAGTCCTATTGGATATATCAGTGCCTGCAAGCCATAACAGAATAGTACACATGCCTGAGCTCTTCAGCGATGTGAAAAGCAAGGTTTTGAAAGAGTCTTCATATGACCAAGTCACAGGAGCTAACTCACAATATACGTAATGAAGATATTTTTCCCGTTTCTGAAACCGTAGTGCATCGATGAACGTAGGCAGTCTTTGTAAGGGATCCAGTCCACCGAGAAAAGATCCGATACCATGCTTCCACTAAGGACACCACAGGCACTGCAATTCTTAGATAATACAGATGGGTCACGTGGCAATTAGCAAGTCAATGATAGTTTTGTCCATCACAAGTGATGAAGACCACTCTCTTTGTTCAGCCGTGTGGACAGTCGTATCTCCTGCTCTGAAATGGGTGACTTGCGCAGAGATTTGGATGAAAGTGAGGAAGAAACTGCGCCTTCAGTTCATCATAGTAGCATCTAAAATTCCCACACGCCATATTCGTGAAGGTGAACCGGCAGAACTAACCCGTGAGATACGACACAGGTATAACTAGTTTAAGCGTAGCGCCATTCAGCCGGCGTCCAGACCAAGATAAACGGATGGAAGAAATCACAAAAAAAGAACGAAATAACAAGTCCAGACGGAAAACAACTCCACGTATCCGTGAACACAAGTGTAAGTCGTCGACTAGTGTGAATTTGAGGCATATCCGTGGTCTGGCGGCATCCATAATGATACAAAACAGTAGAGAAATGTAGACTCGCAGCAAGTTACGGCGCCATCTTTGCCAGATTTTTCAATAGAGCGACACAAAATGTGGCTTTCTGGTGGCTCTACAACTTCTAAGAGTCCACTTGATCGCCTACTATTGAGATGAAGTGGATGGACTAAGTGATGAACTTAGTCAAACATGATGTTGTTGTTCGTCTATCACGGATGAAGAGGTCCACCCTCTGTGATGTATGTTGCATTTAGAATATGTTGAAATAGTTTTATCACGCACACATCTACCCGGCTGAATACTCGGCTGCAGTGTTACAACGTAAACACAATACACTGATATCGTCAAAGAATAACTTACGTGTTCGTCTATTTATATCATTAAGCTTGTCTCCCATCTGGTCTATTAAAATGTCTGGTCTCCTAGCTGGTCTATTGAAGTGTCTGGTCTCCCAGCTGGTCTATTGAAATGTATGGTCTTCCAGCTGGACTATTGAAATGTATGGTCTCCCAGCTGGTCTATTGAAATGTCTGGTCTTCCAGCTAGTCTATTGAAATGTTTCGTCTCCCAGCTAGTCTATTGAAGTGTCTGGTTTCAGAACTGATTAATTGATGCGTATTTATTCGCGTTATAGACAAAATAGTGGCAACAATTAAAAATGCCAATGCACTTTAATGCACTAAGAAAATACAAGAGGCATACCATAAGTCTTTACCCTGACTATGAAGGAGTAGAAGAAGAAAGTTAACATTCGGCACATTTGTAACTCATTCAATTTGTACTGGACTTGAGAAGTATGAATTTCACTTCTCGATGGGTTTGCCTGGTATGGTTCGTGGCGCAACACACATTATTGACTGGATCTGCTACTCTAACGGTTTGTCAGACAATGCAGAAATCAGAAACCAGAACTGAGACAAAATTCTTAATGTTGCAGGGAAAAAGCACCTAAAGAAATGTACAGGGGGATGGAACCAGTGTTTCAGGAATTCCGTTTTTTTGTATGCTTCTGTAAAAACTGGTGCAGGCAGTTTAAGTGTGGCCTTACCCATGTTGCTGGTCTTCCCAAATAAGGAAGATCATCTTTAGGGTGCCGGGATGAAAATGCTGCAAGAGATAAGAAAATCATTTACCATGATAGGAAAATGACAATTGCAGAGTTATCTAGGTCAGCAAAATTGAATGAAAGTAACAGTTTTTAGAATTTTACACAATATACTGAACATGAGAAAAGTGTGTGCTCGCTGGGTCCGCGTCTGCTGACATGTGAACAGAAACAAACACAGTTGCTTAAAATGTGTCCGTTAAAAAACGTGTTTCCGACCAAGGTGACAGTAGATGAGACTGGAGTTCATCATTATGACCCAGAATACAAAATGTCCAGCATGCAGTGGAAAACCCCGGGCTCACCAACACATGTCAAGCCAAGAACACAGAAATCTGCAAGAAAAGTGATGCGGACTGTGTTTTGGGATGTCAAAGGTGTCATATTGAAAGATCACCTTCCTCATATCAAGAAGGTTAATGGACAATATTATACAAATCTCATTATCAAACTAAGAAAGACTCTGACCAGAAAACGAGGGATAGCGCGCACTCAAATTCTGCCTTTGCTTCAAGACAACGTACCATCACATAAAGCAAGGCTTGTGCAGTAAACAGCCAACGATTTGAATATTGAGATTCTTCCACACCCACCATTTTTGCCGGATTTAACTCCATAAGACTTTTTTCTTTTACCAAAATTTAAAAAAACAGCCCAAAAAAATCATTTTGACAGTGACGAAGATGTCATACTGGCTTGTGATAACTGGTTTTGTTAGAAAAACAGGTTATTTTATTCTGAAATCTTTTCAAAGTCACGCAGAGATGGCAGAAATGAATAAATTCAGATGGTGACTATATTGAGAAGGTATAAGCACTGTGCCAAATTTCAATTTTCTCCCTCCTCTTCTCCTTCATGTTCATAGTAAAGACTTAAGACAAACCCCTTATATACAAACATGAAACCAAATGAAAAAGTTTAACTTGGTATTTCTTCGACTATAAAATACCATTGATTGTAAGAAGCGTCCATAACTTCAGTACCATGAACACAACAAATTAAAAGTACTGTGTTTCTAAGACACATTATTACTACACACGAGAGAAAACAATTTACAATAGTCATTTACTCAGAACAAATTATTCATAAGGTGTTATGTTACATAGAGGAGCGTGTGACCGAATGGTTTCAAGGCCTGCCTATCGACAAGGAGGGCAGCGGTTCGAATCCCCGGTATGGCATATGTTGTTTTTCTGTGGGAGGTGAAATACACAAACATAGCCAGAACATGGCGTGGCGACAGCTGTGACGAAGCGACCTGTAGTCCTCTGCCTTCAAAACCCCTCGACAACCGCAGCAATGGGGAAAATGTCGTTTGACAGTTTGTTTGTTTGTTTGTTTTGTGTGTGTGTGTGTGTGTGTGTGTGTCTTTTTTGTAATGTTACAAATCGATTCCCTTTGAACCGATAACGGAATCAAGCTCACATTCGAAGTCACAAGACAACCCGTTGAGACCTAAATTATCACATGATAATGATGATCTTCGTCCATCACAAGTGATGAAGAATACTCTCTTTTTTCATCCGCGTGGGTAGTCTTTTCTCTTGATGTGTCCGCTGGCATGGGTGATTTGTGCGGTTATTTGGATTAAATTAGGAAGAATGCTCCCTTTTTCAACCTAACTCTCTAGTCCTGAGCTACCCTTGGCCAGTGACAAGATATTTATCGAGACGGATGCAGATTTTTCCTCAGGGTTTACACCCGAACCTTTCCGGTAAACATATATCGCGCAAGTCAACGGAGGGAAGATGACATCTATCGTTGTGTGTCGTGCCTTTCCCACAACCGCAAGAGGTCGCAGAGACATTACTCAGCGTGTGAGTTAGTTGGGCATCTCTCCTGGGTATATTCTAGTCCATTATAGTCGTGTCTAAATTTCACACACCAAAATGGACACTGTTTGCAGCTAGGGTGAAGGGCGAAAATCTCGTAAAGTTCATCCGTGTGAACTAGACCGAGAAATAGGACACAGGTTTTAGCGTAGTGCTATTCAAATGGCCGATGTCAATTCCAGGATAATCGGACTGAGAAAAACACAAAAAACTAACTAATTAACCACTCCAATGGGAAAGCAACTACACGTTTCGGTGAACACAATTCGTCGACCAGCGTGGATTCCAGGCAAATCCGTAATAAACTAAAACAGCAGAGCAATGTAGACCCACAGCCGATTACGGTGTCATCTTTGCTGCTCTTTCTCACCATATATATCCACACTGACCAAGATATATTCTATGATATATCGTCGTGAGCCATCGAGAGTTTTGCATGAAAAACATGGATTTATGATAATGTATTTAAAGACGAGTATTTGTGTCTCTGCCGCCATATTTTCACGCTCTTCTTTTTACAGGATAACTTTTCTTCTCAACGAGGCTTTATATTGCAATCTTGTTGAAAACATTTAAATCATAATAAGGGATCAACCTTAACGAAGCGATAATATTGTAACAATGAGAACAAAGAAAGTTCAATTATCAAATTTGCGAATGCGTCAGATGTCATTTACGCCTGTATTTCCGTCCAAATCATGTCAAAGAATGTTCTGTTGACAACGATTGTTAAAAGGTTCCAGATATATGTCGCTAAATCGGGAAAATTGTGCCTTAGTATCGGAGAAATGCGGTAGCAGGCAATCCGAATTAGATGCATAGACCTATCTCTGACAGATACACCTCACTACAAATATAGACATGAATTATAGGATTTAGTTGGCTACCTAACCTGGGCAAGGTGTCATTTTTAGCCTAACTAGTCTCCTGCCAATCAGTTTCAAGTATGTAGTATAATTCTACTCTACTTTCTTTTCTTTCGCACGACGTGCGTGCCTCCAGAGTGCCTCAAATATAATTGTATGTAAGATTATTATCGTAATTTGACAAAAAAATGTATTGGACTGGCAGTTTCAATTGTATCGTTACTTTTCTCAAACTAAAGCACATTCTATACATAAACAATTAATATTCCAATTGTTGGTGTAGATACTTGGTGTAAGTCAGTTTTACTGCTTGTTCTTGTCCTTTAACTCTCAGAGCTGTGACTTTTGTAGATGGGATTATGTCCCTTTGTCTCCACAGGGGAGTCGCAGATACTGACTGCAGTCATGCCGGTCCTAGAGAAGGTTCGGTCAGATGACAAGCGATGTCTCTTCTTGCAGCAGTTTAGTCCGCAGTCTGTGGAGACAACAAGACATACATTTGAGTTGAAATAGAGACATCAAGGTAAACCTTAGATTAGAAATAGAGACATCAATGTAAACTTTAGATTGGAAGTAGAGACAATCAAGGTAAACGTTAGAGGAAAAGTAGAGACAATAAGGTAAACTTGAAATAGAGACATCAAGGTAAACTATAGAGTGGAAGTAGAGACAATCAAGGTAAACTTTAGAGTTGAAGTAAAGGCATTACGGTTTAAACTTAGAGTGAAAGTAGAGATATCAAGGTAAACTTTAGAGTAGAAGTAAAGACTTTAAGGTAAATTTTAGAGTGGAATTAGAAATATTAAGGTCAACTTTGTAGTGGAAGTTGAGACAATCAAGGTAAACTTTAGAGTTGAAGTAAAGACATTAAGGTAAACTTCAGAGTATAAATAGAGACATTAAGGTAAACGTTAGAGTAGAAGTAGAGACATCAAGGTAAACTTTAGCGTGGAAGTAGAAACAATAAGGTGAACTTTAGAGTAGAAGTAGAGACAATCAAGGTAAACTTTAGAGTAGAATTAGAGATATTAAGGTAAAATTTAGAGTAGAAGTCGAGACATTAAGGTAAACTTTAGAGTAGAAGTAGAGATATTAAGGTAAACTTCAGAGTGGAAGTAAAGACATTAAGGTAAACTTCAGAGTGGAAGTAAAGACATTAAGGTAAACTTCAGAGTGGAAGTAGAGACATCAAGGTAAACTTTAGCGTGGAATTAGAAATATTAAGGTCAACTTTGTAGTGGAAGTTGAGACAATCAAGGTAAACTTTAGAGTAGAATTAGAGATATTAAGGTAACATTTAGAGTAGAAGTCGAGACATTAAGGTAAACTTTAGAGTAGAAGTAGAGACAATCAAGATAAACTTTAAAGTGGAAGTTGAGACAATCAAGGTAAACTTTAGAGTAGAAGTAGAGATAACAGGACATACTTTAGTGAAGAAATAAAGACAATAAGATATACTTTACTGCTAGAAAAGACAAGCCTTAAGTTAATGTACGTGCAAAGACAAAAGACATGTGTTAGTGTGCTTATACAAGAATAAGGCAGACGTTAATGTGTGTAGACGTAAGACAGACTTTGGAATGTAAATTAAAGACAACAGGAAACGATTTATTATGATTATAACGAAAACAAGACATTCTTGACAGGTCATCAACCCATTAAATTATCTATAGATACCGGGTCCCACAAGACAAAGTCAGCAGTCGGATGAGCCATGAGAGCACTTTCGCCATGCATAACTGCCGTCGTTTGGCGGTATTTGACCACGTGTTCGACCTTACCGATGGTGTTTGAACTTACCGAGGGTGTGTTCGACCTTACCGAGTGTGTGTTCGACCTTACCGAGGGTGTGTTCGTCCTTACCGAGTGTGTGTTCGACCTTACCGAGGGTGTGTTCGTCCTTACCGAGGGTGTGTTCTACCTTACCGAGGGTGTGTTCGACCTTACTGAGGGTGTGTGTTCGACTTTACCGAAGTTGTGTTCGACCTTACCGAGGATGTGTTCGACTTTACCGAGGGTGTGTTCGTCCTTACCGAGGGTGTGTTCGACCTTGACGAGGGTGTGTTTGACCTTACCGAAGGTGTGTTCGACTGTTTCGAGGTTGTGTTCGACTTTACCGAGGGTGTGTTCGACCTTACCGAGGATGTGTTCGACTTTACCGAGGGTGTTTGAACTTACCGATGATGTGTTCGACCTTGCGGGAATATATTTTCAACCTTACGGGAGGATGTTTTCGACCTTACCGAAGATGTGTTCGACCTTACCAAGGGTGTGTTCGACCTTGCGGGAGGATTTGTTCGACCTTACCGAGGGTGTGTTCGACCTTGCATGAGGATGTGTTCGACCTTACCGAGGATGTGTTCGACCTTACCGATGGTGTATTCGACCTTGCAGGAGGATGTGTTCGACGTTACCAAGGGTCTGTTCAACCCTACTGGAGGATGTGTTCGACCTTGCGAGAGGATGCGTTCGACCTTACAGGAGGATGTGTTCGACCTTGCGAGAGGATGTGTTCGACCTTGCGAGAGGATGTGTTGGACCTTGCGAGAGGATGTGTTGGACCTTGTGGGAAAACGTGTTCGAGCTTGCCGAGAACGGGTCCGCCTACCAACTCTTGAAGTAGGTCATGGACATCAAGGATATCAAACATCTCCATCGCTATCAGCTCCGCGGACTTCCATGCACCACCTGGTTATTTTAAATCGAAAAGACATCATCCTCTTTGCATGCAGTCTGGGACTCAGCCACTTTTCCTGTTCATCTACGATTGGCTCAACAACCTACCTATCTACCTACATATACCATGTATGGCATTGTTCCTCTTGTCTATATCATTTTTTTATTTCTGTGTCTGTCTCATTTAGTGACCTTGAACCCTTTTCGCAAAACCCAAATGTATGTTGTGACCTGTAGTGTTGGTGCCGTGGCCAGGGATTTCATCTGACACTGAGTATAGAGAGTCAATGTAAAGATTCAATTGATTACTGGTCTATTATTCTAGATTGGAATGTTTGAACGGCTTAGTAAATAGGATAGCTGGTATGTCACCTCCTTTGGTGAATGGCTTCTTGCTTCTATCTCTCAGTCGATTCTATTGTCTAGTTGGATGTTGTGACGAGGCTTATGGGCTCTTCACATCCGTGATCTTATACTTTATGATTTATTTTTGATAGGAATATTGTTATTGGTGTTGTTGCTGTTGATGCTGGTGTTGCTGTTTGTTGATGTTGTTGACGTGGTTGGTCTTGTTGGTACTACGTTTTGTACTTTTGCTGTTATTGGTTTTGTTGGTGCTGTTGGTGTTGTTGTTGTCTTGGTGTTATTTTGTTGATGTTGTTTTATTGTTGATTTTGCTGATTTTGGTGCTGCTGGTTATGGGGATATCGCAAGTGTTGCTGATGATGTTGTTGTTGTTGTTGGTGTTGCTGGTAATCTTGGGGTTAATGAAGTTGGTGTTTGTGCTGTTCGTGTAATAGTGTTGCTCTTGTTGTTATTGCTAATGTTGCTATTGACGTTGTTGTTGTTGTGGATATTGTGATGTTGGTGTTGATGTCATTAGTGTTTCTGTTGGTGTTGTTGTTGTTGCTAATGTTGCTGTTGATGTTGTTGTGGATGCTAGTGATGTTGCAGCTGTTGTGGTGATGGTGTTAGTGTTGTTGTTGGTTTTGTTGCTGCTATTGTTGTTGGTGTTACTGTTGCTTGTAGTGATGTTTGTTTTGGTATTGTTGTTATTGTTATTATCGTTGGTGTTGCTGGTATTATTGGTGTCCTTGATTGTGGTATTGATGCTGTTGGCGTTATGGTGTTGTTATGGTTGTTGTTCTTGATGTTGTGATTGTTGTTGTTGTTGATGGTGCTGTTGGTGTTTTTGTTGATGGTGTTGTTGGTTTTCTTATTGACATTGTTGTTGTCATTGATATTTGTTTCATTGCTGCTGTTGCTGTTGTTGGAATTGTTGATGATGATGATAACGTTGTTGCTGCTGTTGGTGCATATACATATCTACAAACACACACATACACACATACACTCATACGTACGCCCACTTATATACATACACATACATAAATCCACATAAACATTTATGCAAACATAAACGCATATATAAATATGCTAGACCAGAGTTGCCTGGATAAGAATTAATAGGCCCACCGTGCCTTCCAACCATTTAGTAAACATCAACTAAGCAGGGTTGTGCGTGGAGCTATGAAGCGGTTGGTTATAAGGTTAGCAACATTATCACAACAATCAAATTGCGACAGACACCAGCAAGACATAAAGGCGCAAGCTGCTTTGAAGGAGGGTTCCATTAAGAAAGCCGGCTGTTATGCCACGTCTATGCTCTGTAAGCAGCGAGTGAATGATCATAAAAGTGTGTATGTAGAGTAAAGCACCGATCAGCACCTCCTCGATCAACGCTGATTCGTTGGTGCACTACTTTCAAACTTTGCTATCAGTGACGATTACAGTAGTTTCATAGAAGGCAACGTCGTCAGGGATGAAGTGTCAGAGATTTAATTACATGGGATTAAAACAATGTCTGAGATATATGGGATAGTTACCGCCATTCCTGTCTTACCCAACATTGTTATGTCTTCAAATGGTAGTTTAATTCATTAAAGTATCATTCCTTAACTGGTCAGTATTCTACTTTGCATTCTTAAAATTGTCATTCTTTAGCTCGTCATCCTTCAACTTGTCATTCTTCAACTTGTCATTTTTAAACTAGTCACTCCGTAACTTTTCATTTCGTCACTTGTCATTTCATAATTTGTCATTCCTTTAATATTAACTGGCAATTCCGCAACTTGTTACTTTTTAACTTGATGTTCTTCATCGCGTGATTCCTCAACTTGTAAAGCTTCAATTAGATATTCTTCTACTTCTCGTTCTTAAAATTGTCATTCCTCATCTTGTCATTCCTAAACTTGTCATTCCTCATCTTGTCATTCCTCAACTTGTCATTTCTCAACTTGTCTTCCTCAATTGTCATTCCTCAACTTGTCATTCTTCAACTTATCATTCCTCAACTTGTCATTCTTCAACTTGTCATTCCTCAACTTATCATTCCTCAACTTGTCTTCCTCAACTTGTCATTCCTAAACTTGTCATTTCTCAACTTGTCATTCCTCATCTTGTCATTCTTCAACTTGTCATTCCTCAACTTGTCATTCTTCAACTTGTCTTCTTCAACTTATCATTCCTCAACTTGTCTTCCTCAACTTGTCATTCCTCAACTTGTCATTTCTCAACTTGTCATTCCTCAACTTGTCATTCCTCAACTTGTCATTTCTCAACTTGTTTTCCTCAATTGTCATTCTTCAACTTGTCATTCCTCAAATTGTCATTTCTCAACTTGTCATTCCTCATCTTGTCATTCTTCAACTTGTCATTCCTCAACTTGTCATTCTTCAACTTGTCTTCCTCAACTTATCATTTCTCAACTTGTCATTCCTAATCTTGTCATTCTTCAACTTGTCATTCCTCAACTTGTCATTCCTCATCTTGTCTTGCTCAACTTATCATTTCTCAACTTGTCATTCCTCAACTTGTCATTTCTCAACTTGTCATTCCTCAACTTGTCATTCCTCAACTTGTCATTTCTCAACTTGTCATTCCTCATCTTGTCATTCTTCAACTTGTCTTCCTCAACTTATCATTTCTCAACTTGTCATTCCTCATCTTGTCATTCTTCAACTTGTCATTCCTCAACTTGTCATTCTTCAACTTCTCTTCCTCAACTTATCATTTCTCAACTTGTCATTCCTCATCTTGTCATTCCTCAACTTGTCATTCCTCATCATGTCTTCCTCAACTTATCATTCCTCAACTTGTCTTCCTCAACTTGTCATTCCTCAACTTGTCATTTCTCAACTTGTCATTCCTCATCTTGTCATTCTTCAACTTGTCATTCCTCAACTTGTCATTCCTCATCTTGTCATTCCTCATCTTATCATTCCTCATCTTGTCATTCCTCATCTTATCACACACGAAATCATTGCTGTCATAAGTAAAAAGATTCTCCCCAGTATTTATTTCGTATTTGTATAATTAATTTCACTGTTTTAGTTTGTGCTGTACCAAGGTGAACCAGTGCTACGGTTTCTGTTCGGGGGCAGGGTGAACCAGTGCTACGGTTCCTGTTTGGGAAGGGTGAACCAGTGCTACGGTTCCAGTTTGGGGCAGGGTGAACCAGTGCTACGGTTCCAGTTGGGGGCGGGGTGAACCAGTGGTGCGGTTCTTGTTTATGCTTAGACATCGACATACAAGCAGGAGCATGCACAAAGGACAACAGATACAAATATGCTTCAAACAAGGTATCTTTATTATGTCATACACATGTACATGGAACATCATTACTGATGGAGAGATTTGAGTTAATGGTCATTTCATTAGAAATATTGTTAGAGTTAATTATGGTGCTGGACACAACGCAAGATAGAAGATAAATTGGTTTGTTCATCGCATAAGAATGCAAACCGATCATTACAAATGTACACTGACAACAAAAGAAGATCTGGTTACAAGGCACGAGAAAGACCATGTAGCAGATGAAATGTTAACAAAAGAGAATTCCCACAGCAGTACAGGTTTACAAAAACCAAAGTACCACCATTAGCCCAAGAAATGTAACTTTTGCATCCCTCAACTCTTTACGGCCCAGTGAAGTCAATGTGGCCACCTTGCCAAAGGTGGATATTAAATATATATTTTCTTCAAAACATTTGTGATCTTTAATTGTGTCTAGGTTGTCTAAGGACTGCAGTGGTAGCGCGAGTGATCTCACTGCGACGGTCCTAGGTTTGATCCATGTTATCGATTCACACCAATATATCGAACAGCAGTTACGTTCCTGGCTATTTGTTTATGTAGGAAAGACAACAAGGGAACTAGCCTTATAGAAAGATAAGGCCTAATGCAATGAAGTCTCTAACACTTCAACCCTAGCAGTAGTGTTTGCTCTGGTGGGAGAGTGGATGTGGAATGGGAGTGGCTCAACCTATAATAAAGGAATTTTAATTAAGGGTAAAATAAACAGTTTGCAGGTATGGTGTCTGGGGAGCAATGATTATGATTATTGTAAGATTGAAAACATCTTGTCACGGTGACTTGAATGGAGTACGCATTGGGCATGTTGAAAACATGTTGCAAACAACTCATTAAAAAACGACACTATAAAATAGTGCACATGCGCATTGATACAAGCCTTTCATAAGCGAGGAAGCTGATGTTGGGTATATGCTTCAGATGGAGTAAAATAAAGAAATACTAGGATTAGACAACAATCCACCTTAAAATGCCATATTTGGTTAATAACAAAATAATCCGGATAATGTTTGAGTCCTTCCCCTGAAAAGGTTATCCCGTGGTAGTCACTGTCGTTGTGGCTAAAGTGGTAGAGGATTTCATTTGAGAGAAGTACAAGTTATGATGTGATAGGGGGATCAGTTACCTTCCTCGGTGACTTGTATTAGAATAAGATGAAAGTGTTCCTATAGTATATGTTACCTCTGGGCATGAATGAATAGAAACGTTGTCGTACGATATCTCAGCATTTCCTCGACTGATACCGGTTCCGATTGGAGAGCACATAAAAGTAACACAGCAACCTGTCATGCATATCGCATCAGGTGACTAATGAGAGTTGTGTATTGGTATTGCATCTCCTGCCTACATAAGCTGTAGGACATGTAGTTTCAAAATATATGAACAGATAAAAGTTTCCTGAATTTATATGTGTAACTTGGAGACGTCTGCTCCACTTGGAGCAGAACACGTTTTGATGGATTGAATCATTGACTGAGATCAGTTTTTTAAATATAGTTGTCCAGCACAGCTGCTGGATGGATGCCTCTCCCTAACTAACAGAATTAAGTAGCAATCTACTAATGGGTTCATTGAAGAACACAGTGGTTCGTTCCCGTTTTGTGAAAGCAAAGCTTACTATTCAGTCTGCCACCTGGAGTGTACTTTAAGCATAAACGTATGCCTGCACGCATAGTGAAATAAACTACAGGAGCAGTTTGAATAGATCAAAGCTCCCAGAAGTAAATTCAATAGCCTTTAGTTCTCAGAATTAGTTTGACTATATTACAGCTCACATAAATATTTAGATTATGCCTCCTCGTAGATTATAATTTTCAGAAATAGCTTGAATCGATTGTAGCTTTCCTAAACATTTAAAATCCATTATCGCACTCAGAAATACAAGTTGACCCAACAAATGAATTACAAAAAGTGACAAAGACATAACTTTATCCCGTGCTATAAAAAGACTGTAAAACATTATAATTATAATGATAAAATTTTGATAATCATTACATAGAAATAATTAGAACCAGCCATTTAATGCTTCTAAGTTACTGGGCATGTTCTAAATGACATACTTTCAACTCTGTTTCTTTCTTCGTGCAGACTGTAGTTAAACTGTATAGGAGTTATCAAAGTTTGTTTCCATAGATGGAAATTCTGAAAAATATTTTGTATTATAGATAGTTTGAATAGATTTGGACTTTTGGACGTGGCGTGAACAGATTGGATGCCAAACCATTCAAAGATTATAGTCTTCAGAGATACACTGAATATATTATAGTTTTAAGAAATAGTTTGAATAGAGTATATCTATCAGAAACAATTTGAATAGGTAACAAACAGTTCTCAGTAATAGCTTACATAGATTATTACTATGTGACGCAACTTAATAGATAATATGTCTCTCTATAAGCTTAAATAGATTATAACTACGAAAAACAGATTGAATAGATAATAGTACTCAATAATAGTTTGAATAGATTATAACTATGAAAAACAGCCCATTATATCCAGGATCAAGGAGCTCAAATGCAATATCATCCGGAGAGTTACCTCACCCGCTTCTTCTTTCTCCTCCTCCACTTCATACCTCGGATGTACTTCACAACAACAAAAGCAATCCCCCCGTATACATCACTGCTTCTACGGCGTAAAGTGTACGGCTCTGTTAATGTACGGCTCTGTTAGTGTACGGCTCTGTTAGTGTACGACTCTTTTAGTGTTATTCAACACAGCGGAGAAACACCGAGACATGTATAGTTCGTATACTCCTCTCCACGTATACCCCTCTCCACGTAAACTCCTCTCCTCGTATACTCCTATCCACGTTTACTGCAGGGATATACTGAACCGCAGAACGAGAACTATGATAAGAAAGTCGACCAGAAATCTGCTCTTCCCAAAAAATGTAAATAATCAAATAGAAGAACCTGCCAAGAGATTATACAATATTGAATATTTAATGAAAAATGATAGAAGTAGCAAAATATAAATCAAGAAGAGAATACGGATGGCCAAAGATGTTTTCATCAATATGGGACAAATTTTGCATCCAAGCAAATAACTCGTACATTAAAGTTAGAAGTAATCAAAGGTATCCATACTTGTCTCATTACTGCATGACCTAGAAATGTGGACATTGACAAAACTGTTGGAGAGGAGGATTGAAACATTTGGAAAGTGCCTATATAAAAGAATGGGACGAATCTTGTAGTGAAAATGGAAAAAAGAAAATGAAATCTTGTTGAAGTTAGGGGCACTAAGAGAATTAATGAACGATTTCAGATTAAAAACGTAAAAAATTAATATTTTAGCCACATCAAAAGACATATCAGCTGAAACCGGGGCTGGAAGCACCATTTGAAGACAAGCGTGCTAAAGGAGAACAAGGCTTTAACACGGAGGACGTAAAGAAATGAATGAGGAAAAAGCATGTCAGATTGCATAACCAAGGTCAGAGATAAAGGAAGTTGGAGATGCTGCAGCCGCTATTCGGTGAAACAATACCAGCAGAACTGATTAGATTTGAGTGCCTGTTTGTTCATCCATACTAGTCTTGCGTGATTGTCGTCAAACATACCGCCAATAGCTTAAGCCAAATCCTTGCTCGCACTCCAATCGACAGTACTTACCACCAGTTTGCTCTTAGTCATATTTTCTAGTTCATCCTCAAATGCTCATAAATCGTATACCTGTCCTTATTTCTTCTGTTTTATAATTATAGATAGAGGGATAGAATGGTTAGCGCACTTTCTTATCGCGACGAAGTCTCGCAGTTCAATTCCGGTTCTCAACTCATCTCTTTCACCCTCTCTCTCTCTTAGGTCTATCCCGATGTAAATGGGGTACCTGACTAACAATAAAGAAATGCAAGACGGAGATGAACTAAAATTGTCACATACCTCATGAATAAAGTTCATAACTATTTAAATGAGGTCTCTAACACTTCATTCTCGACAGCAGGTGTCCGTTATGGGAAATCCTTACCTTTTTATTTCTGTCAGTCAATGTATAACAGAATTTACTGAGAAATCTAGCTGTATACTACATCCATTAGTCCAAGATACAACTACTGTATCCAACACTATACCTTGTGATATAACTTAACGTCTTTTTACTGGTTTAGAAGGCTCTGCAGAGTCTGTAATAAACTAGTTTCATTTACATAACCTTACTCTAAAAGCTATGCGCATCCAATTAATTCTTAGATGCATTAATTGTAACTGCCTCCATTACCTCCTGTGGCAATGCATTCCAAGCATATCCCCCCTCCCTCTCTGACTAAAAAAATATTTCCTCATTTTTAATCTTGACCTCGCTTTAGTTCATTTGTAGCTGTGCTCTTTGTTCTTGTGGTTGGTTGTATTTTGAGAGAAAAAATTGTTATAGTCTAATTTATCCGTTCCTCTGATAATCTCATAAATCTGTATTAAGTCACCTCAAATTCTGCTCTCTTCTAGAAACTGTAGGCCGGTTTTCTGAGTCTTTCCTCCTAAATGTAATTCTAGAATCCCACTATCAGCTTTGTCGCTCTTTGTTCATTCTTTCCAGCATGTTTATATCCCCTCTATGATAAGGACTCCACACCTGTACACAGTACTCCAATCTAGGTCTAACTAATACTTTATACAATTTGACTATCACATACGTCCCATATAAGTCACATATAAGTCACATAAAAGTCGACCTACTTCAACACGTTACCATATAAACATCGCCAGAAACGATGAGCACAGAAAGAGTAGCTTTACAACAACAATGCCAAGGTCATATACAAAATACAATGTTGACACGTAGAGATCTGTAGACTTCGACATGGAAACCATGAACCTGAACAGCTGCACAGTGTTATAGGTGGCTAAAGATTATATTAAGCGAAAGAGGAGAAGTGGAAGGAGTAGAGGAGTTTGATGCTGTCATGGCAGACAAAATCAGGCTTGGGTGATGGCCACACGTTAATTCCTTATTTATCATTGATCAAGGATTGAAACAGAAGCTGAAGAATACCGTTGTAAAGTAGACTGGCAATGCTCAACGCCTGCAGCTCTGTATTGTGTGTATCGAAATCTGTCAACTTCCCTATGGGGTGTTTCAAGTATAATTATGTAAACATATTACATTGTTTTTTAGGAATTTTAGTCTACATATATGTAAATCGTTAACGGACTAAACTTTAAACAAGACAAGCCAGCGAGGAAAAGAAATGTTATCCCCGCCAAAATAAAAGTTAGTATGACAAACTCCAAAATTCTAATACATCGTCCTGACGGCGTTGGCAGAAATGTAACTACCATTTAATATGAAAGTGAGACGCATGTTATCGTCGAGAATCTAGAGTCAAATGAATTTATTTTATCGCCGCGCCGTCTTTAAAGGAGTTTATTGTAATGTGCCGCATTCGTAAAGTGAGTTGATCCTAAGTTGGCGCTATTAAAAGGTGAATTGATCGTAATGTAGCCATATCGTAAAGTGAACTGATCGTTCAGGCCAGGTTATCCCGTAACCGGTGAGGTCGTTGGGGCACACGTGAAAACCTATCCGAAACCCCACGAATCCATCTGTGTCAGCGGCCGCTGCTTGTGTCTCCTCTGGACGGAGATTAGTCCATTCTTTTATGTTGTCCTCCCACCTCTTTTTGGGACGACCTCTTCGTCGTCTGCCTTGCACCTTATCGTGCAATAGCATATTTGCAAGACCATTTGATCTCGATATGTGCTCATGCCAAGCGAGTTTCCTTCTTTTGACAGTTGCCAAGAGGTATCTTAAAGTGAATTGATCGTTATATGGCCACATGGTAAGGTGAATTGATCGTTATATGGCCACATGGTAAGGTGAATTGATCGTTATATGGCCACATGGTAAGGTGAATTGATCGTTATATGGCCACATGGTAAGGTGAATTGATCGTTATATGGCCACATGGTAAGGTGAATTGATCGTTATATGGCCACATGATAAGGTGAATTGATCGTTATATGGCCACATAGTAAGGTGAATTGATCGTAATAAAGCCATTTCGTATAGTGAATTAATCGTTTCGTGGAACTATCACAGTGTGACTCGGTGGTAAAGTACTCTTAACGTAAAGGGAATTCATCGTTGTGTGGTTATAACGTAAAGTGATGTGATCGTTATGTTTACTTATCGTATATTAAATTGTACGTAATGTGGCTTTATCGTAGCGTGAGGTGATTCTATTGTGATACTAGTAGAACGTGAGTTGATCGTAATGTGACCATATCTAAAGCAAGTTTATCATATTGTAGCCCTATTGTACATAGTCTATCATATTGTAGTCTAATTCTTAAGTGCGTCTATTGTATTGTATCCCTATTGTTAAGTGAGTATAGCATAGTGTAGCTCTTTCGTTAATTGTGTTTTTATTATTCATATTATTATTATTGTCATATCATATTGTAGCCATATTGTTAAGTGAGTCCATCGTATTGTAGCCTTACTGTTAAATGAGTCTATCGTATTATATCCCTATTGTTAAGTGAGTTTATCGCAATGTGGCCCTATCGTTAAGTGAATCTATCATATTTTAGCTCCATCGTAAGGTGAATGTATCGCGATGTAGCCCTTTCGCAATGGAAATTGAATCGTGTTGTAGCCCTATCGTGGATGAAACTATTGCAATGTGACATTATCGTAAAGTCAGTTAATCCTATTGTTGCCCTATCGTGGATGAAACTATTGCAATGTGACATTATCGTAAAGTCAGTTGGTCCTATTGTTGCCCTATGGTAAAGCAAGTTAATCAAAGTGTGACCATATCGTAATGAGAGTTGATGGTAATGTGTTTGCATAACAAAGTGAGAAGATCATTTTGCGGTAAAAATGTAGAATGAAATAATCTTATTGTGAATTTAATGTCAAGTCATTTAATCGTACTGTACATTCAATGTAAAGAGAATGTGCACTGTGCTGTGAACAAAATTCACAATACATGTACTCCAGACGAACACAACACTAACTCTTTATGGCACAACATATTCGAATGACCTCACATTCTTTAACATGAATATATGTAGGTATCAATTATGCCGATTCGACATACAGGTGCTGTGGCTTTTATTATGGGTATAGGGGAAAACAGCTACACAGAAAGGTAAATGTAACTAGGAATTTTTAGATTTGTAGGTGTAAGATTACTATGGAAAAAACATAACGATTTACCTCTTATTCCATTAATGATCCTTTATTCACCAGCTGTCACTTTTTCCCCATGTATCATTTATCCCTCATTTACCACGTGTTCCTCATTTATCACATTAGTAATTTATCAAATCCCTTATTTATCACATACCTCTCCCTTATCACAAATCCACACCTCATTTTTCACGTTTTATCATTTGTAAAGTCTCTCTCATTTATCTAGTATCTTCCTTGTATAAATCATACCTTATTTATCACTTATTCCTCAGGTATGAATTGTCCTTCATGTATCACTTATCCCTCGTTTATCATTTATCTCCCATTTATCACTTATCCCTCGTTTATCATTTATCCCCCATCTTTCACTTAAGCCCATACCCAAATTTTTATTAGTAATTTCCTCATTCTACTTACCCGTCCTTTTCCACTTATCTTCAATTTTTCTGAATGGCTTCAACTTACCCATTATCCGCTATATAATTTGTTAACCTCCCAGTTCCCATGTAATCTCTCAATCCCAAGTTTCCATAATTTACATAAGTCTAATATTTACAGCACAATCGCCAATTTACATCAACACCCATATTTACGTTATAACATTCATGTACATCTAGCACCTAGTTTAAAATTTAAAATTACATTTACATCTGATCTCCTATTTACTCCTGGCTATCATCTTCTGTAAAATATTTGTTTCTACAATTATGTCGATATCAGAATGTTAATTATAGAGTCTCTATAAATACAGTAATTTCTATTTCATGACCTTAAGACTGTCTAGAACAGAGTTACACACAACACAAACAACGTGCAGAATTTGTCGATTCAGCTGAGTTTACGGTATTCACTTTCAAACTCAAGGGTTTATATAATTTCGCAGATCTACAGTTCCAAATTTCAGACATTGATGTTATACATTTGAGCAGATCTGCGGTATGGACTATTAGACCAGAAAATTATACGTTTTAGCAGATTTACAGTATCAAATTTCAGAATGCGATGTTACACGTTTTTAGTAGATCTACAGTATGGACTATCAGATTAAGAGGATATACATTTGAGTAGATCTATAGTACGGGATTAAGAGGATATACATTTGAGTAGATCTATAGTACGGGATTAAGAGGATATACATTTGAGTAGATCTATAGTACGGGATTAAGAGGATATACATTTGAGTAGATCTATAGTATAAGCAATCCGATTAGGAAGAAGTACATTTGAGTAGATCTATAGTACGGGATTAGGAGGATATACATTTGAGTGGATCTATAGTACGGGATTAGGAGGATATACATTTGAGCAGATCTATAGTACGGGATTAGGAGGATATACATTTGAGTAGATTTATAGTACGGGATTAGGAGGATATACATTTGAGCAGATCTACAGTAAGAGCCATCAGACATTTTGTTTTCGTGTATGAACTAATGAATCATATGATCTAGATTGCAGATAGTCATTTTACAGCAATTGTGTGTCAATGCACATCAGGAAGCTCTTGCAGTAGTGGTTTCAGAAGCAAACTGTTTTGCACGATGAGCTTGTTAAGCCCATGCACAGCCCTCATCTTCAGCAACATACTAGGCAGTTAGTACCCTTGAATTAGGATACAATATTGCATCGCAGACTATTTAAATGTGATACTAAGTTGTCGAATGCCCGTCCATGTAACGTTAAAAAGCTCACCTGCGATTTAAATAAATATTTTGTACAGTAGAAAATATAAGTGAAACAGCAAAACAATACAATTATGGAGCAGATAATGTTATGAGATGTTACAGCTCTCAATAGAAGACAAGCAGACAATATCAAATGAACAGATTCAGTTAGAAGCAGTTTGAGCGTACAACGATGCCAACACGAGGGTTTCTATAAGCAGGGTTAAAACGTTGGGAGAACAAGAGTCAAGAATGGAATTAAGACGGTTATCAAGATGTGTGATTTGATATCAGTTGGGTCAAAATTCTAACACAATAAATGATGAAATGAAACAAATAGGGCAGACAATATTTGCGAGCTTGGGGCGTGCGAAGGCCACAGAGGGTGTAAATGTAGAAAGAGTTATCCTCCTCGTAACAAATGAGTACCTCTTTGGAACACCTTCTTCAGCTCTTTCCGGAAGGATTGGTTCATGAAGGCGTAGATGACAGGGTTTGCCACGTTGTACACGAAGTGCGTGAAGAATATGATTATCTCGTAGTTGATTATCTGTGCCGCCATAAGCCATGCAGGCAGGAAGCTCAGCAGAAATACTAAAGTTACCACAAATAGCATAATGGCCGTTCGGATGTTAGCGAGGAAGTTAAAGTCTCGTCTCTCTCGGTTAGCTTTCTTGTCCGCGGAGGAACACAGCAAGGAGCTGTCTCCACCGTTTTCATGAGCACTTATTCTGTTTACAGTTGCCGTCGTGGTGGTAGTCTTAATGGAGGCTAGTGTCGCCACTTTTCCATCCTCACTGAAATCCCCACCGCTTTCTTTGCTGTCCGACCGGGACACATCGATTGAGTTGCTCTGGGGAGACAATTCAAGGTTTTCACCATCCCCGATGTAAACGTCGCTACATTTGTTACCGTTGTCAATGGTAGTCACAGGGGCTGTCATTGTCATAGGCGAGTGCGACCAGGACTTTTGCTTGCGCCTCCACGCCCTTCTCTCAGCCACAGATCTATAGATGAGGAAGTACAGTGTGAACACAGCCAGCAAGGCAATGGCATAGATGGAGATGTGTATCTTCTGGTAGAGGTTTGTAAATGTGAAGGAGACGACACGTTCTGTCATCACACAAAGTCCGTCAATATTTACCGGCGTACAGGAAGGAGCATCAGTTTGTGTCCACCTGTTCACGGTTTGGCGCGAAGTTGTGGTAGTTGCTGCAGCGGACTTCCAGAAGCTGCTGTTGTTTATCAGAACCTCCACGTGTTGGTCTGTAAACATATGTGATGGTTCAGTGGCCAGTACACTACCTGGAAGCTGAGACAAGTTGGTGTTCACGTCACTTTCATACATCAATTGGCTCGAGATTGTAGTATCATTATGGCTCGCGCTGTCTTGTCGGGACATGTTATCATCTGTGACGTCAGAAGTTGTAACCACACCGAATATGCAGGCTGTGATGGACCCTGGGAATGACACAATATGATAACAGATAATGACGGAGAAGATAAGAAGAACTCTTCAAGTTACTTTGCTAACTTATGTCAATCATCATTTTAATCATCGTTGACCTTTCACTCTAAGTGACGGAACATAGGTCCAACACTGCATTTTGTTTATCCTAACCAGATTCTAAAAGACAAAAATAATTAAGGTAAATGCAGCTAACACAGAACCAATCAAATGGAGAAGAAAGCCACTGGAAGAGGTAGCGGTATTTACATACGTGGACAGTATTATCAACAAAGAAGGGTGGACAGACGAGGATATACGTATAAAACAAGGATACACAAAGTAAGAGTTGCATTGGAAAAGTTGAAACCCATATGGAACTTCAAGGAAATAAGAAGAAAGGCAAAAATAAGGATTTTCAATTCAAATGTGAAGCCAGTCCTGCTAATGGAACGGAAACCTGGAGGATGACCAAAGGCAATGACAGAAGACTGCATGGTTTTGTCAACATATGCCTGAGAAAACTACTTGGTATAAAATGGTTTGACAAAGTTACAAAAGACAGACTAAGGGAGAGAGCGGGACAAGATAAATTGGAATAAGAAATCTTGACAAGAAAGTGGAAATGGATGGGTCATATATTAAAAAAGTCAAAGACCAGTATCATCAGATAATCCCTGTCATGAAAACCCCCAGAGAAGCGGGGAGGGGGGGGGGGGGGCATAGGCAGACCAAGGAATATATGGAGACGAGATCTGGAGGCGGAAGTAAAGGAAAACAAGACAACGCTGGAAGGAAGAGGGAAATATTGCACAGGACAGCAGCTTGCCGAGGGTTGGTTGACGACCTATGGGTGATAGAAGGCGAAAGAGGGTTGGTTGATGACCTATGGGTGATAGAAGGCGAAAGAGGGTTGGTTGACGACCTATGGGTGATAGAAGGCGAAAGAGGGTTGGTTGACGACCTATAGGTGATAGAAGGCGAAAGAGGGTTGGTTGACGACCTATGGGTGATAGAAGGCGAAAGAGGGTTGGTTGATGACCTATGGGTGATAGAAGGCGAAAGAGGGTTGGTTGATGACCTATGGGTGATAGAAGGCGAAAGAGGGTTGGTTGATGACCTATGGGTGATAGAAGGCGAAAGAGGGTTGGTTGATGACCTATGGGTGATAGAAGGCGAAAGAGGGTTGGTTGATGACCTATGGGTGATAGAAGGCGAAAGAGGGTTGGTTGATGACCTATGGGTGATAGAAGGCGAAAGAGGGTTGGTTGATGACCTATGGGTGATAGAAGGCGAAAGAGGGAACCAACTTCTGGCTAATCCTGAATACATATATTTGCAGTGCGGCTTCAATAGCAATAGTTAGTAAATGGAGAGGTTGCTAGCTCATTGCAAAATATTCTCTAGACACCTGTCAAGACCTGTCTGAAAGGAAACAGTGGTACTGTTATGTTCAACACGGGAACCATTCGGTTGTATATATACATTTACTTGGATTATTTGTAGATTCTAGTCTGCTACCAATTTAACAGCAATAGAAAATGTTGATGAATGTTAGAACTTGAATAAAAGTAGCTATTGTTATAATCATCGGTAGATACTTAACACACTAAAGTAAGCCTCATTTACACACCCCATACCTTTTAGAAACCTTAAAAATCTACCCTATGGGAAAATTCATCAGTGGTTGAGGACTTTTGAACTAGTGTATGTTCACGTTTGATACATGCTGCAGGAATAGGCATGCTTTGAAATGAAATTCACACTGTCTACGTAACAATGGATGATTAGTAAAACCAGTGCTAGTGGTACAATCAAATCTCGGCAGGATAATGTACCATTGTTCAACCAGCTGAAGTCATTCCTCTTCAAGCAAACAGTTCAATCAGAATCATACTGTACACATTTTGATTATATTCATTAACGTTCATCAACTTCTTCCTCATCGTTGTCATCCGTGCACTTAGTTCCCCTTGGAGCACAGAGCTACAACAGGCACTATCAGTCTGTCCTTAGTCTGAACCATCTTCTTCTGATATGTCCAAGAAACCTCATATGTACTGGTCCTATATTGCCATGTCCTTTCCTATATGTTCCTCACTCCCCGCGTTCTTTATGGTTTACAGTTTAGCTCATGCCAGCTTGTTATATGCACACAGTAGTAGTTAATCAGATTGCATTCTGATGAAATAACATATCCATTTTATTACCTGTCTTTATAAGTATTCAATACAATTAGTAATTCTCACGTTGTTTATAGTATCATAATGTATCAGTCTGTCACGTGATGGCATTAATGTATTATCTTATGCTTATCAATTCACGTATTGTAAATTCTAATGACATCATGTATCATTCTATCTCTCATGACAGATTAATGGATTGCCTCAGATGTTTCCTTTCACAGGTTCTAGTTTATATTGTCATCATGTATCATTCTATCCCTCTTGACAGATTAATGAATTCTCTTAGATGTTTCCTTTCACAAGTTCTAGTTTATATTGTCATCATGTATCATTCAATCTCTCTGACAGATTAATGGATTCTCTCAGATGTTTCCTTTCACGGGTTCTAGTTTATATTGTCATCATGTATCATTCAATCTCTCTGACAGATTAATGGATTCTCTCAGATGTTTCCGTTCACAGGTTCCAGTTTATATTGTCATCATGTATTATTCTATCTCTCTTGACAGATTAATGGATTCTCTCAGATGTTTCCTTTCACAGGTTCCAGTTTATATTGTCATCATGTATTATTCTATCTCTCTTGACAGATTAATGGATTCTCTCAGATGTTTCCTTTCACAGGTTCTAGTTTATATTGTCATCATGTATCATTCTCTCTCTCTCTCTCTTGACAGATTAATGAATTCTCTCAGATGTTTCCTTTCACAGGTTCTAGTTTATATTGTTATCATGTATCATTCTCTCTCTCTTGACAGATTAATGGATTCTCTCAGATGTTTCCTTTCACAGGTTCTAGTTTATATTGTCATCATGTATCATTCTATCTCTCTTGACAGATTAATGAATTCTCTCATATGTTTCCTTTCACAGGTTCTAGTTTATATTGTTATCATGTATCATTCTATCTCTCTTGACAGATTAATGGATTGTTTCGGATGTTTGCTTTCACAGGTTCTAGTTTATATTGTCATCATTCTGTCTCCTGGTAGCACTAACGGATTGTTTAATTCGTTTCCTTCCACACTTTTTAATTTCCATCTACTGGGCCTTAGCTAAGGATCAGTCTTACACTGGCAAAAAAGCGATGGTGTCAGTTACCGTGTATCAATTGGTTAATATTGCAGTCACCAATTTTGCATTTGACAGGTCTGTTAAGTGCCATTCCGACTATTACACCACACCATATCAAATTCACAAGACCACCGATGGTTGAAATACATATGGGATACAAATGTAAATGCAAATATCGGTCACGTAAGTCTGGAAATTCTCAGCGTCATCAATTTCGAACTATACTAACAAGCCACGCCAATCGTGAACTCATCAGCGTCATCAATGTCAACTATACTAACAAGCCACGCCAATCGTGAACTCATCAGCGTCATCAATGTAAACTATACTAACAAGCCACGCTAATCGTGAACTCATCAGAGTCATCAATTTCGAACTATACTAACAAACCACGCCAGTCGTGAACTCATAAGTGTCATCACTTTCGAACTATACTAACAAGGCCCGCCAATCGTGAACTCATCCGAGTCATCAATTTAAACTATACTAACAAGCCACGCCAGTCGTGAACTCATCAGCGACATCAATTTCGAACTATACTAACAAGCCACGCCAGTCGTGAACTCACCAGCGTCATCAATTTCGAACTATACTAACAAGCCACGACAGTCGTGAACTCACCAGCGTCATCAATTTCGAACTATACTAACAAGCCACGCCAGTCGTGAACTCATCAGCGACATATCAAAGCACGTCACTACTTAAACGCACACGGCTGACCACTTGATTGTTTTTTTTTGGTTTTCTTTTGTGCCAAATGCCATACATCTGGCTTATATTTTCATATTTGTCTTAGTAGTTTATCCTCAGTTAAATCGAGAGTCACAGCAATAACTTTGTAAGAAACAATGAAAGACACATATTAACATCTATGCTCTTATATATTTGGCATTTTCTGTACTTTTTGCACCGTTTGTTTTTTTGTTTTTTCTTCTAAATGTGTATCTGGCAAACGTTGTTATACAGGTATGGCGAGTACTTACCCAGTGTGAAAGCCATGAGTACCAGAGAAACGATTGCCGCGCGGGCCCGTCTGGGTGTCACTACATTCACAAATGGGTGGCAAATACTGAAGTACCTATGGACGTAGAAACTCGTTAATATTAGTAGAACAGAGCACACAATAATAAGCATAACACCAACAGGCAGTAACAAACAAACCTTACATGCACAGAAATAAACAGCACACCGAGACAGAGATAAACAGCACAAGGAGACATAAATAAACGGCACACGGAGACAGAAATAAACAGCACAAGGCGACAGAAATAAACAACACACAAAGACAGAAATAAACAGCATTCGAAGACACAGCAGTAAACATCACACATACAAACAGGAATAACAAGCACACGGATACACAATCAATAATATTTGGAGAACAAATCTTGAAATGAAGTATCAGATAAGTTTTAAGCATCCCCTGATCTCAAAGGGAAATTTGAAATAGCAGGCCATTTACCGCTGTTTGGCAAACACTATACAAGTAATACTATTTTTACTTTAAAGTGGCTTGCATGAGGACGAAACGAAGCAGGCTAATCACATGTTTGTCTGTACACTTGATTGATTGTATGTACACAGAACTGTAGATAACCCAGGGGAGGTGTAGATGGGCAGCGACTATGCAGATGTAATTTTAGCGACATCCGCAAAGGGTGACTACCATGATTTGGACGTAATGCTGACTAATTGTATTCTTCTAGAAGATGTGAGAGACAAGTCAAAGAAAAGAAAGTGTATTCACCACATGATAGAAGAGGACCGACTAAGTCAGGTCACAAGGGATGTTAGGCAGGGCGATGATGTTGGTGATGTATATTCCCAGGGCCGGTACCAGATTATTTTGCATCTCAGACAAGGTTAACTCTTTCCCTGCATTCTAATGTCGACTTCGATTACAAAGATATGTATTTTGTAGAATAAATAAAAAGCACAAAACCTGAAACTGTTCAATGTATGTAAAGTTGCAAGAATAGAAAGTATATTCATTTGTCATTTTCTTTCCCAAATAGAAAACAAAATATTTAGGCAAACAAATAATTTGGAAATAGAAACGCATTGAGTAGAGTGCATACCTTGGTCACATCAACTCTCAACACCAGAGTAAAATCTCACTTCGTGTGCCATTTTCTTTTCTAATTGTGTTAGACATTCAATCGGATGAATGTTGATATATGTTTATATTCAACTGATATGGTTGCCAAGTCAAGAAGTCTTTTGTGCAACATGTGTGAGCGTATGTACGCTTCTGTATGTGTTTGAGCTTTGGAAATCTACGTTCACCAATGGCCACTGATACTGAAAGTGTGAGATCATTAGATCATCTGACGCATTAGGAGGACATGTTATTCAGGAGTTGTAGTATGAAGAAAGAAGTACACCTCTGGCGGCATAGCGTTACAGACGTCAAGCTATTGTCATCAGTTCACAAAACAGATCATAAGCAATTATTCAATCTCAGATTTCAAATGTCTTTATTGATTATAGTCTGCATCTACTTCTTCTTGTTCCGCGTTCGTCCTCAGAATGACTTAATGATGTTTATCGTAGCTTACAGCAAACCCCGAATTCAACATAGCATTTTTAGACCGATTTTGTCCTTCCTCCTTTATCCCTATTCACTTAGCCAGACTGCATGGGTCCAAGATGCTGTCTAGGATCACCACTTGGAGGTGGAATAAGATATGGGATCATCTTTGATTCGCTGACCCTGACACAATTGGTCAATGGCTGTTCTCAGCTCATTCACTACAACGTATTCGGTCCATAATCTGCATCCAGTTCCCAACAGCGTGTTAGTTTTGTGTGGTTTACAGCCCAGTTCCCAATAGCTTGTTAGTTGTTTGTGGTTTATAATCCAGTTCCTAACAGCTTGTTAGTTGTTTGTGGTTTATAATCCAGTTCCAAACAGCTTGTTAGTTGTTTGTGGTTTATGCTCCAGTTCCCAACAGCTTGTTAGTTATTTGGGGTTTACACTCCAGTTCCCAACAGCTTGTTAGTTTTTTTTGTGGTTTGCACCCCAGTTCCCAACAGCTTGTTAGTTTTTTGTGGTTTACACCCCAGTTCCCAACAGCTTGTTAGTTGTTTGTGGTTTATAATTCAGTTCCCAACAACTTGTTAGTTATTTGTGGTTTATAATACAGTTCCCAACAGCCTGTTAGTTGTTTGTGGTTTATAATTCAGTTCCCAACAACTTTTTAGTTATTTGTGGTTTATAATTCAGTTCCCAACAACTTGTTAGTTACTTGTGGTTTATAATACAGTTCCCAACAGCTTGTTAGTTGTTTGTGGTTTATAATTCAGTTCCCAACAACTTGTTAGTTATTTGTGGTTTATAATACAGTTCCCAACAGCTTGTTAGTTATTTGTGGTTGATAATACAGTTCCCAACAACTTGTTAGTTATTTGTGGTTTATAATTCAGTTCCCAACAACTTGTTAGTTATTTGTGGTTTATAATACAGTTCCCAACAGCTTGTTAGTTATTTGTGGTTTATAATACAGTTCCCAACAGCTTGTTAGTTATTTGTGGTTTATAATACAGTTCCCAACAACTTGTTAGTTATTTGTGGTTTATAATTCAGTTCCCAACAACTTGTTAGTTATTTGGGGTTTATAATACAGTTCCCAACAGCTTGTTAGTTATTTGTGGTTTATAATTCAGTTCCCAACAACTTGTTAGTTATTTGTGGTTTATAATACAGTTCCCAACAGCTTGTTAGTTACTGTAGGTTTATAATTCAGCTCCCAACAACTTGTTAGTTATTTATGGTTTATAATACAGTTCCCAACAGCTTGTTAGTTATTTGTGGTTGATAATACAGTTCCCAACAACTTGTTAGTTATTTGTGGTTTATAATACAGTTCCCAACAGCTTGTTAGTAATTTGTGGTTTATAATACAGTTCCCAACAGCTTGTTAGTTATTTGTGGTTTATAATACAGTTCCCAACAACTTGTTAGTTATTTGTGGTTTATAATACAGTTCCCAACAACTTGTTAGTTATTTGTGGTTTATAATACAGTTCCCAACAACTTGTTAGTTATTTGTGGTTTATAATACAGTTCCCAACAACTTGTTAGTTATTTGTGGTTTATAATACAGTTCCCAACAACTTGTTAGTTATTTGTGGTTTATAACACAGTTCCCAACAGCTTGTTAGTTATTTGTGGTTTATAATACAGTTCCCAACAGCTTGTTAGTTATTTGTGGTTTATAATTCAGTTCCCAACAACTTGTTAGTTATTTGTGGTTTATAATACAGTTCCCAACAGCTTGTTAGTTATTTGTGGTTTATAATACAGTTCCCAACAGCTTGTTAGTTATTTGTGGTTTATAATACAGTTCCCAACAGCTTGTTAGTTATTTGTGGTTTATAATACAGTTCCCAACAACATGTTAGTTATTTGTGGTTTATAATACAGTTCCCAACAGCTTGTTAGCTGTTTGGGGTAGGGGTGGGGGGGGGGGGGGGGCAGAGATATAAATCAAAAGAAGAGACTGTTTGGAAGGCAGCGTGTGAAGAACGTGTCAGAGAGATTGAGTCTGTGTTTTTGTGTTAATGTATGATAAAGGGAAGGTGAGTAGGAGAATGTGTTCATGAGAGAGAGAGAGAGAAAGAGAGAGAGAGAGAGTGTTTGTACATGGTAGCGAAAGTATGCGGGAGAGAAGGAATGAATGAACGAATGAGTGTGTATGAATATGGAAGAGAATATATTAGTGAGAAATAGAGTGAATGAGAGAACAAGTTAAATATCACAGCTAATGCAAATGTGTGAGAGAGGGAGAGAGACGCATGGAGAGTTGTCTTTGAATTTCGTAGTATAAACGCTCGTATATATATATATGTAACGCAGGGTGGGTAGTAACATAAAAAGAACCAATACAAAGGCATCATGAAATGATTATTGCTCGGCGAAATGCAATGAACATTCTTTCAGTATTTTTTTGTAATTAGCCAACATAAATGTTGACTGTGTCATTTTGTGGTCAGTTTCCACTTTTTCTGAAACACAAGTCATCAGACATTTGCGCCATTGAACGATTGTCTCGTCGATTGTACGTTGATGCAGTCCATTCCTAGCATCCAAAATTAGTTGTTCTAGGACAATGACGTCTTTCATCTTCGAGCGATACACATTTTGAGCCATTAGGCCCTAAATTGCATAGTCAATAGGATTTAGACCAGGACGTGTCGGTACCCAAAGTGTTGGAAGTATAAACGCAGGGATCTCACGTTATCGCGTGCCTTTCTTCTGGACTGAGCGACATTTTGGAGCCGCCAGATCTAATGATGGCGCCGCCCAGTAACATAAATGAGGGCAATATTCATGACATTTCGTCGTTAACTAATTAACTCTGTATAATGAATGTGTACTTTCACTGCTAGCAGTGCATATATATGTATATAAAGAGAGAGAGAAAGAGAGAGAGAGAGAAGAAGAAGAGAGAGAGAGAAGAAGAAGAGAGAAGAAGAAGAGAGAGAGAGAGAGAGAGAGATACAAGAGAACGTTACAGTCATTGCTGGGATATGTCTGTTAGGGTTATAAGTGTGTGAGATAATGTGGATGTTACGGAGTCCCATGTATGCATTTTGTGTCTGAGAGTCGGAACTGGGATAGAGAAATGGAAGGTAGTGAAATAGGGTAGGAGCAACGATTATAGAGGTAAGGTTGTGCATGGGAGTTGGACGGAGTATGTGACAGAGAGAAGCAACAGAAAGACAATAAAGGTGGGAGACATTGTAAAATAGATAAGATATGTATGAATTTAGATGCAGTGTGCGACAGAGGGATGGAAGATATAGAGGGTGAAAGAGTGAGTGAAAGATTTAAAGTGTGCGTGAGCGTTTAATTGATTGTATGACAGAGAAATGGGAAAGAGAGAGATAGAGAGAGAGGGAGAGAGAGATAGAGAGTGAGAGAGAGAGAGAGAGAACGAAATGGTCAGTGAGTATGTAGAATTGTTACATAGAAAGAAAAATGAGAGAAATAGAGACAAAAGGAGAGACAGATGAAGGAAAGAAGGTGATATGAGAGTGGGGTGTTAGCAACACCTTACTGCTTTCTGTGATGGCGGGTTACCGGGGCTCTACCGACATATCGATGGATACTTGAGAAGGTTGACTGAAGTCTTGATCAGTATGTTTCGCCTGATACTGACTAACATAGTCTGATCAGTATGTTTCGCCTGACACTGACTAACATAGTCTGATCAGTATGTTTCACTTGACCTTAACTAACATAGTCTGATCCGTATGTTTCACCTGACCTTGACTAACATATTCTGATCAGTATGTTTCGCCTGACACTGACTAACATAGTCTGATCGGTATGTTTCACCTGACTTTGACTAACATAGTCTGATCAGTATGTTTCACCTGATCTTGACTAACATAGTCTGATAAGTATGTTTTGCCTGACCTTGACTAACATAGTCTGATCAGTATGTTTCATCTGACTCTGACTAACATAGTCTGGTCAGTATGTTTCACTTGACTCTGACTAACATAGTCTGATCAGTATGTTTCACTTGACTCTGACTAACATAGTCTAATCAATATGTTTCACCTGACTCTGACTAACATAGTCTGATCAGTATGTTTCACCAGACCTTGACTAACATAGTCTGATCAGTATGTTTCACCTGACTCTGACTAACATAGTCTGAACAGTATGTTTCACCTGACCTTGACTAACATAGTCTGATCAGTATGTTTCACCTGACTCTGACTAACATAGTCTGATAATTATGTTTCACCTGACCTTGACTAACATAGTCTGATCAATATGTTTCACCTTACTCTAACTAACATAGTCTGAACAGTATGTTTCACCTTATTCTGACTAACATAGTCTGATCAGTATGTTTCATCTGACCTTAACTAACATAGTCTTATCAGTATGTTTCACCTGACCTTGATTAACATAGTCTAATCAGTATGTTTCACCTGACTCTGACTAACATAGTCTGATCAGAATGTTTCATCTGACCTTGACTAACATAGTCTGATCAGTATGTTTCACCTCACCTTGACTAACATAGTCTGATCAGTATGTTTCACCTGACTCTGACTAACATAGTCTGATCAGTATGTTTCGCCTGACCGTGACTAACCTAATCTGATCAGTATGTTTCACCTGACTTTGACTAACATAGTCTGATCAGTATGTTTCACCTGAACTTGACTCACATAGTCTGATCAGTATGTTTCACCTCACCTTGACTAACATAGTCTGAACAGTATGTTTCCCCTGACCTTGACAAACATAGTCTGATCAGTATGTTTCACCTGACCTTGACAAACATAGTCTGATCAGTATGGTTCACCTGACCTTGACTAACATAGTCTGATCAGTATGTTTCACCTGACTCTGACTAACATAGTCTGATCAGTATGTTTCATCTGACCTTGACTAACATAGTCTGATCAGTATGTTTCACCTCACCTTGACTAACATAGTCTGATCAGTATGTTTCGCCTGACCGTGACTAACATAGTCTGATCAGTATGTTTCACCTTACTCAGACTAACATAGTCTGATCAGTATGTTTCACCTGACTTTGACTAACATAGTCTGATCAGTATGTTTCACCTGAACTTGACTAACATAGTCTGATCAGTATGTGTCACCTCACCTTGACTAACATAGTCTGAACAGTATGTTTCACCTGACCTTGACTAACATAGTCTGATCAATATGTTTCACTTGACCTTGACTAACATAGTCTGATCAGTATGGTTCACCTGACCTTGACTAACATAGTCTGATCAGTATGTTTCACCTGACTCTGACTAACATAGTCTGATCAGTATGTTTCACCTGAACTTGACTAACATAGACTGATCAGTATGTTTCACCTGACTCTGACTAACATAGTCTGATCAGTATGTTTCACCTGACCTTGACTAACATAGTCTGATCAGTATGTTTCACCTGCCTCTGACTAACATAGTCTGATCAGTATGTTTCGCCTGACTTTGACTAACATAGTCTGATCAGTTTGTTTCACCTGAACTTGACTAACATAGTCTGATCAGTATGTTTCACCTGACTCTGACTAACATAGTCTGGTCAGTATGTTTCACCTGACCTTGACTAACATATTCTGATTCGATTGTTTTGCCTGTGCGGACATTGATCTTATCTCGTCGTAATCTCACGAGAGAAAGTGGAATGTTTCTCACAGTGTACGTTTCTATGAGTGCATTTAGAGGTCAATAAGGCGAACGCGATAGAGGGGGGCAGGTATAGTTGAAGAAAGTGTGAATGTGAGAGTGAGAAAGAGAGAGAGAGAGAGAATTGGAGAGCTGCAGGAATAATGTAGTAGAGAAAATGACAAATTTAAAACAGCAAACCGGATCTGGGGTAGCGTCCATGTTAATAACCCTATCATCCTAATTTAGTGTAGGGAAGACTTCCTCAAGGGCTTCCGTGAAAAGTTTGGTAGTGGTTGTATCACTCTGTCGTACGCCACGTTGAACTTGTAACTTAATTAGCCTTTTTAAAATGATGATGGCATAGTCTACATCAGCAACATTATCAAGGGAGCTGAGCAATTGCTCAACTGATTTCAACATCACAAGCGAGGCTGTTGGTATAAACATAAATATAATAAATATACAATACATGCTGAAATGCAGCTTGGAACTAATTCCGATGAAAACGTGAATTCGTTCTTCTACTTGGGCCAAGAAATTACGAACTCCTATAAACATTCATAAAGAGATCTCTCAAAGGTTTGCTGCGGGGTGGTTCAACTTCAATCACATCCAAACTACTTCAAAAGATGAAAAACCAACAAAGCGAGAGCTCACACCTTGGTCATTCCAGCCATAGTATATGGCTGCGATATGTGGAACCTACGAACAAGTGAAATGGAGTGGCTTCAAGCTACTCAACGAGCGACGGAGCTAAGAACACTGTCACTTTCACTACGAGACCACATCCACAACACCGCCACCAGGAGTCAAACCTGCTTCCATGACGTCGTAGAGATGGCGTTATGATAAGAAAGTTAAGGTGGGCAGACCACGTGGTACGCATGTTTGACAATGAATGGACACGTAAAGTGACGTCATTTTGGCCTACACCTTTAATCGTCACCCCGAACGTCCACCAATAAGACGAGAGATATCCTTCGACAAGACCTTGGTCTGGCATGGCACTTAATGGCGTAGGGGATAGATGAGATTAGACGACATTTGGCTACCTGGCATAGGGCACAGAATGTGCCTAATTGAACTCCAGGATTACAATAGAAGACTACTCAAAGAGCCCACATAGTTTATTCCAGAGTGAGAGAGACAGAGTAGAAGAAAGAGGAGGGTTCATGTATGCCAGAGTGAGAGAGAGTAGAACAAAGAGAAGGGTTTGTGTATGGGAGAGAGAAGAAAGAGGAGGGATTATGTATGTCAGAGAGAGAGAAAGAGAGAGAGAGAGAGAGTATAAGAAAGATGGGGATTTATGTATGTCAGAGTGAGTAGAAGAAAGAGGATGGTTTATGTATGGGAGAGAGAGAGAGAGTAGAAGAAAGAGGAGGGTTTATGTATGGGAGAGAGAGAGAGTAGAAGAAACAGAAGGGTTTACGTATGTCAGAGAGATAGACAGAGAAAGTAAAAAATGGAGAAGGACATTTATGGGAGAGTGATAAATAAGGGTAAAGAGGAAGGTTATGTATTTGAGAGTAAGAGAGTGGTGAACAGGGGAAGGTTTATGTAAGGGAGAGTGAGTGAGAAGTGGAAGAGGAAGGTTTATGTATAGACGAATGAGAGAGTAGAGGAAGAGGAAGGCTTATGTATGGACGAATGAGAGAGTAGGGGAAGAGGACGTTTTATGTATGGGAGAGTGAGAGTGTATGGGAAGAGGAAGTTTTATGTATGGGAGAGTGAGAGAGTAGGGGAAAGAGTGAGTAATAGAGGTCTTGTGCGACAGAACGTGAGGCTAACAACTAGAGAAAATGTCTGCACTTACTTACTTTGTTGTCTGAAAAATACTAAACAATTCATCATCCATACAAAAAAGAGGCCACCAAAGTGTGCCCTAGATAGAAATGAATATGGTCATGACATGGATGAACTCATCACTGAAAATAAAGTAGACAAGACCATTAAAGATATTCTTCTTGGAAGATCCCCTGGAGCTGACGTAATACCAGCAGAGGTATATACATCAGCGGGATGATGCTTCACCAAGAGCCTCACTGAGATATTATGTTCTATATTGGCTGAAGGAGTAACTCCACAACGAATGAAGGATGCGTCAACAGTAGATATCTACAATAGAAAATGTACTCACCAGGAGTGGGACAATCAGCGCTACCTATTGCAGGCACGATCCTCGAGTGCGTACGGCTCAATCCCCTGAACAAAGATCTCGAGCTAGACCATGATCTCTCGGACACTCACTGTGGATTAAGAGCTGGTCGAGTACCTGTGGACCTTATATTTATAGCACGTCCGCTACAGGGGAGGTGTCAAGAACAAACCCGTGATCTGAATAGCACGTCCATTGACCTCACAAAAACATTTGATGCTGTCGGCAGAGGTAGGCTATTGGAGATCATTTCAGATCAGCTTCAGAAGGGCATGCGTGCATGAGCGCGTGACAACGACGAGACCTCTACATCATTCGATGTCAACAACGATGTAAAACCGGAATGTATACTTGCCCTGACCCTGTAACAGCATGACATTTTCAGCTATGTTGACGGACGTCTTTAAGAATACCAGGTATGGCATACCAATAAAGGTCCACATGTATGGTGGTCTATTCAATCCCCGCAGACTGAAGGCGAAAACCAAGGTGATGCGCACGTAACACGATATGAGAACTTTAGATTACGAATGACTATGCTCTGAACAGTACCTCTGAATGGTATACGCAGGAGAACATTGACGGATTATCTGCTGTTTGTGACAACTTTGGCTTGACCATTAACACAAAGATAGCTTAGGTAATATACAGACCAGCTTCGGGCACAGTTTATAATCAGCCGGTGGTTACAGTGAGGAGACATACATTATAAGCGGTTGCTAAATGTGTCTACCTCGGAAGTACACTGTCGAGATAAGTGACTTTTGCTGGTGAGCTGAGTACAAGAATAGCAAAGGTCGGCACTGCTATTGGCCGAAAGCGCTCAACACTGTGGGGACGACGAGGAATCAGTATAACAACTAAGATAAAGGTCTACCCCGCCGCCATACTCTCCCCCTAGCTTTACGCGTGTGAGAGCTTGACTGTCAACGTTAGCGACGCCAAGACGCATGAATTATCTGAGACGCAAACTGCATATTCCTTGGCAGGACCATATCAAAGATAATAAAGCGCAGTCTAGAACCCGTATGGATTTTTGCAAACACAAAATAAAGGTGAGGCTGGCTGGCCACCTTGCCCAGATGTCACACGAAAGGATTCCAAAGAGGTTCCTTTGTGATGAACTGAGTGAAAGAGAACGAGCACATGGACGTCTAAAAAAGCTATCAGTGACAGTTTGAAGGGGTCCTTTGTCAAATAGACGTTAGCTCTTGGGAAAACGGCTCAGAATCGTTCAGTCTAGAAGAGTGCGTTCACAAACGGCGCTGCAATGAGGAAGGGTCTCCTTGTTTAGGCGGCCCAGCATCGACTCGAAATCAGGAAGTCTAGAGCAGAGGGATACCAGAGGCAGCTGCAGACTATGCTTGTCAGTCGTGTCATAGAACTTTCCGCGACAGCATTGACTTGATCAGTCACACGCGCACTCACATACTCAACTCAAGGATGCAGTACGACATGGGATGATATTGGTGGTCCTCATCGAAGGAGATGAATGATTTATTATTATTATTATTACCTAGTGAGTGGGAGAGAGCGAGTGGGAGAGAGAGAGAGAGAGAGATAGAGAGACAGGATATAAAAATGAGAATAGCTGTGTGTACCTAGTGAATGAGAGAGAGAGTGAGTGAGAAGGAGAGTGATGGACGAGAGGGAAAGAGTGAAGAGAGATATACATTTGATTTAAGATTAAGATGTACTGTCTGTACTTAGGAGATTGGTAAGAAAGTAATAGTTGGGAGAAAGTAATAGTTAGGAGAAAGTAATAGTTGGGAGAAAGTAATAGTTGAGAGAAAGTAATAGTTGGGAGAAAGTAATAGTTGGGAAAAAGTAATAGTTGGGAAAAAGTAAAAGCTGGGGGAAAGTAATAGTTGGGAGAAAGTAATAGTTGGGAGAAAGTAATAGTTGGGAGAAAGTAATAGTTGGGAGAAAGTAATAGTTGGAGGAAAGTAATAGGTGGGAGAAAGTAATAGTTGGGAGAAAGTAATAGTTGAGAGAAAGTAATAGTTGGGAGAAAGTAATAGTTGGGAGAAAGTAATAGTTGGGAGAAAGTAATAGTTGGGAGAAAGTAATAGCTGGGGGAAAGTAATAGTTGTGAAAAATGTAATAGTTGTGAGAATGCAATAGTTTGGAGAGAGTAATAGTTGGAAGAGAGTAATAGTTGGGAGAAAGTAATAGTTGGAGGAAAGTAATAGGTGGGAGAAAGTAATAGTTGGGAGAAAGTAATAGTTGAGAGAAAGTAATAGTTGGGAGAAAGTAATAGTTGGGAGAAAGAAATAGTTGGGAGAAAGTAATAGTTGGGAGAAAGTAATAGTTGGGAGAAAGTAATAGTTGGAGGAAAGTAATAGGTGGGAGAAAGTAATAGTTGGGAGAAAGTAATAGTTGAGAGAAAGTAATAGTTGGGAGAAAGTAATAGTTGGGAGAAAGTAATAGTTGGGAGAAAGTAATAGTTGGGAGAAAGTAATAGCTGGGGGAAAGTAATAGTTGTGAAAAATGTAATAGTTGTGAGAATGCAATAGTTTGGAGAGAGTAATAGTTGGAAGAGAGTAATAGTTGGGAGAAAGTAATAGTTGGGAGAAAGTAATAGTTGGGAGAAAGTAATAGTTGTGAAAAATGTAATAGTTGTGAGAATGTAATAGTTGGGAGAAAGTAATAGTTGGGAGAAAGTAATAGTTGGGAGAGAGTAATAGTTGGCAGAAGTAATAGTTGGGAGAAAGTAATAGTTGGGAGAAAGTAATAGTTGTGAAAAACGTAATAGTTGTGAGAATGTAATAGTTTGGAGAAAGAAATAGTTGGGAGAAAGTAATAGTTGGGAGAAAGTAATAGTTGGGGGAAAGTAATAGCTATGAAAAATTTAATAGTTGTGAGAATGTAATAGTTGGGAGAAAGTAATAGTTGGGAGAAAGTAATAGTTGGGAGAAAGTAATAGTTTGGGGAAAGTAATAGTTGGGAGAAAGTAATAGTTGTTAGACAGTAATAGTTGTGAGAAAGTTGGGAGAAAGTACTGATTTCTGAGAAGGACAGTGATTATGTGCACCTAGCGAGTGGACTAGAGTGTATCTGGGAGTGAATGATTGAGTCTACCTAAACGGTGGGGAGATTAAGTGATAGAGATAGTGCCGGGAGAGTGCGTGTATCTGAGAATGAGAGTGGCTGTGCAATTAGATAGTGGGAGTACTTTGATAAAAGATAGTGGTGAGAGAGCATGTATCTGAGTATGAGAATGAATGTGTCTATCTAGAGATTAATGAGATTTGGAGATAGTGAGGAGATTCGGATATAGTGTTGAGAGAGCGCACGTGTATCTGAGAGTTATAATGGATTTGTCAACCCTGAGTGTAAGTCAAAATGAGTGTGAGAGTGGTGGGAGAGTGGTGGGAGAGTGGTGGAAGAGTGGTGAGAGAGTGGTGAGAGTGGTGGGAGAGTGGTGAGAGTGGGAGAGAGGGGTGAAAGAGCGCACGTGTTGAATTATAATGGATTTGTCAACCCTGAGTGTAAGTCAAAATGAGTGTGAGAGTGGTGGGAGAGTGGTGAGAGGGATGGGAGAGTGGTAGAGAGTGGTGAGAGAGTGATGAGAGTGGTAAGAGTGGTGGGATAGTGGTGGGAGAGTGGTGAGAGTGGTGAGAGAGTGGTGAGAGAGTGGTGAGAGAGTGGTGAGAGAGTGGTGAGAGAGTGGTGAGAGAGTGGTGGGAGAGTGGTGAGAGGGGTGAGAGTGGTGAGAGGGATGGGAGAGTGGTGAGAGTGGGAGAGAGTGATGAGAGAGTGGTGAGAGGGGTGGGAGAGTGGTGAGAGTGGGAGAGAATGATGAGAGAGTGGTGAGAGGGGTGGGAGAGTGGTAAGAGTGGGAGAGAGTGGTGATAGAGTAGTGAGAGAGTGGTGAGAGTGGGAGAGAGGTGAGAGGGGTGAGAGTGGTGAGAGGGATGGGAGAGTGGTGAGAGTGGGAGAGAGTGATGAGAGAGTGGTGAGAGGGGTGGGAGAGTGGTGAAAGTGGGAGAGAGTGGTGAGAGAGTGGTGAGAGAAGTGGAAGAGTGGTGAGAGTGGGAGAGAGTGGTGAGAGAGTGGTGAGAGGGGTGGGAGAGTGGTGAGAGTGGGAGAGAGTGGTGAGAGAGTGGTGAGAGGGGTGGGAGAGTGGTGAGAGTGGGAGAGAGTGGTGAGAGAGTGGTCAGAGGGGTGGGAGAGTGGTGAGAGTGAGAGAGAGTGATGAGAGAGTGGTGAGAGGGGTGGGATAGTGGTGAGAGTGGGAGAGAGTGGTGAGAGTGTGGGAGAGAGTGGTGAGAGAGTGGTGAGAGGTGTGGGAGAGTGGTGAGAGTGGGAGAGAGTGGTGAGAGAGTGGTGAGAGGGGTGGGAGAGTGGTGAGAGTGAGAGAGAGTGGTGAGAGGGATAGGAGAGTGGTGAAAGACGGAGAGAGTGATGAGAGAGTGGTGAAAGGGGTGGGAGAGTGGTTAGAGTGGGAGATAGTGGTGAGAGAGTGGTGAGAGGGGTGGGAGAGTGGTGAGAGTGGGATAGAGTGGTGAGAGGGGTGGGAGAGTGGTGAGAGTGGGAGAGAGTGGTGAGAGAGTGGTGAGAGAGTGGTGAGAGAGTGGTGAGAGAGTGGTGGGAGAGTGGTGAGAGGGGTGAGAGTGGTGGGAGAGTGGTGAGAGAGTGGTGAGAGAGTGGTGAGAGAGTGGTGGGAGAGTGGTTAGAGTGGTGAGATGGTGAGAGAGTGGTGAGAGAGTGGTGAGAGAGTGGTGAGAGAGTGGTGGGAGAGTGGTCAGAGTCGTGAGAGAGTGGTGGGAGTGGTGAGAGAGTGGTGGGATAATGGTGAGAGAGTGGTGAGAGTGGTGAGAGAGTGGTGGGAGAGTGGTGAGAGAGTGGTGAGAGAGTGGTGAGAGAGTGGTGAGAGAGTGGTGGGAGAGTGGTGAGAGTAGTGAGAGTGGTGAGAGAGCGGTGGGAGAGTGGTGAGAGAGTGGTGAGAGAGTGGTGAGAGAGTGGTGGGAGAGTTATGAGTCGTGAGAGAGTGGTGATAGAGTGGTGAGAGTGGTGAGAGAGTGGTGAGAGAGTGGTGGGAGAGTGGTGAGAGGGGTGAGGGTGGTGAGAGAGTGGTGAGAGAGTGGTGAGAGAGTGGTGGGAGAGTGGTGAGAGGGGTGAGAGTGGTGGGATAGTGGTGAGAGAGTGGTGAGAGAGTGGTGAGAGAGTGGTGAGAGAGTGGTGAGAGAGTGGTGTGAGAGTGGTGAGAGAGTGGTGAGAGAGTGGTGGGAGAGTGGTGAGGGGTGAGAGAGTGGTGAGATTGGTGAGAGAGTGGTGGGAGAGTGGTGACTGGTGAGAGAGTGGTGAGACAGTGGTGAGAGAGTGGTGGGAGAGTGGTGAGTGGTGAGAGAGTGGTGAGAGAGTGGTGAGAGAGTGGTGAGAGAGTGGTGAGAGTGGTGAGAGTGGTGAGAGAGTGGTGAGAGAGTGATGGGAGAGTGGTGAGAGTGGTGAGAGAGTGGTGAGAGAGTGGTGGGAGAGTGCGTGTGTGTCAAAATGATAATGCATGCGTGTATCTCGAGAGTATGAGAGGGAGAGAGAGCGATAGTGAAAAAGTAAGGTCACTGTCAATATAATCCCATAGCAGACACTGCTGTCGGGGATGAAGTGCTAGAGACTTTATGTACGAGGCCACATCTCTTTTTTGCGATGGGGTGCCCAGTTCCGCTTTCTTTGTAACCTTTCCGTCCCTAACAACAAGCCCGATATCCTTTTAGAACTAGAGGGTGCTAGTAACAGTATGTTTATTGCGAAAAGCAAGTGTTCTACTATTAGGTTAATGAGAGAAAGCGGTTTTGGTATTGGCTCACTCACCTGTCTACTGCGATGGTAACCATAATGAAGGCCGACAGGGGCACATTGCTCGTGTTGAGAAGATGGTACAACTTGCAGAAGAGTTCCAGTTTGAGACGAGAGTTGAGACCGATGTTGACCACTGTAAATGGCATAAAAACGAGACAGGTAATGAAGTCGGTCCAGGCCAGGGCGAGGATGAAGATCGTTGACGTCACTTTGTCGCTCTTCTTAGAGAAAACGTACAGAACCAGTCCGTTTCCAAGGCAACCGAAGACGCTGAAAACGATTAGCATAGTCATTACCGTGATGACTTTCCATTGGCTAACGCCGTAGGTTACTGCCTGCATGACATAATCTGGATTACAAGGGGAGACACTGTGGGGTGTATTCGTGGTGGAGGAGTTAGCGTCAAAGTAGTTGTAGTAGCTGTTCCTGTCCGTGTTCGGTATACTGCTACTGCTGCTGCTGCTGCTACTGCTACTGCTGTTCTCGTTGAACACTATGATGATGTTGTCAATGATGGTAGACAGAGTGGTTGTTGCCACATCTGACAGCGACATTGTCTGGGTTTGCTCTTGAGCTTTATTCGCAGAATGTTAAAATAATTAATTAGGATTTACAATAATAAAGTATTTCTGTTCATTGATCGGACCCAAGATGTGGCTTAACGATTTGTTAACATGTTAGTTAGTTATGTAAGCCTGCCTATGGTGGTGCTTATTTCCAAATATATATTTCACTGGTATCATTGTAATAATCCAGATCAATTTACCTGAAGGAAAAGAATGATATACTATAAGCAGTGTCTCAGGTAGGCTTATGTTTGGAAGCTGGAAAATACGTTCACTATCTGTTCATTTGCAGTTGGTACATCTATTCTAATCTGAGGTTTATTCTCTACAAGAATTACATCTAGGATCGATGAACGGAAACAGTTGACGATCGAGTTTCAAGCGGCCGAAGAACTAGAATGCCTGCATCCTGAATTATCTCTAGTCGTTTCGACTTTGTCTTGTCACTGGTTCAATGAATCTCGGAACAGAGGATGATTTTGACAACCAGCGTAGTTCACCCTTCACCATAATCCAAATACAGCGGAAGTTACATCATCAAGACAAACCTGTTTGATGATGTCGCTATCATCGCTTGCTAATGGCGTTTAACTTTAGCGGTGAACTTCCAGTTAAGCGTGTTATGTCCCGGTGAATGCTTAACAAGGTGAACTTGTGTTCCTCGCTGTAGTAGTGCAAAGATTCTCATCAATCTTGGAGGATCTCAGTGTCTATCACCACCTCGAAAGTTAGGCTGTTGTAACACAGTCTGTTTTCAAATGCACGACGTGTACGTCTAATTGGCCACTGGGTGAGAGGCCAGAGGAAAACTAAGATTCGACCAGGTCACTGGGTGAAAGGTCGGAGCAAGACTAAGATTCGGCCAGGTCACTAAGTGAAAGGTCAGAGAAAGACTGTAAGATTCGGCCAGGTCACTGGATGAGAGGCCAGAGCAAGACTATAAAATTCGACCACGTCACTGGGTGAAAGGTCAGACTGACTGTAAGATTCAACCAGGCCAGTGGGTGAGAGGCGAGAGCACGACTATAAGATTCGACCAGGTCAGTGGGTGAGAGGCAAGAGCACGACTATAAGATTCGACCAGGTCAGTGGGTGAGAGGCGAGAGCACGACTATAAGATTCGACCAGGTCAGTGGGCGAGAGGCGAGAGCACGACTATAAGAATCGACCAGATCAGTGGGTGAGAGGCGAGAGCACGACTATAAGATTCGACCAGGTGACTATGTGAGAGGTAAAATTAAGACTAAGATTCGACAAGGTCACGGATTTAGGGTGGAACCGAGATAACGATAAATAGTATTTATGAAAAAAACTGGGTTAAAACTGAAACATAGGGTATTACAAACTGGGTCAATGGCTTATATTTCACAGGAAGCCAGGTGTATGCGGATGACGTGTTGGCATCGAGAGGACATAACGAACAGCATATACCGAGAACAGTAGTTTTTAAACAAACGAGCTGACGAAATATATATATATTTAAAAAAATGTATCCGTTATTTCCTGTTTCTTTGGATGTTGTCTCCTGTTGGTCATATGCAAGCTTTTTAAGGCCATATAGTCTTTTTGAGTATATCAGGGCGGTGTTTCTCTCCACAGAATATTTAACAGAATTGGTAATTTTCTGTTAATCACATTTGTATCTAAGTCCTTGGAAATACAAATTGTAAAGTGCATTAGTATTCAGCTGTATATTTATTCACGTTTAAATTTAGACACATCTTTCTTTTCTCACATTCATATATAGCAACATTCATATTTGGCTACACCCATATTTGCTTACATCCATATTTGGTTATATCCATATTTTGTTACATCTATATATGGTTACATCCATATTTTGTTATATCCGTATATGATTAAAATCCATATATGGTCAGATCCACATTGCCATGTAACAACGTTAGCGTTTTTACAGAACACAACTACAATTTTCTGGTGAAGCGATTTCGTCGCCGATGACCTTCTCGAATGATGTATGCGAAACTCCTTGATTTATTGAGTCGATTCAGGTGTTTCTTGATTTTCAATGAAGAGACCCAAATGAAAAGCCATATAGCTACGCTTATATCGTTTGGCTCATACACAGTTCAGCGAGTTTTTTCTAGAACTTCCTTTGAAACGCAGATGGACTTACAGATTAACCAAGTACCCAATCATTGTGCTGGGAAGACTTCTGTCTCAATTATGTATAGGATGTTAGGTACGCAGTAATGTTTATGATGTTAGGTACGCAGTAATGTTCATGATGTTAGGTACGCAGTAATGTTCATGATGTTAGGTACGCCGTAAGGCCTGGATATTGCTTGTATTCTAGAGACGCAGTAACTTTAAGTTGAATATTGTGTCCAGAATGCAGGTTCCAAACAGGCTTTCCTAATATGCACGTTGTGGATATTTAGTATATATGAATGTACAGCAAATATACAATGGTTCCCTTTCATTGAATTGCCTGAAGATATTCATGAAAACTGTTTGTACACAACCAACCGCTGTTTGTGAACATATGTACGCAAGCATATTGCAGGTCTAAGACAGGCCTGAATGCTCATCATGTCGAGCCGTGGGTTTACAACGGACGTGTTCACATTTATAATCGTCTGGCAACGGCAAGGCGAAGGATGATGCTTAAAGGTCAGGGATTATAAGCATCGCCTGACATTGTGGATGCTATGTCATTGACAAAGGAGAGGGGCTGATCTGGGGTGGGTGTTGGGAGTGAGGAGGGGCAAAGACATCATGAGTTGTCAAGGAGGTTAGAAAAACAGTGAGAGTAAGGATATTGAGTCTTCTTTCTGGAGGTGGAAAGGTCAATTCTTGTCTTTAAACGTGAAGATGTTTTTGAATGTCAGGAGGTCAATTCCTGTCTTTGAAGATCGAGTCTTGTTTCTGAAGGCCAATATCTAAGGTCTTGTTTCTGCCAATGAATAGATGGAATCTTGTTTCTGGCGGTAAATATGTGGTCTTGTTTCTGTCGGTGACTAGACGACGTCTTTAGACTACAGTGAAGAATTCAAATTTTGATTCTGAAGGTGAAATCTTGTTTCTGAACATGAAATCTTGTTTCTGAAGGTGAATTCTTCTTTTGTTTAGTGAAATTATGTTTTAGAAGATGAAATCTTGTTTCGGGTTATGACATCTTGTGTTCAAAGATAAAATCTTGTATCAAAAATTGAAATCTTGTTTAATCAGAAGGTAAATTCTTGATTCTGAAGGTATAAATCTTGTGTCAGAAGGTAAATTCCTGTTTCAAAATATGAAATCTTGTTTTGTATAATAAAATCTTGTTTTGGAAAGTAGAGTTTTGTTTTTCAGTGTACGATGATAAATGATGCACATGACGATAAATATGTCCAGCCTTTTTTGAAAGTGAATCGATAATCCCTACTTATGAAAGTGAATCACCTTGAATTCCTGCGAGAGTGATGCTAACATTTGCACTAAAATTGTTACTACTGGCCTGCCATACTTTTGTCAGTTCTACGTTTATTATGGCGGCCTGTAGCTGTCTGTTTGTTATCAAGTATAGCGTGTGAAATTATGAGTGTCTACAGAGTACAGAAGATGGGACTCACCTTTGTAATAATACCCACCCGTGTAAGCGGTGCACCTGTCAATAATGCACACCTTGATCAAACTTTTTTCAGACGTCTAGTCTATACATTTTCCTACATTCCTTCCATCCCTCATGGCTCATCTTTTCATTAAATAGTTATTTTAATGAAATACTGATAAACATAATTCCCAGAACACACAATTTTCCAATAAACACTAGTACTATAACAGTTTTTAAGAGTTGGAAGAATTTGTGGATTTCCAAGAAAATGTTGAACTCAAAGCGTACCAGACTTAAAAGATGTACTGTAAGTCTTTAGAACAAAATGTCCTGTCAACGATCGTTAAGATAATTGACCAAATAGCTTCCAAGAAGGATTGAGTTCTCAAAGTTGTTCCATTACCTATCCATTGGAATGCTATTGTCGTAATTTGAAGTTGACATTCAAACTAGAAAAACATCGGCAATACACACAATAACTGCCGCGCGACCTTAATGTGTGTTGGAATGTGTGTTTGTTATACCACAATCTGTCACGGGACTTTGTAGTGTGTCTCAACAACAAAGATCTCTCGTCAGACTGACGTTATTTGGACGCTTTCCGAGTCGCTGTTAGTAGAGACCTGGAGAAATCTTTACTGGCGTTTCTGGAAACTAGATGCTTGTGTAGATCACAGTAGACACCGTTTGCAACAGATCGAATGGTCTCCTGGGTTCGCTTTGCCACGGTGGTGACTGTTCAAAACGATGGTGTGACACAGGCCTGCAAACAATATCAATAAATATTCATTACAAACGTTACTTGATACAATACCAGATACATTCAGGTTGTGAAATATAACAGATAGAGATAGAAGCAGACAAACATTGCCAGAGTGTGATATATATATATATATAAATGTAGAAAGAGAAAGAGTGAGAGGGGAGAGAGATAAATCAATTTTAATAAGATAAATGGAGATGCACGAGGAGAGGGATGGCCAAAGCGAGATCAAAGATACAAATATATTTCTTTTTAAATATAAACGGAGAAAGATATAGAGGTGAAGGGAGCAACAGTGAAAAACCACAAGGCCACATAAGCTTAAATAGATATGGACAATGAGCATATGATGACGAGGTGTATTTGTTAAAATCACATGCTCCATTGGGAGTTGGCAAGATTTTGATTGATTGATTTACTAATAAAACACATTTAGACGCACAGAAGCACCATTATTACCTGTTTGATTGTTCTGCGACCATTGTTAAATAGTTCTAAAGTATCTGAAGTGTTACTTCGACTTGATATTTTACTGTAACTATGTGTATACATTTTACTGTAACTATGTGTATACATTTTACTGTAACTATGTGTATACATTTTACTGTAACTATGTGTATACATTTTACTGTAACTATGTGTATACATTTTACTGTAACTATGTGTATACATTTTACTGTAACTATGTGTATACATTTTACTGTAACTATGTGTATACATTTTACTGTAACTATGTGTATACATTTTACTGTAACTGTGTGTATACATTTTACTGTAACTATGTGTATACATTTTACTGTAACTATGTGTATACATTTTACTGTAACTATGTGTATACATTTTACTGTAACTAGGTGTATACATTTCTTTCATATTGTTTCTTTGTTTCGTGGCTCTAAATAAAGACACGCTTATGTCGATAAGCCAGTTCCTCAATCCAGAGTGGTGCCGGTGTTACAAAGAAAAGGGTCATTGTCACATTCTAAGACGGGTGGGCATGAGGTTAGTAAACTAATCATGTCAAACAATTGCTTTTGAAACTGGCACTGGAAATTCTCGGACAGAGGCTTCCTGTACAGCGACCAGATATAGTGGTGACCCTCTGCTTCCTTTGAAGCGAAGAGACGAGTCATCATCATCATTGTGTTACTACATGCATCTAACACTGATTTTAATATGATATTTTATTAGTGACAAATCAGAAGCCACATGTTGATGTTAACTTCTAGTGTAGGTCATATTTCAGCTTGAAAATCTACACAAAATGGATACTTAGGTCGATATTGAGTATAACAAAAATGTAAAATATATGTCCCATAGCAGAAACTCGTCAGGGATGAAGTGTTAGAGACTTCATTGTGCTAAGCCATAGCTGGTATGAGGTAGGGTGGTCAATTCCCTTCTTTGCTGCCTATCTTTCACTAACCCTAGAATAGGTACCAATTTACAAATTAGTTCCTATTTCAGCTGGTTTGATTAGGGCGTGCAGGTAGCTGGAGTTAAACTCCGTACTTATGCCTTGAAAAGCGAGGACTCTACCGGTACATTAAATCAAGCGCATAAACAAAAAGGGACGCACATATAATGTTGAGAGTGTAGGGGCAAGCGACAGGAACAATGAGAGAGAGAGAGAGAGAGAGAGAGAGAGAGAAAGGTAGTGAAGGAGAGAGGGGGGAGAGTGTGAGAGGTTGCGGTGGGGGAAGGGGGGGGGGAGACAACCCTCCCGTATTTGATAGACAGGATGTCTGCGGTGACAGATGCTAGCCGTTGATACCGTGTATGTTGGGGTCAGCAGTATTGACGCAAGAGTGTTGCTCGCTCCGTTACTTTGTCACAATCAGAAATAAGAGATATGAAAGGCGAGGGTAAGAGAGAGTGAGGGAGAGAGTGAGAGGAAGGGAGAGAGAGGAAGAGAGTGGGGAAGGGGAAGAGGGATGAAAGGAAATAGCAAAATAGATGTGAGAAAACGAGAGAGAGAGAGAGAGGAGAGAGGCAAAGAGAGAGAGAGAGGGAGAGAGAGAGAGAAAAAGATCATGGTTATGAATAAAATATGTGGTCAGTGTCAGACAAGGACCATGATCAGGGCACAAGAACAAAAGATGACAACATGTGAAATAAGACGGCTGCTAAAGGCGACCAGTGTCACTTGAAGGGACATAAAGAAATCAACAGACAATGAGATGCCAGGCATATAGAGATGGGCCGATCAGTATAAGCATCATGTGACCCCGGTCGAGACTGCAGCCGAAGGAGAAAATAGATCTACAGATAACATAGACTATCACAGAGGTTATCATCGCCCTGATATAGGACGGAGCGGGTGGTAGAACGGGAAAGCGGACTTTGAGGTCACACATCTGATAAGTGGTAACACTCAGGGTAGGGTAAAGATGGTGTCATGTATACCAATGAGTTTGTACTGCGTGGTGAGAAACGCGATTAGGTCTTCTACATTAAAGTTCTTCCATCAGCTCTCTTCCCCCTCTCTTATATCAATATCACGCCCTCCCGGCTTATATTGCCTTCTCATTGTTCTCCTATCTGGACCACTATTTGGCCACGCTTGGCTTATCAGGCATATTCCGCCACTTTTTTGTTTGACCGCTCCTATTTCAGTTTCAATCGATCGCTTGACACAACCGGTCGCTTAGACAGAAGCGTCTACTACCTGAAACAGATGAGTTGACCATTTTTTCTTATATGTTGATTTGTTAGTTCAGAGTTGTTGTCCCTGATGCAGGCCTATTGGTCGTAACGTAGGTTTTGTTTGTGTTCTCGTCTCGGTGCGGTATCTGACCATATCCATTTTTAAATTTTGATTAAGCTCAACCTTAATCAACTTTTACTAGTTTTTTTCATGTTTTTTTCTCATTGTACATTAAAGTGAGAGGCATGATCGTTGTCAAGAGGTGCTGGATATACATTTACATCATCTCAAGTAGCAGCACTGAGATTGAAGCTATGCCTTCAGTTCTGAGGTGGCCATCTCAGAACTCTTTACTGAGGACTGTCATCGTTTCGTACTCTCAATCCATCGGAAGAAGCTACACAAATAACGTATACGGCACGACTGGATAGCGAACATAGAGGCCTCAACATCTCGATGACTTGTGTTCGGATTATGCTGCAGGTTAGGACAACGAATGAGCTGACATACAAGCCTAGAAGACATCCGTAGTGGGAAACTTTGGATGGGTAAAACGGTGATCCTCTCTTGGATGACGACAATGCAATCGATGAAAAAGCATCCACAGATTGGAACATTTGTGAAATGAAACTATTGTCCAGCAGAGACGGAATATCGAGAGGCCAAGTGCAACTAGTCAGCTTCTAGAAACATCATTATTTACACCCTTCACCACTTTCGGGGTGGGGGTGGTCGGAAGAGCGGGCGGTGGGGGGGGGGGGGGTGGGGGGCGGCGGAAAGACAGAGCACTTACGAGTCTGAAAAGAGTGCAAGAGTGTACATTCTTATCTAAAAGGTGCTAGTCCATATGATGTTATTTCTCTTATCTCAACAATAATAATCAGCCTCAAGTCAGACAAATTAGACCGTTTATCTCTACTAAAAAGAAATCAAGTTAAATTCATGGGCTCGATACACTCCAGTTTACCCAGAAGTAAATGTGTGTCAGGTTTAATTTTATTTAAAGCAAGACCACATAAAAGTGAACTAGTCCCCACAGCACATGAAACAGATGAGAAGTATGCACCGCTTTATCTCAGACAGCCAGTGTTGGTAGCATGCAGCTTGGCACAGGGTGTTGATGTTGGGAGCTATCTCCCTCACTTCCGTCTCTCAACGATCACATATTATGTAGTCAAATTTGATGTGTTCTTTCCTCTTTCTTCAAATTTGTGATCTTGTCACATCTCGTTACGTCTGTCCAAACCCAATAACACGTGAGCGTCTCAAACTTCCTGACACGTTCATCATACCAATCTATGTCTTTACAGACAACTATAACAACATATTTTTATGTTTCGCCTCGTTGCCTGAGACAGAACGCGTTGTACTGTATTTTGCGCCTAAAGATCTAGCGCATCAGACTTTAGTACGATACAGATAAAGTCTCAAAATAAGAGTTTACATCGTGAAGTACTGGGCTACTTTCACGTTGTTATACACAATAGTGTACGACATCGTGCAAGAAAAAGAACATAAAAAACAAGCCCAAAATATACGTATCTCACGAACAACAGACATCACTACAGCTTTGTCGCGGGCAGCTTAGACAGAAAACTCCTCTGGAAGTGGCTAACCACTATTATAAAATAAGTTGATAAAATGTTTCAGATAATAAGCCGTACTATTTTACACGAACGACATCTTCCTTAGCCCAATGAAATAAGATTTGATGTGCGACAGGGGAATCTAAGTTTCTATGCCGCCTTATGAGATAAGATTTGATGTGTGACAGGGAAACATACGTTTCTGAGCCGCCCCATGAAATAAGATTTGATGTGCGACAGGGAAATCTAAATATCTGAGCCGCCACATGAGATAAGATTTGATGTGCGTCAGGGAAATCTAAATATCTGAGCCGCCACATGAGATAAGATTTGATGTGCGACAGGGAAATCTAAATATCTGAGCCGCCACATGAGATAAGATTTGATGTGCGTCAGGGAAATCTAAATATCTGAGCCGCCACATGAGATAAGATTTGATGTGCGACAGGGAAATCTAAATATCTGAGCCGCCACATGAGATAAGATTTGATGTGCGTCAGGGAAATCTAAATATCTGAGCCGCCACATGAGATAAGATTTGATGTGCGTCAGGGAAATCTAAATAGCTGAGCCGCCACATGAGATAAGATTTTATGTGCGTCAGGGAAATCTAAATAGCTGAGCCGCCACATGAGATAAGATTTGATGTGCGTCAGGGAAATCTAAATATCTGAGCCGCCACATGAGATAAGATTTTATGTGCGTCAGGGAAATCTAAATAGCTGAGCCGCCACATGAGATAAGATTTGATGTGCGTCAGGGAAATCTTAATTTCTGAGACGCTCAATGAAATAAGATTTGATGTGCGTCATGGAAATCTAAATTTCTGAGCCGCCCCATGAAATAAGATTTCATGTGCGACAAGGAAATCTAAGTTTTTGAGCCACCCCATGAAATAAGATTTCATGTGCGACATGGAAATCTAAGTTTTTGAGCCACCCCATGAAATAAGATTTCATGTGCGACATGGATATCTAAGTTTCTGAGCTGCCCCATGAGATAAGATTTGATGTGCGACATGGATATCCCCGAGCCACATGAGATAAATTTGATGTGCGACATGGATATCCCTGAGCCACATGAGATAAATTTGATGTGCGACATGGATATCCCTGAGCCACATGAGATAAATTGTATGAGCGACAGTAATATCTATTATCAGCATTTCTCTTTCTGTCGGCTATTGACTTAGGCCATGAAGACAAGAATGAAATTATATTAACAAAATTACTTGCTGACCTGGACTTAGCATTATGTCCAATAACTGTAATCAGATGCAAAATAAAATAAGTATACCTGAGATCATGACAATTAAGCCTGAGAGGGCACAGAGAAATAAAATATGATTAATCGAATGAATGCAGATAACGAAAATCAAATTTCGTTGGGAGACGGCAGTTCGGAAAATGTGAAATCCTTCTTTTATCGTTACTGCAATATAGACAAAGCTGGGGGATAGAGATAAAAATATCACAATAACAGCACAGATGGCGAGATGAGCTTTCGCTGCACTTAGGGAACTTACAGAAATCAAACAAATTAAGTCCAGTTCAAAAATACAAATCTTCAACTCCAATGAAAAGTCCGCTACTTTGCATGACCGAAACATGAAGAACAACAAAAACAACAACAAAGCAACTACATACCTTCATTAATGGGTGCCTGCGGAGAATTGAGTGATTGAAATTTGTTGATAAAATTAGTAATGTGGAACTATTTGAGAAAACTACATAGATGCCAATGGCACGGAAGGCGAGGATTAAACGCAAGCCCTGAATAGGATACACATTAAGGAAGCAACTGGTAACATTACAAGACGTTCTCTGTGTAGGAATTCACAAGACAAGAAAACGAGAGGCAGCCAAAGATAATCATGGAGTTGTAACCTCTAGGCAAACAGAAGGGAAACTTCGAAGTCGTGGACAGAGCTGAAACGAATGCTCCATAACAGGAGAACCGGCTCGCATAGGATGACGACGCTTACTCCTCAGTGTGCTAGATAGACTCGGGTTGATTGACTGATTGATTGAGAGTGACAATTACGCAAAACATAGACAGGACAGCAGGGTATGTTCATCTCAGGATTTGATCACCTGCTCGCTCTATTGAGGGCATGGGGCAGGTTTCTGTCCAACAAAACGTACATACACAATCATGAAAATATCAACACACAAACATAGCCAACATTATACTTAAGATCAACTTATATTTTAGTAAGCACAGTTTTCTAGTATAATCAATTTTAAGGTTTCAAAAATTATGAAAAGCAAAATGAGGTCAGAATTACTTGTAAATTGTGATTTTGTTGTGTTCAGTGGTTGAAGTTACGAGGGTAACATAGAAAGTAGGTCACATATTTTTAATTGGATAACAGAAACATGTAAGCTGGTAGTTTCTAGATATGTCATTAGGTGGCAGGGAAAACATTTTGGGACTATTGTAAGTAGCAGACGCTATGTGTCGCACATGTGCGAACTGAGATATGACACGACGCCCGTGATCAAAGTGTTACAATGAAAGAATAGTGTACTGTTGTGGGGGTGGAGTGGGGGAAGTTTAAATGGGGGAGGGGCAGAACAACTTTCTGCAGAGGATATTCATAAGGCAATGTTCCTAGTTTCCAGCCAGAAGTATTTAACAGGTTACACAGTGAAAACCTAGGTCGATCAATTTTCTCAAAGACGCTACCATATTGTCCACGAGACCAAACAGAAGCGTCTGTTCCGCTGGTGAGGAAGATGACTCGAGCTGACAATATTGTTTGCATGGTTTAGACTACAACATAATGCCTGATTCAGCCTTAGTGTAAGATGTTTCGTGAATGACGGAGTGTTTGCATGTGAGGTGCAAATATGGCTGAGGTGCAAATATGGCTGAGACAGCAGATCAAAACTTCTTTGCTACATTGTGTGGTGCTTGATAAAGCGATGTATCAATGTCGGTGGAATTCATGTTGAGAAATAAGAGACACTGTAAGTTACAAAATAAATGGTTTTCAAGTTCGTATCTCATTTCAATTTTGTTTTCTAAATCTTTTATTTGTGATCTATGATGAAACTGCCTATATCATACTTAAAAAAATTGGTAAAACCTAAAGGTTATTCAAGTCTTAATGAACACTTTGTATGGCGACAAACGCCGCCACCTCCTACTGATGAATTACTCCCTCAAGGCTGATTGCCATTTTGGTACGAATACTTCCACTCCTACTGACTGTCTTCTGGTCTTTGTCTACCACTCCCACTGTCACTTAGGGTGTGTAACTCTACCCACTCCCACTCTCACTTAGGGTGACCACTCCTTCTGGCCATCGTCTAGAAGAGATAGCTACACCCACTATCAATTACACTGTCACCTGGAACTAATAGCTTCAACTCCTCCTCCTCCTGTGGATGATCAGCCAAGAACTTCACCACACTCCACATTTCTTCTTCTTTTTCTTCTTTTTTTCTTCTTCTTCAACATTAACGTCATCTGTTTTAATTCCGGGCTGCCGCCAAGAGGGACCTTGAGTGCCATTACAATTCTATTGCCGACATCCCGAGGAAGGTCTAGTGCGCAACGACCTGAGAGCGATATATCGCGTAATAAAAGCTCTTAGCTCCGATACCTCCCAACGCCCCTCCGGCACCCCCCAATGTCTGAATAACTCTTGTTGGATCCCCCTGCACCTCAGGAGAGGATATAGCTAGCAGGTGGGTCAAACATTACAACGCAGCTTTAAATCAGCCACTCGCTAGATCTACTCCTTGAGTCTCTCACAGCAACTCCTGACGCTGACACCAGCCCTGACGCTGACACCAGCTCTGACGCTGAGTTTAAGGCAGCCATAGAAAAACTGAAAGACGGCAGAGCCACGGGCCCCGACAATATTCCATCTGAGCTTTTAAAGAACGCCTTGGACCCGATGACCACTCGCCTGGACCCTATGACCACCACCCTGGACCCGATGACCAAAACCCTGAACCCAATGACCACCATCCTGGACCCGATGACCAAAACCCGGAACCCAACAACCACCACCATAAACCCGATGACCACCACCCTGGACACGATGACCACTACACTGGACCCGATGTCCACTACACTGGACCAGATGACCACCACCATGGACCCGATGACCACCACCCTGGACCCAATGACCACCACATTGGACCCGATGACCACCACCCTGCACCAACTCTTCGCATCGGTGTGGAACACTGGCCCAGTTCCCGCGGCATGGCGAGACGGAATAATAAGTTGCTTGTACAAGGGAAAGGGCTCCCGTCTGGAATGTGCCAACTACAAGCCTATTACCCTACTGTCTGTCCCCGGTAAGGTCTTCACGCATGTGCTCCTCTCCAGACTGCAGCCCCTTTTAATGAGGCATCGTCGCCCCCAACAGTTCAGGTTCACAGCTTCTCGGGTTCACAACCCAAGGATCCTCGTTGGCGACTCCAGAATTACCGACCTCGTCTACGCTGATGACGTCGTCATACCTGGCTACGATGCTCAGGCACTAGTAGGACCCCTAGAGGCACTGGATCGATCGGCTACCCACCTAGGCTTGCAGATTTCCTGGGCGAAGATGAAAATTCAAAACCTCAGCAGGGGCCCCTCTGCGCTGAGCATCACCGTGAACGACAGCCCTGTTGCAGCCAACGAGGACTTCGTATACCTCGCAGCAGAAAGTCCTCTGACGCAGGCATCAGCCAAGACATCACCTGTAGGGTAGGCTTAGCGTCTTTATCCATGCACTCTCTCCGCTGAGTTTGGTCCCAGCGAAGGCTCTCCCAGGAGACTAGGCTTCGTATCAACTCCTCTTGCATTTTCCCCATTCTTCTGTAGGCTCGAAGTCCTGGACACTACTACAGCATGACAGGCAGTGCATTGAGACCTGCGCAACCAGATGCGCATCCTCGAGATTGTCTAGCATGACATGGTTTCCAACAGTGAAGTGGTTCGACGTACTCAGCTTGAAGGCATTGTTCCAACGATTGATCGCTGTCGTCTCTCCCTCTTCAATCATGTTGCTCGCCTTTCCAGGGAAGTTCCAGCCCACGACATGCTCCGACAGGGACGGGAAGAAGCCATGCTCATCCTGAAGACGTCCTCGGGGCCGGCCCTGCAATATCTAATTAAAACAGATCGCCACCTCCCCACCATAACTGCAGGCCAACTGGAACGCGGCCATCAGATGTGGTCATGGACATGGTGCGACGTGTCCTGTTGTTGTTGTCATCTGTTTTATTGATCTTTTTCTTCTTTAAATGATCTTCCTTTTCCTCGCCATCCTCTTTTTCATCATCATGTGTCATGAATTATAATCTTCTTCTTTTCAACCACAATCTTTAACAGAATCATCATCTTCTTCATCATCAGTGTCGTCTTCTTAATCATAAGCATACTCCTCCTCCTCATCATCATCTTCTTCTTCATCATCTTCTTCCTCATCATCATCTTCTATTTCATTATCAACATTGTTTATGTATTCTTCTTATCGTCCTTTTTCCTTCCTTTTCTTCTTTCTGTTCTTGTTCCTCCATCATCTTCTTCTTTCTGTTCTTGTTCCTCCATCATCTTTTTCTTTTTGTTGTTGTTCCTCATCATCTTCTTCTTCCCCCGAATTTCACAACTACGAGTTATTCACGTTTGCACTCATATACATTAAACGAGCAATCTACTTGATATATCTGAATAGCACAGGCATGTATTGGATAACTGCCACAAAACTATACTAGTGTGTCCTGTCGGGCAGGAAATTATTCATTGTCTGGTTAGCAAATGTAGCCTTTCCCACAGACGAAGAAGTACATACGATGGTCAAGTGTTTGTCAAGGTTTGACGTAAAAAGAACAGCTGATTTTCAATATTACGTTTATTCCCAATGCTGAGATCCACGTGGAGGATTTAAAGAGCTTGATAATAAAGGACGCTTGTCTATGCAGCCACCACGTTGTGTGCAGACGTGGTTTTGATTGCCTTTCGATAGGAACACACATGTGCCTTACTGGCGTTTTGAACCATTGCGCGCCCGATAAGAATATCAGAAAACAACTTTCCAATCCACTTATCAAGGTTTAAAATAAATCTCTGGAAACAATGTCCCTACGTATTTAAATTTTCTTCGTTTACCCTTATATCCGAAGGCGATGTACGTTGTACTGTGTTTTGCACCGAACAGTCTCAGTGCATACGACTGCATTGCGCATTTTTTTATGAGTCTACTTTCCAAAGGGATATACATTTTCTGTTTAGAGAGTTCGAATCCAGCAAGCTTGGTTTCTCCGCAACGTCATTAACCACTTCAAAATTTCCCCCATTCTCCCCCACCTCCACCGCCCACCATGCTTACCCACCCTATTCTATACAGGATGGCACAACAAAATGTCTTTCACAAGGATCAGAAGAACAGAATGTACGAAGCGTGTTCAAATGAAACCGGACCTAACTGTACCAAGTGAACGTACGTTCGATGCGCATGATGACGTCAGTTCTGGTGTAAACAGCATATACCAACCGTCAAATTTAAAAAATGTCATGATCATTCGACTCAGTTTTTTCAGCAGAACGTTGAAAACAGGATGGGTTTGATACGAAATCCGTCCATAGTTGATCAGCGAGCGGTGATTCGGCTTCTAACATCTGAAGGATGTCGACCACATGACATTCATGGCAGAATGCAGGCAGTGTCTTGTGACCCCAATTAATGCAATTATTTTGGCCATGACATCTTCTGACGCAACAATATGCGCTTGACCTGGTCTCGGAAGATCTTTCGTTAACCCACGTCCTTCTTTAAACATCGTTGCCCAGTTCATCGCTGTTATCTTTGACACACTTTTGTCACCACACACTGCCTACATTCTGCGATGAATGTCAACTGGTCGACATCCTTCAGGTGTTAGAAACTGAATCACCGCTCGCTGATCAACTCTGGACGGATTCCGTATCACACCCGCAATGTTTTCAACGATCTGCTGAGGAAACTATGAGTCAAAGGATAATAACATTTTCCAAACTTTACAGTTGGTATGTATTGTTTACACCAGAATTTCCGTCATCATGGGCATCGTACGTATGTACACTTGGTACAGTTAAGTCCGGCTCCATTTGAACACGCCAGGTAGGTATCATTTTGTTTTTAGATCTCATTGTTTTCCCAGTTTGCCTAATCCACACCCAGCAGGCATTTGACCATTGTGAATAGTGAACAGCCTCATGAGTTGGAACGGCTTCTACGCTAGTGAGGTTACTACTTCCGCGTAGTGTTCGTTTGTTATGAGGCTCCGTGTCGCAGTGACTAGAATGATGTCCTCTTGTTAAGCACAACCTGGACATGGTTACCTCAATCAGTCGCTGGAGAAACCCAATGCAGAAAACTAACAGACAAGAAGTCGTAATAGTGTCCAAATTGAATGCAAATATGCTACGAGCAGTTTAACCACGTCGCCAAATCTAAAGTGCTACCGACTCAGAATGTTAGGGCTTTATCTAGGTTGGAAGCCACTCGTACTGTCTTCATTCAGCTCTTATCGACGGCTTTTTTTTATGGCGGTTTGCAGTGGCACTTCTTACACTTACGTACTTAAGAAAGTGGGGAGGTCCTTCTGGCTGTAATGCAATGCAAGGCTCCTCAGTAATTTCACCAAGATTGTCTTCGTCTGAGAAAAACAAACCACTTGAAATAGGATTTGAACTGTTGTTGTATTAACGTTTTCCTTTAATACGTTTAATTTACATCCTTGGGAGACTTTAACTACAGAATTTGGTATTTTATCATTAGTTAGATCAGGCACAACATACTGACACGGATGTCGCGTCAAGGTCAGGCACAACATACTGACAAGGATGTCGCGTCAAGGTCAGGCACAACATACTGACAATGATGTCGCGTCAAGGTCAGGCACACCATACTGACAAGGATGTCGCGTCAAGGTCAGGCACAACATACTGACAAGGATGTCGCGTCAAGGTCAGGCACACCATACTGACAAGGATGTCGCGTCAAGGTCAGGCACAACATACTGACAAGGATGTCGCGTCAAGGTCAGGCACAACATACTGACAAGGATGTCGCGTCAAGGCCAGGCACGCCATACTGACAAGGATGTCGCGTCAAGGTCAGGCACAACATACTGACAAGGATGTCGCGTCAATATCAGGCACAACATACTGACAAGGATGTCGCGTCAAGGCCAGGCATAATATACCAAGACCACTATTTCTCTTCCATGTAGCTTTCGCTGGAATCGAGGCAGCCTGGCGGACGAGATGTGGATTGACATGATCCCCATAGTAGTGAGCATCACGCATATAAAGCCAAACACAGGACAACCGCCTAGAGGACCGCAGTCCACCCTCATCAGGATGTGAGGGAAGCAGCTAGAACCCACCACTTAACTCCCTTTTCAGCGCGTGCACAAGAGCAATCTTATTCATTGTGGCCATTCAACAACAACAGCAACAACAACAACAACAAAAACAACAACAACAGCAACAACAACACGACCAACAACAACAGCAACAACAACAACAACAACAACAAGACCAACAACAACAACAACAACAACAACAAGACCAACAACAAGAAGAGGAACCTCCCTTTCTCCATTGAAATAATTTGATGTTGAAACCAGGACATTTTGACCGAACCCGACAACTAGATGTCACACATTTTGACCGAACCCGACAACTAGATGTCGCACATTTCTTTAAATACTTCTCTTGTCTTGACAATGTTTAGAAAGATAAATAATTTATTGTCTGAAAAACAGAATTATAGATGGAAAATACACAATAATTCTCGGTAACCTATACTGGGAGCAAGCTACCCGTGCGAGATATTATTATCATTATATAATTTTTATTATAATTATCATTATTTTTATTATTGTTATTGTTGATCAGCTTCTATGGGCGATTAGCTGTTGAGGATTCTAATTAAAAGTGATGGGGGTCCCGTGGCTTTCCTTCGCACACTGGTCGGAGAGCAGAAATGTGTCTGGTTTCTCCTCGGCCACAGAGATGAGCGTGATGCATTTAACGGTGTTCAATGTCGATTTAAGGCTTTACCTGTCATAAATAGATTATAAAGAGGAGTGAGACAGGGATGTCTACTGTCCCATTATATGTTTAACATTTCCCAAGAGCACAGTTTTCGACAGATAAAGAAAATGCCAGGATTCATTATCGGTGTATCATCAATAAATAATCACCGCGTTCTGAAATACATAGTTCTGCTCCCTGAAAGCGAACAAGGACTACATTAATTGGTCATTTAAACAACGAACAATAGTCGGATGTGTGGATAGGACATTAACAATTAGAACATTTAAAACTATGACAACTCGTAAAGCAGAAACTGAATAACTCTACAAATAGCAATAGACGATCAAACATTGGAAGAGTTCAAGAGATTCTTCTGTCTTGGAAATATAATAACGGAAAATGGGAAATGGGAAATGGAAGTCAGGAAGAGAAAAGGGATAGACAAATCTGTTTTAACCAACATGAATCATGTCACTCACAATTTAAAAATGAGAGTGGTCAGGTGTTATGTGTGCTCGCCTGGTCTGTATGAGGTTTACAAGTGGACAATAAACAGACATAAGTGAAGAGAATGGAATCTTTTGAAATGTGGATATATACACACGATGGGACGCATCTCATGGAGAGAAAATAAAACAAATAAACAACTTTCGAGAATTTAGTTGTGCAGGGAGAATTGATGAACAAAATCATAATCGACAGTTAAGATAATATTGTCGCACAAACAAATTAATAACACCATGCTAAAAACAATACTGGAAGGAAAGGTGAAGGGAATTGTTCCAGAGGTAAACAAGGCTATACGAGGGAAGATAACATCAAGCCATGGACATCGACACGCTTAGAAGTTTGTAACATATAACAAGACATATGGGACGTTGGAGAGCGCATGCAGCCAATCTTCATTGTGAAGGTGGCAAGGGAACTGACCAGCCGACCTTCGATGTGAAGGTAGCACCTGAACTGACCAGCCGACCTTCGATGTGAAGGTGGCACCTGAACTGACCCGCCGACCTTTGGTGCAGATGTGGCAAATGAACTGACAGGCCGAACTTTAGTACAGAGGTGGCACCTGAACCGACCTGCCGACCTTCAATGTAGACAAGGCACGTAAACTGACCAACTGAGCTAAATATGAAGGTAGCACCTGAACTGATTAAATGACACGAACTTAATACCAGAACTTCTACGTTACTGCTGTCCCGTATGTTATCAAAACTACCGGACTGAAACCTTCACAATTAATGAATTCCCCTTTCTATCGTGTTTGTAATTACTAATTATATCCCAAAAAGGGTAGACTTGGGTCCTCCTCACCGTAGTGCAATGCTAGGTTTATCAGTTAGCCTACTGCTAAAGCTATCCAAAGGCCGATCTCCCATCTCGCTGTCCAGGCTGTTTGTTTGTGGCAGGCCGAGAACGTCACGTTAGTATATTTCACATGGTGCTATCCTTCGCAACAAAGCGTTTGAGAAGCAAAGATGTTCTCTTTTATTAGAAAAAGCGCATGGTCCGTCACCTGATATCGGCACGCTCCAGTCGAGCCAGTTCTAAATGGAAACATATGATACTGTTAGGGAAGTAAATACAGCGAGAAAGGGAATATACTATTCTACCCAATACAAATATGAAGCTTAGTTTAAAGAAGTCTTTAACACTCCATCCCCGACAGCAGTGTCAGGAACAGCCTATATCTAATTAGACAATTGGTCACAGACAGAAAACATCCACTCAGAGGGCTGACCACGATCACTTAATTAGCCAAGGTCAGCCTAGAAACGATATCTTTGTACAAGTGCTGCATACACAAAAAGGTTGACCGCTCAAAGGACAACTGAAGGCTGTATTTATGTTTTGGAGTAAGGTGACGATCATTTAGATGGCTCTGGATGGTAGGCAGATAATTTCGTTTAACTGCGGTCGTATGCAGATAACTTTGACGGTGAAATAGTCGCATCAAAAGAATGTCGATGATCAAAGAGATGAATTAGCTTAATGTCAAATGGTCAAAGAGTTGTACCAATTTCAATAGTCAAAAAGTTTAAACAATTTAAGTGGTCAAAGAGTTGAATCAATTTCAATAGTCAAAGAGTTGAATTAATTTAATTTCAAATGATCAAAGAGTTTAAACACGTTAAGTGATCAAAGATTTGAACCAATTTCAGTGGTCAAAAAGTTGAATAAATTTATGTGGTCAAAGAGCTGAATCAATTTCTTTGCTCAAAGAGTTGAATCAATTTTAGTGGTCAAGAATTAATCAATTTCAGTGGTAACAGAGATTAATCTGTTTCAATATAAACGAATTGAATCAATTTAAAATGGTCAAAGAATTTAACAAGTTCAATATCAAGAGCTGAATCAACTTAATTTCGTTTACCAAAGGCTGGCATCAAGATATCGTTGATTATCAAAAAGTTGAAAATACTTAATTGCAATGGTCAAAGAGTTGAATCAACGTAATTTCAATTTTTAGAAAGAGGCATCAAGATAATTTCAATGATTATAAAGGATTACATCAGGATAATTTATAATGTCAAAGAACTACTTAAAGATAATTTCGAACGTTAAACTATCGCATCATAATAATTTTATGGTCAAATAGTCATATTCAAGGTAATTTCGATAGTGAAATCATCGCATCTGGATAATTTCGATGTCAAATAGTTGCATCCAGATAGATGCAATGACAAAAGGTCGTATGAAGATAATTACGATGCTGAAAAGTCACAATTAATCAGTTTTTATCAGGTTCCCACTACACCATAATAAAATGTGCATTCTTGTTTAACCAAGACATTTTAGTCAAACCATGATGTGCCTATACAGTTCATTGTTTTACGACGTATATTTACAATTCGGCATTGCATTTGCTACTTTGTATATACATATATCTGCCTTTCTACTTTCGTTTCACATTTAACCTGTGTTTTCTGGTTTCCTTGCCAGATTTTCTCCTTTGGAACCGTCTACATTTCGTTTTTTATAGTTGAATTATTCAATTCCACATACTTTCATTGTCTCATTTTCCTGAACAATTGTATTGCTGCCCAGGTTGCATGAGAGGGGTGGGGGGCGGCACTTGTATCCCGCTGGCAGCGAGTTTGACAACCCTTGTTCGCGTAACTAGATTATTAAAAACGTGCCAGCCTTCTTCATCTGTGCAGGCCAATGAATATTTCTCGCGTTGAGCCATGTGCTTGACAATTGAAATAAAATCTGCTGGGCTTCACAAAATTAATTCGAACTATAGTTCAGGTGAACTTTTCATCTATGTGGCTCCATGGAAGAATGAGGAAGTGATCGATGACAGATAATTTCATGTTGGAATCCATAAATGAACTACCCGTTTTCCTCCACGTGCACCGTTTTCTTGAACTTGGAATTTCACGTGTCGTGGTCTGGCTAATTGTTGTGTTGCTTTTATTTTTCGAAGATGCTGGTGCTGTTTGTAGTTGACGATTTCTTGTGTCAGAACGTTTGCTCTTTTTGATTTGCGTGCTATTTTTCACTCTGTCTTCTACTTATTCTTCTTCTCCTGCGTTTGTTCCGAAACAGACGTGACGTTATGTCGCAGTTGACATCGAGGTTGCGATATCTGAGCTTTTGTTCCAACACATCCGGTTTAAACTGGATTTTTTGGTACCTGAATTTCTTTCCCACTGTAGTTCCAATTCTCGATTACACAAGTGCAGGATGTTCCCAGGGCCGGTGCTCGGAGTACGAATAGGGTCATGACCAGCTCTGGTTTTCTGACCATGATGCGAACAACCAGCTATGAGTCGCTGACTGCTGTTAGCCCTTTGGCTGGATTGCATCTTCAGCACGAGGCAGATCTCGACAGCAGTAAGATCATGGATGTCTCTGACACTCTCAGGAAGTTACACCTAACGACAGCACAAGCCTCCCACTTGGTGATCACAAGAAATCTAGACATCCCTCCTCTTTGTGACGCCGTATGGAAAGGGCAGTAAAACAAAGAAGGAAAGAAGAAGCATCTTGACACTTCTGTTTGTCACTTGACGAGTTTTCACTGGAAGCTGGTTTGCCTCTTGGATTCTCTGTTTGTCACTTGGCTATTTCTCTCTGGACGCTGAACTGCTTCTTGGCTCTTTTTTTTTATCACTTGACGAGTTTTCACTTGAAGCTGGTCTGCCTTTTGGCTTCTCTGTTTGTCACTTGACAAGTTTTCTCTGGAAGCTGGACTGCTTCTTGGCTCCTCTGTTTGTCAATTGACCAGTTTTCTCTGGCAGCTGAGTTTCTCTGGAAGCTGGACTGCTTCTTGGCTCCTCTGTTTGTCAATTGACCAGTTTTCTCTGGCAGCTGAGTCGCAGTGACTTTTCTTACATCCAGGTATAAGCTGAATAAGATGGTAGCTTGGTCGTCTACGCAGCTGCTTAGTGAGGTGGTTAATGACACAACTCACAGCCCATACATGCATATATTCGAATTGAATTAAGCAATATAGCACCCTAAGAGAAGAAAAAAACATTTTTTGATAGGTGTTAAGTTTGGCTGCACTGGGTTGTATGGTGCAAAAACACAGGACACCTTCCGACTCGAGAAACAAAGTGAACGAAGCATTTTGAAAAAACCCTTTGTAAACGATAGATTTATTTTCTATCGGGAAAAAATAAAAACCTAGCCGTCACACTGCCTGGAGTCTGCGGAGATAAGCGATATTTATTCCTAGCCACACAAATCGGCACGAAAATCACATTGAAATGAAAAAGATCAATGAGTAAGTCTGTTGTTTTTGTTTTTATAAACCAGTCTGTAACTGACTTACCTTTCATGTACTTTTGGTTTCCATTTCTGAATAAGCCTTTTTGACCGGGGCTGTTTTTAAATACATTAACAAATTTTCTCCTAAACGAGCGGTACATGTTCACAACAAAATGGTGCACGGATTGGAAAGTTAAGAAAGAGAGAGAAAAAGAAAGCAGAGAGTTGAAGGTCACCAGAGATATCAACTAACCATGATTCGCAGCCATTAGCTGCCACATGAAAAACACAGGCTCTCAAGACTTTAAATTGTATCATTTTGTTGTTGCTCTGCCATAATTTCTTCAGGCTGCTCAGTCTCTGCATTGCCATGGCTAATCTTTTTCTGATTTCTTTCGAGCAGTTGCCATTTTTGTCAATTCTGGAGCCCAGATATTCAAAATGTGTGACCTGATCTATTTCCTCACCACCTACTGTAAATTTAAGCTGACATTGTGTTTTGTCGGTGGTCATTTTCTGTGTTTTATTTATGTTTATAAACAGGTTTTGATCTTTACTATGTCCATTATCGGCTGAAAGTAGCTGCTCTAGCCCTTCTGCACTTCTTGATAGTATCACTGTGTCATCTGCGTATCGAAACTCTGGAATCTCGTACCCCCCACTCGTAAATGGGTGGAAACTTTCAATGTTCTCGTCTTCTCGAACATTTCTCATTATACATTCCGCATATATGTTGTACAGATAAGGTGAAAGGACTACATCCCTGTCGGACTCCTTTTCGTACTGCAAACCAATCTGATGTTTGCCCAGATACTCGGACAGCGGCTTGTTGATCTTGGTATAACGTTTCAATGAGATGAATAATATGCAAAGGAAACCCCATTTACTTCATGCTTTTCCAGAGATTATGATGTTTTACCGTATCGAAGACCTTGGTCTAATCAATGAAAAATGTGTACAGGTCTATATTAAACTCTCTACATTTTTCGTAGATATTCCTGAAATTGAATATGTGGTCCCTGGTCTATCTGTCTTTCCTAAAACACGCCTGGACTACGTGAATAGCTGAAATTCACGTAAATTTAACAAATAAGTTTTTTTTTTATTTTGTAAATTAACACAAACTATATCTGTGTTATTTTGTAAACTTATACAAACAATTTAATTTGTTATTTTGAAATCTAACATAAACACTCTCTTTGTTATTTTGTAAAATAACACAAACGATATTTCTGTTTTCTGGTAAACTAACTCAAACAATCATTTTGTTATTTTGTAAGATAACAAAAGAAATGTATTTGTTATTTCAATTCAAATAATATTTTTGTCATTTTGTAAACTCTATCTTTTTTTATTGCGTATACTAACTCAATCAACCTAATTTATTATTTTTTAATCTAACACAAACACTATTTTTGTTATTTTATAAACTGACGCAACCACTTTCTTTGTTATTTTGCAAACTGACACAGACAACCTGCTCGTTATTTTGCTAATTAACACAAACACGCTTTTTTTTATCTGCTAAGCTAACACAAGCAATATACATGTTATTTTGTGCTCTAACGCAGGCAATATCTCTGCTATTTTGTAAACTAAAACAAACAATATATTTGTTAAGTGTTAACTTACACTAATTGTTTGTGTCTGTTCATAAAGTAACACATGGATTGTTTGTTATTTTGTTAACTAACGTAAACAATCTAATTATTACTTTGCCGGCACAAACAATCATTCTTATGGGTTTTGTTTTTCTTGCAAGCCAGCACAAACAACATTGAAACAATGTCGATAATGATGTCCTTAACATTCTGGTAACCTGATCGTCCTCTCGGTTTCTAGATGGCCAGCAACTTACAGATCTGGACAATAATTCTTGAATAACGTCAGGAAGTGGCCCAAAGAACGCCTGACCAAGTCAGCAAGTCGGGCCGCCCTAATGGCGTGACACAGTTTATTGTGTCAGAGAGGAAGAGAGCGAGTGAGAGAGACATGGCCAGACAGGGGTCTGAAATCAAGACTTGATGCGTATGGTCTTTGTACATTCAAAACAAGTAAAACCTGATAGAGACCTACAGCTTGTTCTATTGCTTGTGAAATAAAAACCTAACATGCTTATTATCAGGTGACTGCCAGGCAACGATCTCTATTTCTCAGCCCTAATGATCTTTTGTGATCCGCAATGAGAGAATTGTTCGACACACAGTTCTTGTCAGAGTTTTGATCTCATCACTATAATTTAAGCTGGCACATTGACTACTTGTGATTGTCCACACGATGTAATTAGGTGGAAAAAAAACACATGGCTGTCGATATAATTCCTAACGTCGCGGAAATATGTTAGATCCTGACTTAACTTAATCGCTCCTCTGCGATGTGCTGTTAAGAATTGATGTCATTACACTCTGGCAGACCCTTAAGTGCTAATTCCCTGTCAGGAAATAGCGAAGAATTTACATACTGATTATTCCAGTACTTCTCTGACTGTAAATACGCCTGTTTCTTTTTGTCATGTGCCAGTCTATGCTAGGCATGCTTATGATTTCAGAACGTTGCATTCTGTGCCTTTCGGGTTCATCGCTAGCTGTCATGTGTATGATGGGTCTATGCTGCGGGGTAAGAAAGCTGGTTCGGGCTTGTCTGCTAGAGTGAGGGGCGTGGTCGTTATGGCAACAACTAAGGATAGAAGCAGTGATCTTTTGCTCTGCTGTGGCTATTTGAGAAATTTGTAATGGATGCTGTAAATGTCTCAATCCTTGTTTCGGATGATACATTTTCTTCTTCTTCTTCTGCGTTCGTTCTCAATCTCCCACTACCAAACATTGAAAGGGCTTAAGTGGCAGAATGTAGTCCAGAGAACGGAATGCGTTGTGTCGTAGTTTACAGCTTGACTGCGATATTTGCAACTTTCGGTCCAACACATCCGACTTCAGCAAGCATTTTTTGAGTACCGGGTTAGCATTTCCCTCTTCGATCCCTTCTCTTTTGCCAGTCTGCCCTGCTGCAGCCTGTTATCCAGGATCACCGCGTAGAAGTGTAGAAGGGTCTTTGCAGCTATGGTTCGCTGGCCCTGACGCTAGCAGTCAGCTATGGGTCGCTGACCACTGTAGGTCATGCGCTGCTCAGCGTCTTGATCCCGGATGATAAATCAGGACTGGCTAATTGAAAAATGGATAGCCTCCATCACAGCCGCGCTGTAGCATCTCAATCTTTGATCACTTCTACCACCCCATCACACCCGCGCTGTAGCATCTCAACATTTGATCACTTCTACCACCCCATCACACCCGCGCTGTAGCATCTCAACCTTTGATCACTTCTACCACCCCATCACACCCGCGCTGTAGCATCTCAACCTTTGATCACTTCTACCACCCCATCACACCCGCGCTGTAGCATCTCAACCTTTGATCACTTCTACCACCCCATCACACCCGCGCTGTAGCATCTCAACCTTTGATCACTTCTACCACCCCATCACACCCGCGCTGTAGCATCTCAACCTTTGATCACTTCTACCACCCCATCACACCCGCGCTGTAGCATCTCAACTTTTGATCACTTTTACCACCCCATCACACCCGCGCTGTAGCATCTCAACCTTTGATAACTTCTACCACCCCATCACACCCGCGCTGTAGCATCTCAACCTTTGATCACTTCTACCACCCCATCACACCCGCGCTGTAGCATCTCAACCTTTGATCACTTCTACCACCCCATCACACCCGCGCTGTAGCATCTCAACCTTTGATCACTTCTACCAACCCATCACACCCGCGCTGTAGCATCTCAACCTTTGATCACTTCTACCACCCCATCACACCCGCGCTGTAGCATCTCAACTTTTGATCACTTCTACCACCCCATCACACCCGCGCTGTAGCATCTCAACTTTTGATCACTTCTACCACCCCATCACACCCGCGCTGTAGCATCTCAACCTTTGATCACTTCTACCGCCTCCATCACACCCGCGCTGTAGCATCTCAACTTTTGATCACTTCTACCACCCCATCACACCCGCGCTGTAGCATCTCAACCTTTGATCACTTCTACCACCCCATCACACCCGCGCTGTAGCATCTCAACCTTTGATCACTTCTACCACCCCATCACACCCGCGCTGTAGCATCTCAACCTTTGATCACTTCTACCACCCCATCACACCCGCGCTGTAGCATCTCGACCTTTGATCACTTCTACCACCCCATCACACCCGCGCTGTAGCATCTCAACTTTTGATCACTTCTACCACCCCATCACACCCGCGCTGTAGCATCTCAACTTTTGATCACTTCTACCGCCTCCATCACACCCGCGCTGTAGCATCTCAACCTTTGATCACTTCTACCACCCCATCACACCCGCGCTGTAGCATCTCAACCTTTGATCACTTCTACCGCCTCCATCACACCCGCGCTGTAGCATCTCAACCTTTGATCACTTCTACCGCCTCCATCACAACCCCCCCCCCCTCCCTCTCTCTAAAGTCTCTAGATCTTTAATTCCTATTCTGCTTGTTCCATCACAACACCCCTCCCCCCCCCCCCCCACCGGCCTATAAGTTTCTCAATTGTTACCCCCTTCTCCTGCCTCTATATCACACCCCTCGCCCTCCCGCCCAATATAAGCCCTTAAATTGTTGATCCTCTTCTCTGGCGTCCATCACAACCCCCACCCCTATAAGTCTTTCGATTGTTTACCTCCTTCTCCTGCCTCCACCACTTCCCTTTTCCGAACATCTTTCATATCGTGTATACATTTTCTCGTTGAACTGTCACTGTGTCCCTTCCCGGACACCACACCCTCTAGTATCGTTCTCTTTATTAAACCTCTTTGAAGTTTGAAGTGGCTAAAATATTGTAGTTCCTAAACGTAATGCTGTTTACGAAACAATTTCCCTCTATAATCCAGCTAGTTTAGGACGGCTATGTCCTTCTATTTGGCTATCTATTTGTTTTATAATAAATTTCCTGTAACGTTTAAGCTCCTAGGAATACATATTATTTTTTGTGATAGTCCATGTTTCGCTTCTGTACTTTGTTGCATAGAGGAAGCATAGTCTCATGACTTTTATTTGTATTTGTTTGTTAGTGTTCCGTCTTTGTTTTATCTAATCTACAATGACCATTCTTCTTTCTGCCAGTATCCATTTTTGCTTTTAACGTGACAAAGATATTCAAAACTAGTGGTGACTTCTTTTTCTAGGAACACTTTGGGTTTGTTTTCTGCTTTATTGGTCATTATTATTCAGATATTCTTAATGTTGAAGTAGAGATTTTGTTCTATTCTGTGACGCTGAGTAGGCCTGAGCATCTGCGGTTGTCCCCCAGCGCTTCTTCAGGGGACATCTCTGTGACAACATCATCATGTACAACAACGTGCTACAGAAACCTCGACATGCAATAATTCTTGTCCCAGGCTTCCACAAACGGGGTCACATGTATTGCAAAGCAAATGCTTTATTTGAAGTTTTTTTTTAATGAGACCAGAAGAAAATGTTCAAGCGATGGTTCAAGGACATTTGATACTGACAAGGGAGCGACTCTAAAGTACCGAAACATGTTTATGACTGGATGGATCACAAATGATTTACATGTGGTCTGGTGAAGGTTGTTGAAGGCAATGGCCATCGTCGGTGAATGCAAAGAAGTGGAGGATTGTGTGGCGAGGGGCTGCTATTAAATGAGTATATAATCGCTATTCCATGGTCAATTACATCTCTCAGCGGTTCTTGTCCATTGAATATGTCTGACGTTCTCACCGACCGCCACACGACCCAATCTTTGAATCTGTTTATGTCCAATTGAGAACCGTGACATATGGCGCGCAGTTGAATTGCTGAACGGACAAAGGGAATGACAGAATGCCCAACAATCTTCTGACTCGCAGGTAAATACTGGCGTCTCAACAGACGGTGGGACAAAAAGGAGACAACTTGAGAATCAACAGATTAGAAGACCTATTTGAAACGAAAGACAGCTCTCAAGGTTATCCAACTGGAGGCAACAGATTAGAAGACAGGACATGTGTGAAACGAAAGACAGCTCTCAAGTTTATCCAACTGGAGGCAACACATTAGAAGACAGGCCATGTGTGAAACGAAAGACAGCTCTCAAGTTTATCCAACTGGAGACAACAGATTAGAAGACATGCCATGTGTGAAACGAAAGACAGCTCTCAAGGTTATCCAACTGGGGCAACAGATTAGAAGACAGGTAATGTGTGAAACGAAAGACAGCGCTCGAGGTTATCCAACTGGGGCAACAGATTAGAAGACAGGTAATGTGTGAAACGAAAGATAGCACTCAAGTTTAACGAACTGCTGTAATGTAAACATGATACTGACAGGTGTTTCAAATGGTAGCAGAGACAATAAAAGCCAACCAAGGTAGATTGCACCTTTCAGTGAAACAAACAGTTCGTCTAGGAGAAGAAGAACTCTCTTTTCAAACTGCATGCTATCTTGAAGATTGGATTATCACATTTTATTATAGCAAACTGAACAAACAACGTCGGTAAACAAGAGTTATTAACTTAGAAGTCTTAATCTTTAAGAAGGACCGTTCTAATAAAAAATCATTTGCTGCGATATTAGCGTGTGCTATGATACTGTATGAAACCCAAGACAACGTAGGTAATTGAAAGTTGTTAGTCAACACAGAAGCTCATAATGGAAAGAAAAAAAATCGATTTCAAACCATTTGCTGCCCTGAAGATGAGATATTAACGTAATAAGGGCTACATGCGGAAACAAAGAGAAAACATCGTTGTACTTCCAATCGACAGTGTAAACATCGATCAACACAACATAAATCACAAGAATGTGTGGAGAGCGCATGCCAGTCGGTAGTACACGCACAAGAGTCATTATATTCTCCGGTTTTCAGGGGATTGTTCCTTCATAGACAAGAAATTGACTAGCTCGCAGGGATGATGAAAATAGTACTGTAGGCGTATATCAACTTTCAATTCTAAATGATATTGTCAATTATGAATGTTCTACAGCCAGCTTCAGACGATACTGACACTAGAAATGTTGGTTACATACGCACACATACATACATACACACACACACACACACACACATATATATAAGCTTGCTGTTTTAAATTATGTTGTCCATTACGGTTGTTCCACAGCCAGTTCGAGGATATGGTAAACTAGAACTGTAAATGTATAGAATCTTCATACTCTAATTTATGTTTTCCAGTACAGACTGTACGGCACTAAAACGTAAACACTTGTGTTACCGATACCACACTATACGGCACTATGACGTAAACACTTGTGTTACCGATACAACACTGTACGGCACTAAGACGTAAACTCATGTGTTACCGATACTACACTATACGGCACTAAGACGTGAACTATTGTGTTACCGATACCACACTATACGGCACTAAAACGTAAACACTTGTGTTACCGATACCACACTATACGGCACTAAGACGTAAACTATTGTGTTACCGATACCACACTATACGGCACTAAAACGTAAACACTTGTGTTACCGATAAAACACTGTACGGCCCACACTGTACGGCACTAAGACGTAAACTATTGTGTTACCGATACCAGACTATACGGCACTAAAACGTAAACACTTGTGTTACCGATAAAACACTGTACGGCCCACACTGTGCGACACTATGACGTAAACTCTTGTGTTATCGATACCACACTGTACGGCACTAAAACGTAAACTCTTGTGTTATCGATACCACAATGTACGGCACTAAAACGTAAACTCTTGTGTTAGCAATACCACACTGTACGGCACTAAAACGTAAACTCTTGTGTTATCGATACCACACTATAAGGCACTAAGACGTCAACTCTTGTGTCACCAATACCTCACTCTACGGCATTAAAACGTAAACTCTTGTGTTACCGATATCACACTCTACGGCACTAAGACGTCAACTCTTGTGTCACTATGGCATTAAAACGTAAATTCTTGTGTCACCGATACAACACTGTACGCCACTCAAACGTCAACTCTAAATTACAAATAATGAACAGACTCTAGAAGCTCTTACAATGTAGGACTAACACAAGAGTGAGCAACAATGGTCAAAAGAACATGTTACCTAAAATGTGTCGGATGCAATGAAAATTATACAAAAATGAAGAATGTAGTGGCATGAACACAATATGAAACATGGAGGTCGGCTAATGAAAATACTGGAAGATGAAATACAGGGGAGAAGAAGTAGCCGGAGCAATCGAGAAACGATGACATCACACAGGCGTGCAAGAACATCAGGATGTAGACTTATAAAGACGTATGCTGAGCTGAAAAGACCTGCTAAGAATAGAGGACATGACCAGACGGTTTCAACACTAGTCTCTGGACTGGCTGACCTTCCGACTATCAGTACACACTGTGGACGCGTGAGTGGATTTAACATCTGACCCTCCAAATTAAGGTCAAAGGTCATTAGCGACCTGTTCCTAGACAAGGTGTTTAATCTTATGGGGATCCCAAACCTCTTCCTGTAGTTTTGTCACAAAGTAACCAGTGGACGGTCGGAATGTTCATGCCCCCTGAAGTCGTCCCCTCACAGTCATGCTGGCGCTGTAGGGGTCTGGCTATATGTTCTGGGGTTGGCATAGGCTATCTTTTTTCTGATCACGAGTTAGGCCTGAGCTGGGTTGTTGGTTCCACTACCTCTGTCCGGCTGCTGTACTGCTCGCAATGTCCATCGCCATGCTATGCATCCGTTACCCATTGTTTACTTGTAAATTGGCTGTTTCTTGTGGATGCACACTAATAATGTAGACGAAACGATATTCTGCATACCTCCACAAAAACTGGCTGTGTAAAGACAATTTCTAGTAATATTGTTGGCTAGGCGTGCATAGTTGACGAGGTCACAATGATATACAGCATTCAATGACGTTGAAATCAAACCTGCATGAACAAACGTGTCGAGTTCAAATCCCGATAGTGACACGCTCGGCTGTATCATGCTGTCAATGTGCACCTGACAAACAGTTCAGATGAAAAGGCAGCAAAAGATAGAACCTGGCCCCTCAAGATCACACAAAAACAAACCCCAGAAAATTAGTACAATCAAGTGTCTATTACTTCATCTTCCATGGCAATTCCTACTGTGGAACAACCTTTTCCTACTGCACGCATCAGTGACGGAGCTTATAAGGACAAAAGGAACAGACGACATTAGAACGAGAACACTACGTGACATTTTGATATCATGTCATGCCAGCTGGGAATGCGCTGACGTTGAATGGCAGAAGTGTTGCACTACAGCATTTCGGAAAGGAGGTTCCTGTGATGTATGCCATCAAGTGTCATCTGACGTCTTAAGCGGTGGAAACGTGCATGTATAGTCTCATATCAGACAGTGTTGTCAGGGATGAAGTGTTGTAAACGTCATTTGACGACTTCAGAGTTTGTTTATCTTCCACTTCATCAGTGTTCACCCTGACAGGACGTTCATGCATTGTATCGTAGTTTACAGCGGGACTGAGATATCTGCGTCTTTCGGACCGACATATCCGATTTCAGTGGCTGTTTTGAGTACCGGGTTTCCCTTCCCAGTGCGATCCCTATCCCTTGACAAGGCTACATTAGGGAAAAGTGCAACCTATTTCTAGGGCCGCCACGAGGAGGCCCTGATATAACCAGCCAGCTATGTCGCTAACCATCATGTAACAAGCAAGCTATGAGTCGCTGACCCTCATGTAACCAGCCAACTACGAGTTGCTGACTCTCATGTAACCAGCCAGCTATGAGTCGCTGATTTTCATGTAACCAGCCAGCTATGAGTCGCTGACCCTCATGTAACCAGCCAGCTATGAGTCGCTGACCCTCATGTAACCAGCCAGCTATGAGTGGCTGACCCTCATGTAACCAGCCAGTTATGAGTCGCTGACCCTGATGTAACCAGCCAGCTATGAGTCGCTGTCAGCTGTCAGTTCACGCAGTGCTGCGTCTTAGTTGATGGGATGCTCAGTTCCTTTCCTTGCTGCGTTTCTTTACCGATTTAATACTTGCTAGACTGGATCGTGCGAGTAACGGCAATTACATCCAGTACACATTGACAGTATAGAGCTAGTGCTCTACGAATACGCTTTTCAGACGACTGGTAACTGCATTGAAAACAAGTAAAGCTAGTATTCAATTTTTTTTAAATATCGCAAAGACCAATAAAGAGGGTTGTCAATAAGGCTAGCAAGATCGTCGTGTAAAACCTTTGCAACGAAATGCACCTGGAGAAGATAGCTTGGGATACAAGTAAACGACAGAGGAAATACTTGGACATACCTTGAACAGGTTGACAATGAAACGAGTGGTTGAGTTAATACTTGGACATACCTTGAGCAGGTTGACCAGGACACGAGTGGTTGAGTTTATGACGGGGTGAGACATGGAGCATGTGGACCAGGACACGAGTGGTTGAGTTAATACGTGGACAGGCCGGGCAGCAGGTAGACCAGGACACGAGTGGTTGAGTTTATTACGTGGACAGGCCGGGCAGCAGGTAGACCAGGACACGAGTGGTTGAGTTTATTACTTGGTGAGACATGGAGCATGTGGACCAGGACACGAGTGGTTGCGTTTATTACGTGGACAGACCTAGAGTATGTGGACCAGGACACGAGTGGTTGCGTTTATTTGTTGAAAACCTATGCTTCATATGAGGCTATAATTATTTTATTGGATAATAAAACCGTCACCACAGAAGCTTGGATACCGTCTTCCAGTAAATGGGCTATATGTAGTTGTGGCCTTAGCCTGGTGCAAACCGGAGAATCAATGTGGAAAAGCACGATGAATGTAAAACAAAGCGACCATTCAATACAGCACGACATTTAGGTATGAGACACGCAGACACGTGATTTTAGTGTGACTTTGCGAGACAAACGAGAACAGCTTTCCTGCAAATGTCCTCTCTAAAGTACACGTGCTACTGATCAGTTTTAGCTTACCTCGGACAATCTGGTACAATCATCGGTAGCCATTCCTGCCAAACGGAAGTAAACAATTGTGGCCAGACTTGGGGCTGATGAGCTAGCAATATTCTCAAGGATGTCAACTGTCTGCTAGAAGAGAGTCTCCTACTTGCACAACAGAAATCATTCTCCCGATTATTAAGTAAACCTTTTTCTTCAACATCGCATAATCCCCCAGGCAAGTTTTTTTTTAAATTCAATTTCTGCTCATTTTACACGTCATTAAGTCTGAATGTGTCCACAAAAAGGAACATTATGTTTTAAAAATCGGCAAATAATATAAACTTCCTTTCTAGCAGACTTATTTATGGAAGTTCAAAAAAATGTTTTAATCAATAAAAACTAAATGTTTAATCTGGGCAGCACATGTCTATAATAAATGGATGTCGCTCACCTGTTCTGATCCGCTCGTTGTAGCTTATGCAACGTTTTCATTACCTCATTTTGTCTGTCTAGAGCTCTCTTCTCCAAGTATGTTTCGTTTCAAACTCTATTCATCATGCCACATGGATTCCAGAACAGGAACTGTCACGTAACGTTCGTTGTTAAATTCTACAAAGTACGTCTTATCCAACACTATCACCATCTTTCCATTGCAAATTGAACTGTTGTTTGTCTGGTATGTTTTTTTCCAACTGATTTCTTCCAATTGTTTCATTCTACGTGATCGTATGATACCCTTTCAATTTTACCACTCTACGGAAAATCTCGTTTTTGAAATGATGTACCTTTCGGGTTGTTGTATATGTTTGGTAGAATGCGCTTGAATGTGTGGGAACGTCGTGGCACCAGCGTCAAGACCAAACTCAAAGTCTACCGTGCCACCATCATTCCAACCCAACTCTACGGAGTAGAGGTTAAACCACTTCAATACAGGTTGCCTGAAGCGAATATTCCACATCCGATGGCAAGATCGTGTCACTGGCATCGAGGCTCTCTCGAGAACTGACATGCCCAGCATCCGTGCACTGCTAAAAAAAAGCACGACTAGGATGGGCCGGATACCTGGTTCGTATGTCATACGAGCGGCTTTTCTACGGCGAGTTGATAAAGTGAGAGTGAGAGAGAGAAGGCGCTCAAAGAAACGTTTTAAAGACGGTCTAAGGGACTCACTGAAAAGTTGCGAAATAGATGTCGACACCTGGGAATGTCTGGTGCAAAACAGATTGACTGGAGAGTCGTAGTCAAAGCGGGTGTAGTAGCTACCGGCGAAGACGACCGTCTTGTGAAAGCCCAGAGCAGACGCGAGACTCACCAACAGCGAGAACACCTTCACCTTCTACAATCCTCGTGTGCCTGTTATGCAACAAATGTTTTCGTGCCCGTATTGGCCTGTTCAGCCATATGCGCACCCACACCCAACATGGACACCTGTGACAAGGACGATGTCGGCAGTCCTTATTGACAACGATGGACAGCTATTAATATGTTGATACCCATATTTCAGAGCTATATATTAGAACGGCATTAACATTAAAGTTGGGAATTGTTATTTTTGTATTGGGTTTAATTGATTTTGATTTCCAGAAGTTGATAAATATCCTAAAAGTTCAATTGTTTTCCTTTTGCGTTCTTATGTAGTTGTTCTTACAACACTATGTGTTCTTATATTTCTTCTTCTTCTTCTTCTGCGTACGCAGTCAGACAGTAACCATTATTTTTTCGAAAAAAGCGGCGGTCATCCTGAGGCTCTAGCCACTACCATGGAGCTTGTCTTGCAGTTCCACTGGTAATGGCCACATCTGCTCTCTCTGATCCTCGTATGTCGGGCAGTTCTGCAGCAGATGTTCAGCGGTCATTTTACCAGTACCGCACGGGCATTCGTCGGTACACCCTATCTTCAATTTGTTGAATAGGTGGTACCTCAGTCTATTGTGGCCAGTGCGAAGTCTGAAGACAACGACCTGCTCTCTTCGGTTCAACTGGTAATAGGCATCGTTTTTGTGTAACCAGTATGTTCGGTTTCCCATTTGGTCATGTATCTGGCTTTGATAAGTCGTTTTGACTCTTCGTACGTCATACTGGTATCTGTTTGTGGTAGTCTCGCACCTTCTTTTGCCAGTCTGTCTGCCTCCTCGTTGCCTTGGATGTTGCAGTGTGACGGAACCCACTGTACCACTACCCTTTTTGGTGCGGATTGCTGGCACAGTTTGCAGAGTGCTGCTCTTAAGTCATTAAGCTCAGTGTTTTTCTGACTTTTTAGCGCTGTGACTACGGCGAGAGCATCTGTCAGCAGGACTATATGGCTCTCATTTTCACTGTGTGTCACCATTTCTTCCACTGCCGCCCTTAATGCCTCTGCCTCCGCTCTGAAATTGCTTGTGTACTTACTAGTAGCGAATGACAGTGTTATTTTTCTGCCATTTGGTAGGTTCAGGAATGCTCCTGCCCCTCCGTTCTGTGTAGTGTTTGTTACAGAACCGTCGGTGTATGCATGGGTCCAGTCCATGCTTGGTTAGCTTTTCGTTATGAAGCTTAGGGTAGTATCTCTCTTTTCTTTTTCAGTCTGACAGTTTTTGTTTGCAATACCTGGTATATTTTCTACCACCTCTGGGAATATATCCTGCCTCCAGGTAGGTTTTCGTACAGTAGTGATGGGTTTTGGTGTTGTTAGTGCGTTTATGGGATCTTCGTGCATCTTTGCTTTGGCTATTTCTGCAAAGTTTCTCCGCTTTAGTTTCCCATTTCCCAAATTGTTTAGTCTCTGGTGCATTGGATGGTCGGTCAGTCTTCGGAGTTTCTCTGACTGCAGCTGGGCTATGCAGTCTCTTCTATCGGTCATGGATTGCAGTTTTGTAATCTTTTCAAGTTCTACAATTGGCGTTGACTTCATGCCACCTGTTATAATTCTCATGGCTTGGTTTTCAAGTTTGTTAACTTTATCGAAGTTCGCCTTCGCTGCTGTTGCCATGCTGCAAAGCCATACTCGAGAACTGGTCTCACTCTTCCAGTATACAGTTTCTTTAGTATGCCTTCGTCTGCTCCCCAGCTTGTGCCAGCAAGTTTCCTCATGATTGCCATTCTTTCTCTGGCTTTCATTCGGTTTCTCTCAATCTGACTTTTCCATGTCATGCGCCGATCAAATGTGACTCCCAGATAGGTTGGGTTGTCGTTTGGCTGCAGGATTTTGCCATTTAGACTTAATTTGGTACTTTGGGGTTTTAATGAAAGCGAGAATATTGTGCATGTGGTTTTCTCCTCGTTTATTTTGACCAGCCATGAGTTCGCCCACTCTTCCAGCGATGTTAGGGCCGTCTGCATCCGATTTCTTGCTATGGTGAGATTCTTTTCAGAGGTCCTTATAGCCAGATCGTCTGCAAACATTGAGCTATGGACTCTTCTTGGTATATTCTCTGTAATATCGTTTATATATACCAGGAAGAGTGTGGGTGACAATACTCCCCCTTGGGGTACTCCCTGCTCGAGTGTCACCTTTTTGCTCATCTGCCCTTGTACTTGGACTGTGGCCGTTCTTTGTTTGAGGTAGTGGTTGATCCACTTGTACATCTTCCCACAGACATTACTTCTTCTTAGCTTGACTCTAAGTCCATCCTTCCAGACTTTGTCAAATGCCTTTTCCAGATCCACTCAAACAGCTACTGTGTGTTTCTGTGCCTGGTAGGCATCTTCTATCTCCTGGGCTATGAGGATGACCTGGTCCTCAGTGGATCTGTGCTGTCTAAAGCCGGCTTGCTGTGGAATTAGTATTCGTTTTTCTTCCAGATGCCACATCAGTCTGGTGTTTATCATCCGTTCCATCAGCTTGCCGACACAGCTCAGTAGGCTTATGGGCATGTATCCATTTGGATCTGTTTTGTCCTTTCCTGTTTTTGGTACTGGTACCAGTATTGCATCTTTCCATGCCTGTGGTACAATTCCCCTTTTCCAGCTTTGGTTCAGGACCGATAGCAGTTGGCCCAGCCCCATCAGCATTTCGTTTGTTATCCCGTCTTTTCCGGGAGATTTCCTTTTCATTAGTGTTCTCATAGCCTCTTCCATTTCGCGCATTGTTAGTTTGGCCATCATGTGCTCTTCAGGAGCCGTATTCATGTTTTCGTGTCCCTTTAGCTCTTCGCTAATGTCTGTATGCTTATCTGCAGAGACCTCGATGTGGTTTGCTCTGGCATAGTGATCGACAAAGGCGTTTGCGGCTTTCTTACCTGTGATCAAGTTCTCGCCCTGCTTGATAGTAATTTGTTTATTTGACGGGGTTTCGTCGTTCATGGCTCTGACTAGCTTCCATAGCTTGTTCCCGTCTTTGTCCAGGTTTAGACTTTCCGTTTTATTTTTCCAGCTTTCTCTTGCTGTTTGCTTTAGAGTGTATTTGTACTTCGCCGTGGCGGCTTTGAGGGCGATGTTTGCCTCCATGGATTTTTCTCGCTCCGCCATGTTCCTAGCATTTGTTACTGCATCTTCCACTTTCTGCAACTCATCATTCCAGTAGGGCTTATAGTTTTTCCTAGCTCCTCTTGGGATGGTTTCAGTGGCGGCTTGCATTATTGCCTTGCTTAGGCTCTCTACCATGGGCTTCATTTTGGTGTTTCGTGTGTTGATGGTTTCACACAGCCCATCTGTCAGGATTGCAAATCTGTCCCAGTCGGCTCGTTTGTAATTCCAACGTGGGAGCGGTTTTGTTTCCTGTGGGCCTACTTCCATGTCAATGGTTAGCCTGATCGGCCTGTGGTCGCTACCTGCCAGTTGGTTTAGCACCTGGCGGTCTATTTTATGGTGTATGTCCTGTGTGGAGAAGGCCAAATCTGGAGTCGAGGTGGTATGCCATGTTCTTGAATAGAAGCTAGGGCTATCCTCCGGCCTATTGATTAGGGAGAGATTTGCATCTATCTCCCAATCTTCCACTTCGGTTCTTATATTTAACATTCCACAACCAATCAATCACTTCTCTGACTGCACAGCCGATTGTAAGTATAAACAGTCATTTACAACCTCGACAATGGGTAGATAAGAAGTGACTAAGTAAATTGAGGTTTTACATTACTGATAATATATTTATTCTCTGCCACCTGTGTAAGAGATATTACATTACTGATAGTATATTTACTCTCTGCTACTTGTGTCAGGCATTTTACATTACTTATTTACTCTCTGTTATCTGTGTCAGACATTTGACCTATCAATGCTTGTAAATGTGGCTTGTTTCATTTTATTGATCACATCATACAGTTGCAACCCTTCACATTAAGCTGATGAATAGGAAATAAATGGTAAGGTTCATGAAATATTTGGCAACAACACAAATATCATGCCGTTGTGAAGTTCACATTTTTATGACGTGTATTTTAGATTAAAGAGGGCGTGAGCATAGTTCCTGAAAGATACGACCAGGTAAATTCTGACGTGGCGTGAGTTCAGATGTAAAAGAGCACAGTAATAAGGGAGTGACTAACTCGTTCTGTACGGAACATGAGAAGACAAAGACCACACTTGTTTAATTGACTAACTGATGCAAAATGGTTCAGGTAAGAGCCAAGTGAAATATATTAATATCTTACGTCCCCCAGAGTCATGTACAACATACTATTTCTACATATTCCTGGTATTCAAATAACAGAAGAATAATTTCTCAGAAATATTGCTAGTTTTTTACTTAAATTAAGGGTCATTTACAAAATTTCACCGTACAAAAAATAAAAAAATGAGAAGTCAGTTATTTTTAATCAGTAACTTGGACATCACACATCACAGTGTGACAGTTTCATATGGAATTGCTGGTTAATGGTCAGTAATGTGTGTCGCCTCCCAAGACATAGATACAAACTAGGCAACGATGCCTGATGTATAAAATCAGCCTTCTGATAGTGTCATTGGTGATCGTCTGCCACTCTTGTACAAGACTTTTAAACAATTGGTTCAGGTCACCACCTGGTGGATGATCACAAGACGCCTCAGAGATGCTCGCTCGGTTTAACATCAGGTGAATAAGCTGACGAGTCTATCTCGGAGACATGTTCCTACTGGAGGAAGTCATTAGCAACGCGCACATCTCTGTGAGGTCTTGTAATGACCAACAAGAGCTAACCATCCACCAGGTATTGACCTCAACCAACTGTTTCTTCTTGCTAGAGTTAACCTTATTCCCAAAGTATTTGCAATCGTTCAACTTGTCGATGCAACATGAAACATGTCGGCACTGTAGCTCCTCGTTTGACAGCCAGCGAGAATTTGAGCTTGTGTTGTGCGTGATTATAATGGCAATGTTTTTCTACATGACTAAGTTGCTAAGCCCAGGAACAACCCTCTTTATTCACTTTTAATAACATTTTGGGAAGGTAACAATTTGTCTATTCCAATCATCTTAGGTACCATTCGAATGAATTCCACTATTGACCTAAATGTTATTATTGGCCTTCTATTTGTGTCCTTCCTTGTTAGTTCCTGGCTGTCTGAAGATTACCTTGCGGGAAAACAGTGGCAACAACTCTCTACCACTCCATCTCTCTGTCTCTCTCTCTGTCTCTCTCTCTTTCTCTCTCTCATCAATCTCTTATTCCGGTTGGTTATCCTTCCACCATTTGTCTACAGCCTAAATTTGAGCTAAATGTTTCTAGTTGTCTCCTCTTTAATCGGGACGCTAGTCTCCCTGGAGCACCCACTGGCAAAGCTCTGGCTATTTATAAATCTCGCACCTCCATCAGCCACTCCAGTATACACAAATATCTGCAGCTATCTAAGATCAGAAACGGGAAACAAATATCAGCGTACAGATCTAACATCAATAGACAGATTAAAAATAGTTGAAATTAATCTTCATGGAACACAACTGCTGCAAAAACGCAATCACTGCCATTATCAATCAGGCAAATTAATTACACGAGATAAATAGATAAAGAAAATTGCTCTCACAACTTGCATCGCTGTTATCATTATAAATAATTGTAATTCCAATAATATTCAATTTATAAAATAATGAATGTTCTCGAACATTCTCGATGTTATTATTCGCTAGCAAACAGAAATGAAAGACAGATTACAGACACGATTTCGTGGTCTTCCTTTGATCCGCAGGAAAATGAATTACTCCTTATTTTATTCAGCTCAATTATTTTTGCAATTGAGCTATTGTTTCTAGAGATTTCTTTCTAATCATGAAGGCTATTTCACATTCAGCAGACGTGTGGCATGCGTGAGTGACAGTTTGTAAAACTACGAACTGGAAAGTCCTCTTTGATCTGGATGCTGAAAGTACTTACTTCATGTAACAGTTGCCGATTATTTGGTGTGGTGTGTTACAGCAAGTGTTCGTACACGCATAGTGTACTTAACAATGCATACCTGGGTCTTCATTGCTGTAGTGCAACTCAAGGCTTGTCAGTGAGTTCACCACTAGTGTCAATCATCACCTTCCTAGTCAGTCTGCTCTGACATACACATTTGTCCTGATGCTTGACGTGGACTTGAGGTGGGGTCTTGGTCAGTACATTTAACCTGACACTGACGAAGTATGGTCTTGGTCAGTACATTTAACCTGACACTGACGAAGTATGGTCTTGGTCAGTACATTTAACCTGACACTGCCGAAGTATGGTCTTAGTCAGTACATTTAACCTGACACTGACTAAGTATGGTCTTGGTCAGTACATTTAACCTGACACTGACGAAGTATGGTCTTGGTCAGTACATTTAACCTGACACTGATGAAGTATGGTCTTGGTCAGTACATTTAACCTGACACTGACGAAGTATGGTCTTGGTCAGTACATTTAACCTGACACTGACGAAGTATGGTCTTGGTCAGTATGTTACACCTGACCTTGACAAGTTAGTGTTATGGTCAAGTTTGTTACACTTGACTTTCACAAGACTGGGTTACGGTCATTTTGTTTTGTTACACATGCCTTTCACAAATTTAAGTCATGGTCAGTATGTTACACTTGTCTAGGCGGGGTGTGGCATTGGTGGACATCTTGCACCTGACGCTGCCCATGTTGTATCTTGATAAGTAAGTTTTAATTTCGATTTGGTGATGTTGGCTCATAGTTAGCATTTCTCACTTAGTCCTGTCGACGTGGAATCTCTTGTTACTATTATATACATGCTCCTGGCGAAGTTTGATCGGGGTGAGTTCGCTAAACATTTCTGTAAAAATGTGGGGTCTGTCCCTGACGAGGTTAGACTCTGATCAGTAGGTTGCCACTGACTCTAACATTGTGGGGATTTGGTCCGCATGTTGTGCCTGCCCTGACGAGGTTGAATTCTGATCAGTTTGTTGCCACTGACTCTAACATTGTGGGGTCTTGGTCCCCATGTTGGGCCTGTCCTGACGAGGTTGGACTCTGATCAGTATGTTGCCACTGACTCTAACATTGTGGGGATTTGGTCCGCATGTTGTACCTGCCCTGACGTGGTTGAATTCTGATCAGTTTGTTGCCACTGACTCTAACATTGTGGGGTCTTGGTCCGCATGTTGTACCTGCCCTGACAAGGTTGGACTAAGATCAGTATGTTGCCACTGACTCTAACATTGTGGGGTCTTGGATAGTATGTTGCACCTGATGACGGCAGTGTAACTTGAAATTGAGGGATATACAATGTTAAGGAAAGATAGGATAATTGGAGACAAGACTAAGGGAGGTGGCGTTTTATTATACTGTATAAATTCTGTTAATATAACGATCAAAGATTATTTATCATGTGGTAACAAAAATGAAAGTGTATGGGGAGAAATAGAAAGTGGGGGTGAAAAAAACAGTAATTGGAGTGTGCTATAGATGTCCATCAAGTCAAAAAGAGGAAGATGAGGAGCTGATTAGTAGCATAGCAAAGGCAAGTAAAGGGAAATTATTATTAATGGGAGATTTCAACTATCCAGAAATAAAATGGGATATGGCAGAAGCACTTGTAGAGTCAAAACCTTTTGTTAAGTGCATAACTGACAATTTTTTAATTCAACATGTAGAAGCAGCCACCAGAGGCAAAAACATACTCGACCTAGTTTTTACCACAGAGGAAAATATGATTGAAAACGTTACCGTTGGGGAACTGTTTGGCTCAAGTGACCATCAAATCATCCGTTGGGATCTTATTGCAGGGAAAGAAGTAAACATAAACACGCGAACATACGACTACTCTAAGGCAGATGTTAAGAGGATGAAAGAGGCAGCGAACCACATAATCTGGAAAGATATTGTTGTAGGAACAGATGTTGAACAGAAGTGGGAAAGTTTTAAAACAGTTCTAGAAACGCTAAAAGAGGAATGTGTTCCATGTAGGGAGGTAAACCCCAAGCGTAAAAAGTGGATAACTAGATTTGTAGTGAAATGTAGAAGAGCAAAAAATGAAGAATGGAAAATATATACAGAGGCAGGTAAATCAAAAGAAACATATGTAAAATATTTGGACAAGCAGAACATATCTCAGAAAGCGAATAAAACAGCAAAAATAGACTTTGAAAAAAAACTTGCTCAGAGGATCAAGACTGACAGTAAAAGCTTCTTCTCTTATGTTAGAAATAAACAAAGAACGAAAGACAAAGTAGGCCCTCTCATAGACAGTACAGGGAAAATAATAAGTGAGAATAGGGTGGCTGCTAATTGCTCAATCAGTACTTTTGCACAGTCTTCACAAAGGAGGACTGCTCCGAGATCCCAGAGACTATAGATATTTTTCAAAGAGACATGGATACAGCGGGATTAAGATCAATCTGTATTACAGAGGAAATAGTTTTTTTAAAAATTGGAGGGGTTGAAGGTGAATAAATGTCCAGGTCAAGATGGTATTCACCCAAAATTGCTGTATGAAATTAGAGACCAACTAGCAAAACCATTGGCTATATTATGTTCTCAATCACTTACAAAAGGGATTGTTCCACGGGATTGGAAAGATGCAGGAGTGATCCCCTTATTCAAAAAAGGCAACAAATCAGATCCGGAAAATTATAGACCGGTGAATTTAACGAGCATAGTCTGTAAATTGTTAGAGTCAATAATCAAAGAAAACATTGTAATGCATTTAGAAAAATTTAATCTAATTAGAAATAGTCAGCATGGGCTTACTAGAGGGAGATCATGCTAAACAAAATCTATTAGAATTCATGGAGGAGGTTACTAAAATCATAGATAAAGGGGAGCCAGTGGATGTTATTTATCTAGACTTTGCAAAGGCCTTTGATAGAGTACCTCATCAAAGATTATTTCGAAAGTTAAAATCACATGGAATAGGTGGGGAAGTTGCCAAATGGATTGAAAATTGGTTAACGGGAAGAAGGCAGAGGGTGGGCATAAATAAAGAGTACTCTGAGTGGAATGAAGTGAAAAGTGGTGTGCCACAGGGCTCGGTTTTGGGACCAATTTTATTCTTGATATATATAAATGATTTGGACATTGATATGAGATCCATGAATGCAAAATTTGCTGATGACACAAAACTATGCAGTAGTGTCTCATCTAAAGCGGAAATGGATATATTGATGTCGGATTTAGATAAAATTCGAGAATGGTCTGTAAGCTGGCAAATGGAGTTTAATGTAGATAAATGTACAGTCATCCACATGGGTAGATCCAATATGGAACATAATTACAGAATGGGAGAAAACAATATTAGAAATATAGATAAGGAAAGGGACCTAGGCGTTATAATAGATCATACAGGAAAGGTGAGTGAGCAAGTTAAGGTAGCAGTGAAAAAGGCAAATGCAATGTTAGGTATGATAAAAAGAAATATTAAACATAGGAGCAAGGAAGTGATCGTCAAACTGTATAAAGCTTTAGTTAGACCTAGATTGGAGTACTGTGTACATGTGTGGAGTCCTTATCATAGAGGGGACATAAACATGCTAGAAAGAATACAAAAAAGAGCGACAAAGATGATAGTGGGATTCCAGAATTACAGTTATGAGGAATGACTCAGAAAAACCGGCCTACAGTGTCTCGAAGAGAGAAGAATTCGTGGTGACTTAATACAGGTTTATAAGATGATCAGAGGAATCGATAAATTAGACTATAACAAGTTTTTTAAAATACAGCCACCTACAATAACACGAGGGCATAGCTACAAGTTGACTAAAGAGAGGTCCAGGTTAGATATTAGGAAATATTCTTTTAGTCAGAGAGTGGTGTCTGCTTGGAATGCATTGCCAGGGGAGGTAGTGGAGGCAGGGACAGTTAATGCATTTAAGAATAAACTGGATGCGCATAGCTTTTAGAGCAAGGTGATGTAAATGTAATTGGTTGTATACAGACTCTGCAGGGTCTTCTAAACCAGTATAAATACGTTAAGTTAAGTTAAGTAAGGTGTTGACAAGTATGTTGCATCTGACCTTGACAAGAGGTGTAGTTCTGTTCAGTATATTGCATCTGACCCTGACGAGTAATGGTGTATGTTCATTATATTAAACCTGGGACAGACGAGATGTGGGGTCGTATTTAGTATGTTGCACTTGGACCCTAGCAATATGAGGTCTTGATCAATATGTTGCACCTGACCCTGAGGTCATGGTATTATGTTGCATTTCATCTCGACGAGTAGTGGGTTCTGTTTAGTTTACTAAACCTGACCCTGGCCATGTGAGATCTTTGTCAGTATGTTACAGCTAACCCAGACGACGGGCGTGGTCTTGGTCAGTATGTTGCAGCTAACCCAGATGACGGGCTTGGTCTTGGTCAGTATGTTGCAGCTAATCCAGATGACGGGCGTGGTCTTGGTCAGTATGTTGCAGCTAACCCAGATGACGGGCGTGGTCTTGGTCAGTATGTTGCAGCTAACCCAGATGACGGGCGTGGTCTTGGTCAGTATGTTACATCTAACCCAGACGACGGGCGTGGTCTTGGTCAGTATGTTACAGCTAACCCAGACGAAGGGCGTGGTCTTGGTCAGTATGTTACAGCTAACCCAGACAAAGGGCGTGGTCTTGGTCAGTATGTTACAGCTAACCCAGACGAAGGGCGTGGTCTTGTTCAGTATGTTACAGCTAACCCAGACGAAGGGCGTGGTCTTGGTCAGTATGCTACACCTGACTATGGTGCTAGCCTTATCACACTGTAGTTTGATACAGTGGAATTGTTCCCCCCCCCCCCCCCCCCCCCGACATTTTCTTTCAAATTCTGACATGATCTGGACTGGTTTGTATATGTTCTCAATCTTTGTATAGTGTGCGCTTGTTACGTATTATATATTACATATACAGTGACTTAAACACAATGACGACGCAGTGACAATAGTCTGACACTTTGGCTTGCGAGACTTATTTGTTATTTTCACATACAACCTAACCTGGTCTGACATTTTTTAAATGGGACTTACGGTACTCAGCGACCTGACAATAGACCTCACAGTATTGCGTGATTTGTTAAATGGAAGTTGTCGGAACTATTTAGTGATGTTTGAAATCTGTTTTGAATTGTAATTGCATACATTTACAAGTTTGAATTTCAATAGGAAGGTTTATTTTATGTTGACTTGTTTATCAGGCCTGTTTCCTCAGCACCCTTCTTAATGACAGTGAGACACGGTCTACCTACATGCACTAGGAGAGGCTGTAACAGTTCCCGCCGGAGCAAGGGGAGTTTAGGATGCCTGAACATGTTAAAGCTTAAAGTTACCTGAATGTATGTCAAGGTCACTCACCGTCTCAGCAAAGGAGAACAGAGTTGGGTTAAGGAATGTGGACAGGTAGAAACTGACCACTGGCCTTCCGATTTTGGTAGGGGGAGATTGATTGACAGACGAAATTGGCAGCGGGGCTTGCTGCGAGAGAATGAGTGACCGGTGTGCAAAGTGTTTCGGTCCAATGGGACTGAAGATGGCCAATACCTGAGATCGATTGGTCAAGGCTGGATAGAGGGATGGAGAGAGGCTGAAGAGAGAGTGGCTGTATGGAGGAGAGTGAGAGAGAGAGAGAGAGAGAAAGACTGAATGTAGAAAGTATGTTTAACTCACCGACTTAGATAGAGGAGCGAGTGATAGACGGTTGGACGAATGTTTAGTGATAGAACAGAATCGCTCAAATAGGTGAATGAGTTTTGCATTTATAGATAATCTGAAAGTGTGTTTGTAAGCAATGACACATTGTGAACGAGTTATGTCGAGATCGCCCGCCTGAGGGGATTTCAGTGAAGAAGAGTATTTGATAAGGTGTATCGAAGACGCAGTTAAGGCGATGTGTGTGTGTGATGTAATTGCAAGGCAATAGAACTGGGTTTTAGATAGTTGGGAATTCCATCAATAGCTAATGCTTACAATTCCCGTTTTAGTAGAATGTTTAGTTAAGATATGTATTATATTGTGTTTGTAATTTCTCTACTCATTCTATGATATGAGTATGATGTAATAAATATGCCACATGCTTTGTGATAGATCATTTACTCAATATGGTCATGATGATGTGGATGAGTGAGAGAATGTTCTAAGTTAGAATAACGGCCAAGGCAAACAGGGGGATCTGCTACAAGGCGGCTAAACAGCTGTCACGTGAGGTGCCATAGACGAATCCTGGGAGTTGGGTGGCACGATAAGATCACGAACACAGAGGTGTTGGAGAGATCAGGCACTGTCACAATCTTTTCATGCTCTTCGAAGTCTCCGATGGCTGGGACACATTCGGAGGATGGATGATGGCAGAATATCCAAATATATTCTCTGTGGGGAATTACAGCTGAGGGGGATTTTAGGGGATGGCGTGGCCTAGTGGTTAAGTGGGACGGCTCACAACCAGAAGGTGCTGGGTTCGATCCCCATCACAGCACCGGCCGTTACTCCGGGGAACCAAACCTTTAGAAAATACAGGAGGAAGCAGACCCTTTCATTAAAATGCATGCTTAAGTCGGATGCACTGAACCAACTGGCGCAAAATAAAAACCACAGTGCAAGGCACACCGCTTTGGGGAATAGAGAAATAAGGCGAACGAAAAAAAAAAGTTAGGGAAAAGGTCTCAGGGTAGGCCACTACTTCGGTACAAGGATGTATGCAAGCAGGATATGAATGATGCTGGAATCGATTAGGAATCATGGGAACAGGACACCATGGATCGTGTTACACGGAGGGGCAGGATTAATCATGGAATACAGACAAAGGAGATACTGATTGCTGATAGGCTAAAGACTCAGAGTTTGAGAAGACACGCCACACCATGCGAGGCCGCGAACGGTACTGATTTTTCTTGCACACACTGGGGAAGACGCTTCTCTGCCCGGATTGGTCTTCCGAGTCCCATTCGTTACCGTCATGGACTGTAGTCGCATACCTTTTTTTCAAAGGACAATTACTATCGTCTGCAAGACGGAAAGAGCTAATGATGAGAACATTCTACTGATTTGAGATATCAGGTATAAAATTACGCACATAAGTTGATGTTGGCATATATGCTATATTTGAGATACCAGATCAAAATGTTAATGTAAGACTGTACGAGAATGTGACAAAGTGTGAGATTGTTTTACCCAGTCGTCGATCACCATGAATGAGATAAGGTTTATGTTGCAGAAGCTTTCCCAAGGAGTCTATAGATTCAATTGCAGAATATGGTCATATTATTTATTAAATAATGTCAATCTTCACTGCCATGTTGTAGTAGCACCTTTCAGTCTTGACTGATTATAGTAGACCCTTTCAGTCATGATTGGCTATAGAAGACCCTTTCAGTCATGACTGACTATTGTAGACCCTTTCAGTCATGACTGACTATAGTAGCCCATTTTAGTCATGACTGACTATAGTAGCCCATTTCAGTCATGACTGACTATAGTAGACCCTTTCGCCCATGACGGACTATAAAATGAAACAACTTGGAATGGTTAGAAAAATAAAATATGCTTAGCTTTTAGCTTTTCTTGATTTCTTTCTCGCTGCCATGTACATAAATACTTAAAATATATTAATCCTCAAAATTCCCACACTTTCTTTTCTTTCAGGTATTCGTACTAAAAAGAACATTATGATGTTGAATTTGTGGTTTACAACTAACTGCAATTTTGTCCCTGATTGCTGGGAACTTCTCGTTTCAACACAACAATTTGTTTAACCGTACTTGCCTTCTCTCTGCGATACCTATTTTCCTATTTGGACTACACTAATGCATCCTGTTTTCGTGGATACCACTTGAAGGCGTAATAGTGCCTTTGTCAGCTGTGGTTCGTTGACTCTGATGTAGGCAGCCAACTCTGAACCGACAGCGACTGTCAACTTATTCACTGATATGTTCCTTATTTGAAAGCGGTGTGTGCATGTTTTTGTATTCTGGTTCATTATCGCAGATGACTTTCTATTTTACCATATTACCCAAGAAATTTGTTTGGAATATATTAGCTTATTTACGACATTGATTAATTTTAATAATAATCATCAAGTAGCAAGTTCCAGAACGTCGCTCCCATCTGAAAGACACTCGAGCTCTTGCCATTTATCAGCCTGGTCAAGAGTCTTGTCCAAGCATTTCTTGGCGTATTGGTACCATCGTCTTCTTGGTCTGCTCTGCCTCTCTTGCTCTGCCACTGACCTTCTATTACAGTTCTCGCAAGACCCGTGTGTCTGATTATGTGGCCAAAGTATTTAATTTTTCTGTTCATTATGGAATTTATGAACCAGTTCTTATCTATGCCAAACTCTTGTCGGATGTCTGCATTCTTCTTCTGTTTGGTCCATGGTATTCTGAGGACCGTTCTGTAACATTTCGACTAGAATGACTGAATTCTCTTCTTTGAAGTCTGGGCAACTGTTCGTGTTTCTCAGCCGCATACTGTCACGGGAAAAACACAGGATCTCAAAATGTCACTTCTGTTGGTTTGCTGGTATTCTGCTTTAGTTGTCACAAGATGTGTAGACCCCGCATTGTCACTGCCAATCACCTTCTGATTGTTGTTCAGCATTGATCATTGTTTGCAGTTCTGAAGCCCAGATACTCGAAGTTCGTTACCTGTTCTATTTCCACACTTCGAATTTGAATTAATGTTGACTTCTTGTTTTGACGGAGGTCTTTGTTTTGTTCATGTTTGGAAAGAGGTTTTAATCTTCGCTGAATCTTCTTACTGCAGCCATGAGCTGTTCTAACCCCTCTGCACTGCTTTACAATGTCACGGTATTAATATTTATAATATATAGATTTTCAGTAAGAGATGTGCGCTGAGAGAAAATCATATTTCTAATGCATGAATTTTTGTGGTTGGTTTATATTTAATTACATATTATGTTCCAAACTTGACGACAGGTTTACGCATGTGAATGGTTTTTTTTTGCTTTAAATATACGTAGAATGTACCCTTCCTATTTCGGTTCAGATTACTCTAAAAGATGGATGACTGTTGCGGGCTGAACGAGTCGCAGCCATTTGACTGTCAGTAATCGTCTTCCTCTTTCATTAAATGTTATTTACATTTAATCCAGAATTGTTTCTCAATGTCCGAGTGGGCAGCATATGCAATTTTCTTTATATCTGGCAGATTGAAGGATTAGTAGTCATTTACCAGCTGTCCTTTCATCTTTGCTCAAACTAATTCTATAGGAATTACGTGTGGATGGTACGGTGGAAATCTTAAACACCTTTGTCCACGTTTCTGGATTACTTTGTTAGTGTGAAACGTCTTTGTTCCGAGTGTGTTCTTTACAAGTGACAACAATTCCGGTTTGAGGTGCATTTCTGCAAATTTAAGGGGGTCCTTTGTTAGCCACACTTTGATACCGTCCTTAGTAGTTGCTGATGTCAAGACCTTGTGTTCCAGTGTAACCGCACTATGCTAGGAATCATTGTCCATTACGAGGTAAAAAGTCAATCTAATGACGGAAGTGAAGCATTTGTCATTCGGCTTACTAAGTATGCGGTTTTTTATCTCTGAAAGACGCTGATTGGCGCAGTGGTAGAGCGCTCGTTGTTCATGGCAAGGGTACGGGGCTAGACACACAAAACCGGCAGTTTCAGTAAATCCAGCTGTAAATCGGTACCTGACTTACGGTAAGGTAAAGAAAAGGCATATAGGAAGAGAACTGGCCAGCCAACCTCACAAGCTGAGGTTTAGTTAACCGAAGTCTCCGAAAACTGTATTTATGACCAGCCGTTAAGTCTGCTGAAGGACTCCCTTAACCTTGTACCTTTATCTCTTGATGATAGTCGGTAGATTTCTCAACAAACGAGTCCATCATTCTTCAACGTTTCATGATGGCTGTGCCCTTCATGGGCTCTTATAAATCGTTGTCCTTTATTACTGGCCACAATTCTATTTTCGTTAGTATGGTCTTCATCTATCGGTGATTTATCTATTTATGCAAGATCGTCATTTAATACACGTATTTCTCCAGTTTACCGTTAATATTTACTTCTAAAAGCGGCTAGGTTAGATTCTTCTTCTTCTTCTTCCTCTTCTGCTTTCGTCCTGTAAATGGTGTTCATGACGGTGTGTCATAGTTGACAGTGGGGCTGCAGCTTCTGCGCCTTTCGGCCAGACACAGTAGATTTCAGCACGGCATTGGGGGGGGGGGGGGGCCTTGGTTTGTCTTCCCTCCCCCATTATCATTCTCTTATCCAGACTGCATGCTTGTAGTCTGCTTTCTGGGTCACCACTTAGGGAAGGAATAGGAGCTTGGTCAGTTATGACGCATGCAACCAGCTATAAATCGCTGGCTTTGTCACACCTTACAGTTTCATTAATGTAGTTCTAGAGCCCTGTATCCTTGCCAAACAGGAAGCCAGCACCCCTTACAGTGTCAATAATGTAGTTTTAGAGATATCAGTGCCGCTTTTTTTCAGTAATTTTTTTTTTTTGAAGCGTCAGTACGTCTTTGGAATCCACCATTCTAGAAACGTCTCGTTCAATACCTTTTTTCTCAAAGCTATCAACTTCTATTTTTCTTCATAGTTCTCCAGTGGCATCTGAAGTAAAACTGGCATATTTATAGTGTCCAGCGTGAGAATGATTTTTAGCTGATATCAATGTCATGCACTGTTCTCGTGTGTTTGAAATACGATGATACAAACTTCCCCGTTCAGCTCCACATGAGAAATACTTTTACAATTGTATAACTACGTTTTTGAGTGTAGCGACTTTAACGTTCAACGCAAATCAAATAATTAAGGTGCTATATATCAATGTTACATCCTTACAAGTAATACAGATTGATGATACCGACATGGTAGCGTAAATTTGTGACACATGTCGATCCTTTCAATGCAATAATAGTGAGCATCTTCAATTTTTATTTAAATCAACACGGGAAGAGCCGTTTCCACATGTCGCTATGGGTTACTGTAGAACTTTCAAAATCAAATCCAATCATAAATAAGCTAAAATACATTCTAACATCTTCATTTTACTGAAGACAATGTGATGTAACGCCGATATTACAATAACTAAAAACATATCGTTTCATCATTTTGTACATCAAAAATACTGAGATGTATTATTTTCAAGATCGACACGTATTTCTGATAGCACTTTACTGACATCGCCACAGTCAATGGCTAGATACATATTGTCTATAATAGAGCAAACTGCAGTGGGGGCTGTAGGCTTTACCTTGATCCAAAATATACAATTACTAATTATTCTTATCATTAACTTATTAACTTTCCATCAATCAATCAGCAGGGCTTCAACAAATACAAGCCAAGCCCTCAATCGATGACCTCTTCGTAACTACTGAAGTGTCCTGGCTGAACTTTTCTACAGGATGGGGGTGCCCTCTTTAGTGACCTCTTACGCCATGACTGGGAAGTTATACAGTTATTATAATTTGTTTCCCTTTTTGGCATCGGAAACAGTCAGGTGAATGTTTGTCATTAACTATTGCACATTAAATATGTTTACACATTACTGAAAAAGTCTAATTTTGAGCTTTTGAGCCATACGTCATGTTTAAATGAAAGATATGATTTTTAATCATGTCCTCAGTCCGAGCACACATTTCATCATTCGACATATTTGTTTAGTTTATGGAAATTTGCACAAAGCCCACACATCTTTAGATGAAACCTTGGTCATCATGGGCGTTTTTCCTGCCCATCTTCATATCGGAAACTGAATACTACCTCTACCTTTGCATGTCTGAGTAAAGTCTATCATAGGCGTCTCCTGTCTCCGTCGCCCATCTTCACACCAGACGCTGGATGCTCAGCCCTATCTTTATATGTCCGATTAGAGTCCACCATAGGCATCTCCTCCTGTCTCTAGTCCAGTTTTCACATTTTGTCTTTTGTATCCTGCTCAACCCAACATTTTTAGATCGTCAGATACGAACATAGGCGTCTCCTCCTGTCTCTAGTCACTGATCACATTGATAACAAAACACACGATGTCCATCGCAAGCGATGATGACAACGTCAGCGTAAATAATTTACTTTTTGTGAATCATTTAACGTCTCCACTTAGAGATGATCTTTAATTAACTTAACTTAACGTCTTTATACTGGTTTAGAAGACTCTATAGTCTATTTTAGACCATTTTCTTGAAGAGTGTTTTTTACCGATGTGCGAGTCCTACTTAAAAGACTCAAACACTAGAGCTAAGTAGACCCGTCGGAAGTTAGGCGCCATCTATAGCTGCTCTTAACAAACCACATGGAGAAAAGGTACAAAAATAACTCGAATAGATTTTTAACTTAATTTTTGTCAGGACAACAGCCGTTAAGCCTACTTTTTTTCAATTTCTAACTGCCAAGGAATTTTCGTTTTCATTTCTGGAGTTGCAAGCAGAATTTATTTGACTTTTCTGAAACAGCTAGGGAATAAAGACTGCTTGCTCCTACAGTCACCAAATAGTGTACAGGTCAAGATTTAGCTTTACCCCAATAGAAAAAAAAACCTATATCTTATTGACGTTTTGATCACGTCTCTCCGTGGTCGTGCCCAGCATGAAAAGAATTCCGTCATGCGCATTTCTATTGGCTTTCAAATGCGTGTCGGATACAGGCGCCAGCGGCGTTTATTCCCCAGCTATACACATTTTTATCTAACAGTGACAATAACCGCCGTATGGGTGGTGTTACGTAACACAATAAATTCACAGGATCGTCCCCGCCATCGCGTTGTGACCAACGTAGCAAAACCACCAACAAAGACAATTGTATTTTAAGCACCTCTAGAAGATGTAAATAAAAGAACAAGAAAGGAAAGTCAAATAATCATCTGTATTGAACCATGTATCTGTGAGATATAAACACGCCTCCCTGCAATAAATGTCTGAGTTTGTGGAATTTGCTAACCCAACACACGAAGAAAATTGTTATCATTGGCCAAACCTGTCTCACGACCACCTTCCGCAACTACTGAATACAGATTTAGTTCGACCTATCCAAGTTTTATTGACTTTTTTGTTCTAACTTTCCAATATTTAACAATAAACTACACATACACCACATATTTTACAAAAATTCATCAACAATGGTAACATGTATTTGTTTATTTCAAGAATGCGTTTGAAATGGTATGACATAGAGCGCTGTGGGCATCCATGAGGGGGTATAAAATCAGCGGAAATATGATACATCTTGAAGACCTGTATGATATTTCGTCCAGCGCAGTTCTTGTGAATTGGATGCGGGTGATGTGGTTTTGCACATCCGTCGGCATGAGACATGATTGAACACTCTCCTCAACACTTTTCAACACATTCCTTGAGGGAATTATGAGTGAGGGAATTATGAGTGAGGGAATTATGAGTGAGGCACTAGGATGTCACGTTGGTACTGTAGATAGGGGACAGAACGATTACCAGCCTTCGTTTTGCAAATTACATCGACGGGTTGGCGGGAACAGAAGCGGAACTCCGGGTATGTCTAAGAAGGCTCGATGAAACAGCTCTTGACTATGGTTTGAAGATCAACGCTTGAAAGACACAATTAATGACCAACAACGCAGAAAGCTTCAAGTGTAGAGTAATAGCTACTGGCCAGGAACTGCAAGTTGTCGACCGTTGTAAATATCTGGGTTCGATTGTCAGTGAGGAAGAATCAAAATGGGAGGTGTTCGCCAGAATATGAGGTGCTGGTCGTAATGGGAGGTATTGGTCAGATTGTGAGGTATTGGTCAGATTGTGAGGTGTTGGCCAGAATGTGAGCTGTTGGCCAGAATGTGAGTTGTTGGCCAAAATATCACAAACAATAGCGGCCCATACATGGCTTAACAAAATCTGGCAAGGCAAACGGTTCAAACATGCACAAAGTTAAGATTAATGCGTACCATGGTCCTGTCAGTATAGCTCTATGTTTGTGAGACTTTGGCAACTACAGCTGATATACAGCAGAGAATATAGTCCTTGGAGATGAAGAAATACGAGAGAGAATTAAAATAGCGATGGGACCTTCTGAAGAGCCATTGGCAACGGTCAAAGGTAGGAAACTCGCTTGGGACGGACACATTTCGAGATCAAACTGTTTTGCAAATACGATGCTGCATGTAATGGTGCAAGGCAGACAATGAAGAGGTCGTCCCAAGAACAGGTAAGAGAACAACATAAAAGAACGGAACAATCTCCGACCAGATGAGACATAATCAGCGGCCGCTGACACAGAGAGGGGTGGTGTGGGTTGTGGAGGTATATTCATGCGTGCCCCAACGACCGCACCGGTAACGGCATGATCTGACACCCCATAAAAACTAAATATACACTACTTCATATAGAACATCACATATACCATACACACCGCATTCAGAATATATACAAGCTATACATATCACATACACACCACATATAGAACTCTTAGCGACTGTTACAAAAATGCCGCACATAGAACACATTTAGACCACATGTATACGACACATATACCACACATACACCACATTTATATGACATATAGATCCCCATTCAGACCATTGATCACAGACCGACTATATAACGAGCGCACATAGACTGCATTTAAATACCACATGCATGATACATAGATCACACATACATGACTCATAGACCACTTATAGACTATAAATACACTATATATCTCATTTATACCCATATAGGCCATATATACTACATACACAACACATATAGACCACACAGTCTCCATTTGCGTCACACATGGACCACACAACACAGACCACACATGGACCACACAACACAGACCACACACATACCACATATAGACCACGCACAGACAACATATAGATTACCAATAGACCACACATAAACCAGCCACAGACCACACACATACAACATATGTATCACACGTAGACCACATATACGCCACACATATCCCACACACATATAACATGCAGACTATGTATGTACAAATATATATATATATATATATGTATGTGTGTGTGTGAATACCACACATAAACTAGAATCAAACCACAACACGCCAAATTTTGGTACAAAATAGTCCACATTTGAAATAAATATATATATTTATATATAAGTGTGTGTGTGTGTTTGTATGTGTGTGCATTTGTGTGTGTGTGTGTGTGTGTGTGTAAGTGTGTATGTGTGTACCAGAAAAACTACACAAAGACCAAATAGACCACACATAACTACATATGTATCATATGCAGATTATAAATAGATTACATATAGATTACATACTGACTGCACAGAGATTACACATCTAGCCTATGTGAATCACATGCAAGCCAAATATACATCTCACATGGATTATATACATTTCAAACATATACCACACACATACCACACATTAATCATATATGGGCCAAACATATACCACACATGGATCGCACATGGACCAAACACATACCACACATGGACCAAACATATACCACACATGGGCCAAACATATATCACACATGGATAACATACATACCCCACATTAATCACACATGGACCAACCACATACCACACATGGACCAAACATATACCACACATGGATCACACATGGACCAAACACATACCACACATGGACCAAACATGTACCACACATGGACCAAACATATACCACACATGGACCAAACATATACCACACATGGATCACACACATACCCCACATGAATCACACATGGACCAAACATATACCACACATGGACCAAACATATACCACACATGGACCAAACATATACCACTCATGGGCCAAACATATACCCCACATGGACCACATATATACCACACATGGATCACACATGGACCAAACATATACCACACATGGACCAAACATATACTACACATGGACCAAACATATACCATACATGAATCACACATGGACCAAACACATACCACACATGGACCAAACATATACCACACATGAATCACACATGGACCAATCATATACCACACATGGACCAAACATATACCACACATGGACCAAACATATACCACACATGAATCACACATGAATCACACATAGACCAAACACATACCACACATGTACCAAACATATACCACACATGGATCACACACATACCCCACATGAATCACACATGGACCAAACACATACCACACATGGACCAAACATATACCACACATGGATTAAACACATGCCCCACATGAATCACGCATGGACCAAACATATACCACACATGGACCAAACATATACCACACATGAATCACACATGGACCACACATATACCACACATGGACCACACATATACCACACATGGATCAAACACATACCCCACATGGATCACACATGGACCAAGCGTATACCACACATGGATCACACATATTCCACATAAATACCACACACAGACGACATACCACACATTGGCTGCATATGGTCCACACACGGACACCCCATAGACCAAATAGTCACATATAGACCAGATAAAACGCACATAGACCATATAAATACCACACACGGACCACATACATATCACACGTAAACCATATATGGACCAAAAATAGCCACACAGTCCACGCATATAGTACATATAAACTAAACATAGACCACACAAACTACACATGTTAACACACAAGTCACACATAGATCACATTAAGGCCAGATATACCACACATAAACCACTCAGAAACCACATATAGACAACATGAGGACCACAGTGCGTGTATCTGTTATAGACAAGCATCGAAAAGTCCTATTCTTTATGTAACACCTAAAGGAGTATAGGTCCACAACTGTTAGTGTCTCCGCACAAGGAAACCTGCACCAAAGCACACAGTGCACTTTTGTATATGTTTTTCAAAATGAGATTGCTAATCCTATGCAAAGCTCTCTTTAACCGTCAAGTCATCACAAATCAGTGGTCCACATATTACAATAATTGCAAAGATTATCCAGTTTTTAAAGACACAAAGGCGTATCTTTATTAAACTTGTGGTAGGACAAATGAAGGTAGCGTCAAAAAAACAAACTGTGTATTTTAAACAAAGTCATTATTTATTGAGCTGACATGTATCTTAATATCGCATATTTTACAAGTTGTATTTTGTATGGCCACTTGACCTGCACGTATTGATACGTGAGAATCAAATGATTCGACCACCTAACGAGAATGCAACCTGGCCAATACTAGTCCGTCTTTTAAATCATAACCAAGGTCTGAAGCAATAATCTACAAAGCTACATGTCATATCCAAATAACTTTTTACATGAAACCATAGAATATCCTTGACGTTAAGTAAATATTTATGTCTCTAAGAAGTTTGATGTATTTTGAAAAATATATTCATTAGGCTATATTAAAAACAACCTCACTGAATTAGACATACTTTTAACATGTTTACGGTACACAAGTCGAACTGTTTTAAAAACAGATGTTTTGACATTCAAATTCAATGAGTAAAACACGTTTTTGATTATCTCGTGCGCCAATTAAACACTTTGTCGAGTGCGGAAAACAGTCAAGATCATTCACGCGAAATTTTAGTTCAGATAAAGGCGTATCATGATATTATAGTTTGTGGGTTGTTATTGTGACACATAGGTGCTTTTTTCAAAAATTACATTATTGTCAATTACAAAATGAATTTGAAGTTTACATTTATAACAATGCAGAAGGTTACAGTTTTACCATACCAGTTTCTCCGCAGGGAATCTAAGATGGGTCATTTATATTGCGCTGTTCATGACCCAGAGAAACGAAAGAAATTGGCGCATGGTCTGAATAGATCATCCTTTTACCGTTGGATTGGACAGGACTCACATAGTGCACTCATTTCAAGCAAGGTTTAAGGGGACGGCGTGAGCTAGTGGTTAAGTGACACGGCGCACCACCCTAAGGTGTTGAATTCACTCCTCATCACAGCTCCGGCTGTTACCCCGGGGAAGCGAATACTTAGAAAATGCATGAGGAAGTAGACCCTTGCATAAAATTCATGCCGAAGTCGGATCCACTGGGCCGACAGGCGCAACAATAAAAACATGGTGCAACGCACACCGAATTATGGAATAGAGAAATAGGGAATAGATTACACAAAAAAAGAATATCAAGCAAGATAGAAAAAGGAAATAGGACGATTTCGACAGAGATGTCATAAAACGGGAGATTTTGAAACTGTTGACGAAAAATCAATTGGTTACTCTCCGGAAACTAAAATTAACATTGCAATCCGACTGCAGTATTGAAATTTTCAAAAGTTCTATTTGTAAATTTGTAAATTGTGGAATTACATTCAGGTAAAAAACTTCAGGTGGCAGGAATATTATATGTGAATAGCCACATTTGATTGCTGCCAGAAGCAAATACCGGAGACAAACACGTGAGCGGCGTAGGCAAGGCTAAGATATTGTATATTTGGACGAACCCTGGATCAAAGTTCACCACACTATATGGTAAAGAATGGCAATAGGTTGACGGTGAACAGAAAAGACAAATCCCAAGCAGCAAAGGGCAGCGCATTATACTAACGTATGCCGGATGTAGTGAACAAGAACTTGTCCATGACGCTGAACTTATTTTCAAATCAAAAAGTACCGACGGTAGAGACTACCACACTGAAATATATTAACAAATTTGCAAGCACTGGAAGACAAATGATCTGCTTTCATTTCTGGCCATATCGTCAATTCTAGAAATGGGTAATGCATCCTATCACAATGTAATATCAGAGGAATACAAAGTACCAACTGCATAAAAAACAAAAGCTCAAATAAAGGCATGGCTAGCTAAAGAAAAAGTGAATTTTGACAACACGTATTTGAAGCCCAGGTCTTGCAGCTTGTGAAGAAGACAAATAAGACAAAGGTGTATCATATTGAGAAAATCAATGAATGGTTCTGTCACACTTCTCTGTGACTACCTGCATATCAAGCTCATCTAAACCCTACAGAGCTTGTGTGGGCTAAAGTCAAAGGACAAGTTACCGAACAGAATAAGACATTTAAAATGTGGGGTGTTGAAGCGCTGACACATGAACACCTTCCAGAAATAGACATTCAGTTCTGGAAGAAGTGTGTTGAACATGTGCTGCGGGAAGAAAACCATTACTGGCAACGAGATGGATTACAATATGTCCAGCCAGTAACAATTATTAACCTTTTTGAATCGACAGATTCGGAATGCTTAATATCATCTTTGTGGACATACTGATTAGCAGACTGTGATGAATTAGCTTGTGTTTATCAAAACAATTAAGTGTACATACAATGACAACAAATACATTTCAATATTCAATCGCTTCAAGCAACATCAAATTAGTTGCACAGTTGATACAACCTTGGGGTCTAATGGTGACTGAAGGGCTTTACTAACTGTTGCATATTGATGTCGTTGTTACGATTGTACATAAAGGGCAACACAAACAATCAATTGATCTTTGACGACATTAAGAAGATACGCCTTTGAACAAAATGTGACGAAAAATTAAGCTGCTTACTGTAAAATCTTAAATTTAATGCCATTTCTTTTGCAATTGTTCTAATAGATCAAAAGAATCGCCGATGTGCAAATGTCTTAACATCTATGGACTAAATAATATCAAAGTTTCAGAGTCATGGATATTCTAAGGTTCATCATCATCATCATGTAGCTTGTCCTTTGCAGAACGTCGCTCTCACAACGGCCGATCTGTAAGACTCTCGATCTCTGGGCAGATTGCCCACCTCCGTCGCTGTCATCTTCAGAACCTCCGTGATGACTTGTGTCCATGTGCTTCTCGGTCTGCCTCTGCCCCGCCTTGAAGGAAACAGACTCTCCAATATTGTTCTCTCTAGACCATTATGGCATTTGATGTGACCAAAATATTTCAATTTTATGGATAAGATGTTGTTTACCAACCAATGTTCGTCTATGTCAAAACTGCATGCGAAAAATCGTTTGGATCTGACATGCAGGATTATAGAATATTGCTTCGGACCTTGTCTATGAACTAAAAGACGGACGCACGCACGCACGGGACCTGGTTCCCGTAACGGTGGCAGACTGAGAACTAGTTTAATAGAACATGTTTGCGGCTATGCTAAATCGCCATTGGATGACGACTACAGCGAAGCCTCTGGACCTGGACAGGAAACGTCGGCTCGCCACATCGCCTAACGACACAAGTGGATAGGACAAGACAGGATATGACCCATCACTTTAGCCTACACACGCTCCATATTATCTTAATGAGAATGGTAAGGTGGAAGTCTTAAACACATATGGCCATGTCCTGGTATTATTTGGTCAATATAAATGATTTTCTTCTTGTGCGTATTATTTACAAGAGTCAGTTGTTTCGGTTTAAGCACATTTCTCTGAATAGAATGTTTTCCTTGGTAAGCCACGCCTTTATTTAATATGTAGTACTTGAGGAGGTGGGACAAGTCTTCGATTGTCAGTGCGTTATGGTAGGAAGCAATGTCCATTACACGACATTAAGCCGAACATAGAACAACCTCCCTGGAGGACCCCGGTCCACCTTCATCAGCACGCTCGGGATGTCTTCTTCTTCTTCGTACGCTGTCAGACGTCAACCTGTATTTTTTTGAAAAAAGCAGTGGTCATCCTGACGCTGTCGACACTGCCATAGAGCTTGTCTAGTGTTGCCACTGGTGATGGCCACATGTGCTTTCTCTGGTCCTCGTATTTTGGGCAGTTTTGCAACAAATGTTCAGCGGTCATTTTCCCGGTACCACAACTGCATTCGTCAGTGCCACCTATCTTCAGTTTATTGAATAGGTGGTACCTCAGTCTGTTGTGGCCTGTGCGGAGTCTGAAGACCACGATCTGCTCTCTTCTGTTCAACTGGTAATAGGCATCACTTTTTGTGTAGCCAGCATGTTCTGTTTCCCATTTGGCCATGTATCTGGCTCCAATGAGACTTTTTGACTCTGCGTAGGTAACACTAAAATCTGGTTGTGGTAGTCTTGCACCTTCTTTTGCCAGTCTGTCTGCCTCCTCGTTGCCTTGGATGTTACAATGGGATGGAACCCACTGCACCACTACTCTTTTAGGTGCGGTCTGCTGGCATAGTTGACAGAGTACTGCTCTTAAATCATTGTTCAGTATTTTTCTGGCTTTTTAGTGCTGTGACTACGGCCAGGGCATCTGTAAACAGGACTATCTGGCTATCATTTCTTTTGCCTGTCAGCATTGCTTCTGATGCAGCCCTCAGTGCCTCTGCCTCCGCTCTGAAATTGCTTGAGTATTTTTCAGTCGCCACTGACAGTGTTATTTTTCTACCATTTGGTAGGCTCAGGAATACCCCTGCCCCTCCATTCTGTGTTGTGTTTGTTACAGAACCGTCGGTGTATGCATGGGTCCAGTCCATGTTTGAGTAGTTTTTCGTTATGTACCTCAGGGTTATGTCTCTTCTTTCTTTTTCAGTCTGGCTGTTCCTGTTTCCAATACCTGGTATATTTTCTGCCACCACCGGAAATATATGCTGCTTCCAGTTAGGTTTGCGTACAGTAAGGATGATTTTTGGTGTTGTTAATGTGTTTATATGGTCGTCGTTCATCTTTGCTTTGGCTATTTCTGCAAAGTTTCTCCGCTTTAGTTTCCCATTTCCAAATCTATTTAGTCTCTGGTGCATTGGATGTTCTGTCAGTCTTCAGAGTTTCTCTGCTTGAATCTGGGCTCTGCAGTCTCTTCTATCGGTCATGGATTGCAGATGTGTAATCTTTTCAAGTTCTACAATTGGCGTTGACTTCATGCCTCCTGTTATAACTCTCATGGCTTGGTTTTGAAGTTTGCTAATTTTGTCAAAGTTCGCCTTTGCTGCTGTTGTCCATGCCGCAATGCCATACTCGAGAACTGGTCTCACTCTTCCAGTGTACAGTTTCTGCTCAGGATGTGAGGAAGGATACTTCAACCCGCCACTTAACGTCCTTTTCAGGACGCACAAAAGAGTAACCTACTTATTGTGGGCGTTGGCAAGAAACAACAACAACAACATCTAAAGACAGAAGTTACGATTTCTCAATCCTATGTCTGAGGATGAGGCCGTTTATCTCCTCCTGGTAGTCACGATTGTTAGCTGAATTTGGTTGTATACCGAGTTGTACATTCTTCACTAAACCAGTATGCCTGGGACGATGAGGCTAGCGTATGATCAGGCAAACACATTGATTAGACAATGTTAGCCAGGGTCACGGTAAAATATCCTGGCTAAGACCCTCACATGACCTCCTCGTTGGCGGTCCTGAAAACGGGCTGTTGTCGAGGACTACAGTCGTGCTAACAAGGTGAGGTTCGACGTTATCCCCGTAGTAGTGAGTGACACGAAGATGAATCCAAGCATTGCACAACCGTTTGGAGGATCACGGTCCACTTCATCAGCAGACTCGGGATGTCAGGAAAGCTACTGCAATCTGCTACAAGTTCCGTCCTTTTCAGGGCGCATAAAAGGGTTACCAACCCATTGTGGGCATTAGAAACCAACCAACCAACAAACCAACCAGTATACCTGCTGATTGCATAGGCTAATACTATACGATGTATTTTGTAACTTGTTACAAACCTTGTTATCTTTCCATCTACTGAATACCATTCCCTACCATTAGTATGCTGGATATGTATCCATGGTTCATCTATTTAGACTATGTCGTCATTTGCAGCCCGCATTTCTCGTATCTCGCATAAATACTGACTTTAAAAATAACAAGGTGAGGCTTGTCATCATGGACATCTGTGGTTGCTATGTTACAGTTGGCCATGCTTCTCATATAGTGTATTTTGACCTCCCTCCGAAATGTGACATCAGCTCCGCCAACAGTTTCCCACAATGTTCATTTGGAGACGTCAATTTCGTTGTTTGTATTCAGTGATCCTTGCAATTTCCTTAAAATCAACGTTTCTTTGGCGTTCAATATTTTATTAATTGCATGTTTGATCATAGCCGAAACTATATAGTTTCCTTTTCATCCTCTACCCTTTTTGTGTCGCTTGCAAACGAACTATCATGCTATGGAACCCATTGTGAAAATAACCTTCCATCCAAGCAAGCCTTGTTTATATCTAAGCGTGCCTTGTTCTATTCTTGAGGTTTGACAAGCAAAGGAAAATAATGTCACATCTCGTCTCTGTTTGAGAAATATGTACAAAGTTTCTGAACGCCAATTTTAAAATAATAGTACTCTTAGGCAACTTGTCGAGAAAGGTGAACAACATCACCAAATAGGGAGAGACGACCGCGTTGAGACAATGCCAAACTGAGTGCGTCGAACTACTTCAATGTTGGAAATCATGTCATGCCAGACGATCCAGAGGACGCGCCTCTGGTTGCACAGGTGGAAGGTCTCAAGACGCTGCCGGTCCTGCTGTTGTAGTGTAGGAAAATGTTGGCAATGCAGGAGGAGTACATACGAAGCCTGGTCTCAAATGAGAGCCTTCGCTGGGACCAGACTGCGGAGCTAGTGCATTGATGAAGCTGCCTGGCCCATACTACAGATGATGTCATAACTGCTGCATGCGTCAGAGGACTGCCTGCTGCCGAGGTAGACGAAGTCCTTGGTGGCTGCAACAGGGGTTGTCGTTGACGGTGATGCTCAGTGCAGGGAGGTCCTTGCTGAGGTTCTGGATTTTCGTCTTCGTCCAGGAAATATGCAAGCTTAGGTGGGTAGCCGATAGATCCAGTGCCGCTAGAGGGCCTACTAGGGCCTGAGAGGGGTATCCCGGAATGACGACATTATCAGCGTAGACAAGATGGGTTACCAGGGAGTCCCCGACAAGGACCCCTGGGCTGTGTGAGGATCCAGTCCTTAGCGCAGCAGAAAAGTGCATGGACGAGGACGTAACCCTGACGAAAACCGGAAGATGGAACTTATCCGTGAGATCCTGTCCGAGCTGAATTTTTGCGCCATTGTAATATCAGTTTGCAGTATGCACTTCTGTATTTTAAAAAAATTTTTGCGTTCGCCTTATTTCTCTATTCCCCAAGGCGGTGTGCGTTGCACTACGGTTTTTATTTTGTGCATGTCGGCCCAGTGCATCCGACTTCGGCCTGCATTTTATGTAAGGGTCTGCTTCCTCCTATATTTTCTAAGGGTTTGCTTCCCCGGGGTAACGGCCGGTGCTGTGATGGGGATCGAACTCAGCCCCTTCAGGATGTGAGCCGTGTCACTTAATCACTAGCCAACGCCCCCCCCCCCCTCCTCCTTCTGCATTAAGTTGACACGTTAATGTCAGGTATTTAAAAAAAAAAATATACAGCCAGGGAGCTACAGGGACCATCACCACAGAGACACTGCCCCATTTTCCGAGAGAGACTGAATACCTATTGGAATGCCCGAAGTGCAGTGACGTCGATTCTTAGAAACAGAAACAGGAGCGAATTGAACTATTCAATTTGTAAAACAACCAGTGCGAACTAGTGAGAAAGAATAATTGTTCAACATTCACAAATCAAACACAGTTCAAGATGTGCAATGTTAACAATGTCCAACATCTGACTATATATATTAAAATGCTGTTTATTAAAGTCTACGGACTTTTCTTATATAACATATACACAATACTAGTTTCCATTTATGTACGAGTATACACAAATTAGCAATTAACGTTCCTTCAACATATGTAATCATCATCATCATCAGTCCCGTAACCTTGAAGGTCGTTGAGGCACCGTAATTGCAGTTTGTCGAATCAGTTCCCGCCATTCGTCTCGATTTCTCGCCAGAGAATTAGTTTCAGTCATAGACTTTCCCGTCCACTCAATAGAGTGCACAACATGTATGTCCAAAAGAAATTGTCATCAAATTACGCACGATAGTTTTTTAGTTACTATTTTTATTTCCAATTGGAAGAAATTGATAAACGGAGAATAGTTCTTGCTTTAGCTGTGGCTTCATTTTTGATAAATGTATTTGTTTACTGGCCTCAAAGTACCCCCTTGCTCTTTCCTTCCCACCGGCCCAAGCCCAATCTCCTACCACATCTCTTCCATTCTCTTGTTCATAGTAAGCTCCAATTGAAGTGGTACAATACCATCACAACATTTTCACATCGGAATTAGAACGACAGACACAAGCCAACTCTCCCGCCGACTCTCTCTAACCTAGCGACACACACGCTCATGTTTAACATTATATTCTGACATTAATTCACGCGCTATCAATTGGGAAATGAATTCCATGTGCAGTAGTCGTAGCATCCCCCCAGATCACTTGGGCCTCAGCCAACGCTCCTGTGTGTCGGGTCGACAAACGGTATTTGAGCCGTTGTCAGATCGATGATAAGTCAAGATATCACACTGGATGGTATGGATGTACTCACGCAGGCGGATCTGTCATCACAAACTGGAAACTAGTTTTTACAGAACTGGCAGTAGTGTATTGTTATGTTACGTTACACCCAGGCGTTGTCGGAGCTTGAAAAGGGAGTAATGAATATTCAAACTGTAGCCTAAGGGAACGGCGTGGCCTAGTGGTTAAGTGAAACGGCTCACAACCAGAAGGTGCTGGGTTCAATCCCCATCACAGCACAGGCCGTTACCCCGTGGAAGCAAACCCTTATAAAATGCAGGAGGAAGCAGACCTTTACATAAAATGCATGCTGAAGTCGGATGCACTGGGCCGACAGGCGCAAAATAAAAACCGCTGTGCACCGCACACCGCCTTGGGGATTAGAGACATAAGGCGAACGCGAAAAAAAAAAAATGTAGCCTACCATTTTGCCAGCAAAACAAAAAATATAGTAATAGCCAAAGAAACACAAAGAATAAATATTAACAGAGAGACAGACCATGGAACAGGTGCAGACGTTTTTATATATATGACACATAAGTACAGAGGATACCTATTGCGAAATTGAAATCAGAACTATGATTGCAGAGCCGAGTGGTTGTCGGGGTATTTGTGTATGACAAGGACACGAATAGCACCACTGAATCACAGAGAGCATGTCGTAATAGGCGACTAGCTGTGTGACATGGCATAAAACTAGCCATGGTTAGGTGGTTTCTTTCGAGCGGCATAGATGACGCCTAACAGACTGCGGGTCTATTTTTCTTTAATGTTTGATTCAATTAACAGGTACTCGCTCATCGGTTAACCACCCTCCGTAAGCGCTTGTCCCAGCGGAGCGGAGTATTAAGCTGCTTGAGCATAGCCCGCTAAGCAGTACACCCTTCTCCCGGCTACAGCCAGCTCATACCAGAGATGGGACCTGCACACGGACATCTGCTCCTGTAGAAGTACAGGTCGACTAAGAACTGTGATTGCAGAAGCCAAAAAGACATTCCGAGAGGAAACAAAAGGCAATATAAAAAATGAGGTGCTTGAAAGAATAATGAGCATACACACCTGAGTTATAACACTGTGAAACTCTGAAACAATAACATGCAGATGATTAAAACATCTTGGAAGCTGTTAACATGTGGTGATATCAGAGAACGCAATGGGTGAATTCCATAGAAATAAGGTCAACCGAGTATGTGCTAAACAGTAAAGAGCCCATTTTCAACCAACAAAAAACATCCACAAGGTAAATAGTCTTGACTTGGCCACAATGTGAGAACATAGTCTTGACTTGGCCACGATGTGAGAACATAGTCTTACTTGGCCACGATGTGAGAACATAGTCTGGACTTGGCCACAATGAAAGAACATATTTTTGACTTGGCCACGATGTGAGAACATAGTCTGGACTTGGCCACGATGTGAGAACATAGTCTTGACTTGACCACGATGTGAGAACATAGTCTTGACTTGGCCACGATGAGAGAACATAGTCTCGACTTGGCCACGATGTGAGAACATAGTCTTGACTTGGCGACAATGTGAGAACATAGTCTTGACTTTGCCACAATGTGAGAACATAGTCTCGACTTGGCCACAATGTGAGAACATAGTCTTGACTTGGTCACAATGTTAGAACATAATCTTGGCCACAATGTGAGAACATAGTCTTGACTTGGCCACAATGTGAGAACATAGTCTTGACTTCGCCACGATCTGAGAAAATAGTCTTGACTTGGCGACGATGTAAGAACATTGTCTTTACTTGGCCATGATGTGAAACACGGAGGTCTGCTAGTGAAAATACAGGAAGGAAAAATTAATTCAATGACACAGAAGAAGCGGGCGCCTAAGAAACAACTACTTCTCTCAGACGTTCAAGTATTTTAGAGTGCTTACTTTTGCTGAGATGAAGCGATCCGCGGAGAGCAGAGGACTGTGTCGCGACATGATCAGACGACTTCAACAGCAGTCTCTGGACTGACTTACAGAGGACAGTGGTCTGACATGATCAGACGACTTCAACACCAGCCTCTGGACTGACTAACAGAGGACAGTGGTCTGGTATGATCAGACGACTTCAACACCAGTCTCTGGACTGACTAACAGAGGACAGTGGTCTGACATGATCAGACGACTTCAACACCAGCCTCTGGACTGACTAACAGAGGACAGTGCCGTGACATAATCAGATGCCTTCCACACCAGTCTCCAGGCTGACTAACAAAGGACAGTGGCGTTTATTGATCAGACGACTTTAACACCAGTCCCCGGACTGTCTTAGGTGAGGACTATAAAGGAGTCTACCATATGCGTCGATGGAGGTACATTAATCAGTTACATGATCCTGCAGAAATATTGTAAGCCATAATACTTAGGAGAAGAAACAACTGGTTGAAGAAGAACAACTCAACTATGTCAAATCAGACTACGGAGGGTTGTGCATGTGATTGGCTACCTCATCCTGTAGAAATGATAAGCCCCTTGAAACAGAAACGACTTCTCATGGAAGAAGCTACTCATTTCACCATCGTATGTCCGTGTGGTTCCCTTTGAAGAATACGGCCCCAATAGAAGCTCTCCGTCTGTTAATGTTATGTGCTGTCTTCTTAAGTTCCGCCTACGAGACACCGGTTGATCTGGCTTCCTCCTCAACTGTTCGTCGCATGTGTTTCTTGGCTTTCCCACTTGTCTTGTTTTCTGTGAGTTCCAATCCAGTGCATTTATGATTACACTGTCCGGTTTCTTTCTGGGAGTATGTCTTATTGATCTCCATATTCTCTTCTCAACCTCTTCTCTGGATTGTTGTAGCGTTCTTTCCCGAAGATCTGAGATCTGTGTTTGACCTCTGGCCATCTAACATGAGTAGGCAATGAAAACACTTGTCAGTGAACATCTGCAGTCTGAATGTGATATTATTTCTCAGAGCAATATAGCGGGACAGAATGTGCTTTGTTGTTAATCAGCCTAATCGTATTTTCAAAGAGAATGCTACATTTCCGTATTGGACGAAGAGAGATGAAAGCAAACTTGGCCAGGTAAATCCTGGCCTTCGCCTCTTGGTCTGCTACTCCATCTTTGTCAATGTGAAACCGAAAAAACGACCTCTACACCCTATGGTGGAAGCGGAGCGACTGAGCAGGAAGTGTTCTATGCTGATTGTACCCGGGAATGACAGAATCACGCCATTGTAATCCTCCAGCCCGTTTGTATAATGTTTGTCTGTGTGCTGATAATCTGTCCTTGATTATTTTAACCCGCTTTGTTGATGCCAACATCATCCGAAATGAAGTGCTAAAAAAAGATGTTGAAAATATCGTGGACAGAAAAAGAGACAAATAAAGAGATGAATTCTGCAACAACTACATATAAAATAACATTGTCCCATGGACAACATCACAATGAAAAAGCTTAGATACCTTTGTCATTTGAAAAGACACATTGGTCTGGAGAGGCTGATAGTGAAAGGTAAAAAGTCATGAAAGAGGAGAAAGGACCCAGAATAAACGTGTATCTATACATTGCGGACAGTTTAAAGATATCCGGATACGACGCCGACCGACTTGTCCGAATCGCAATGTGTTCTGTGTTGCCCTAACGGGGAATACGTTCTGGACAAACAGGTCACATGATGTTAAGGACTGGCTATTATCCAACCGCGCTGACTCACTACACCAAAGTGCGGGTCTATCAGACCTGCGTTTTTGGAACTCTCATGAATGCAAGCGAGACTTGGAGCACTTACCATAAACAGAAACGGCGGCTCAACACTTTAACATGAGGTGTTTACGGTGTATATTGGGCATTTAGTGACCAGAGAGAGTATCACATAATTCGGCTTACAGAAAGCAAACACTCACAGTGTGTACTCGATGTTAAGTAAACGACGTCTACTTTAGTTGGGACATGTTTATCGCATGGAAGATGCTGGCCACTAGAGTTAGAATAAACTGCCTTCCCTCACTGCGATTTAAGAATGTATGCAAGGGGGACATGAAGCCATGCTACATTCCATCCGAGGGCTGGGAAGAAATTGCGTAAGATCGAGTTATCTGTAGACAGTCAGTTTGAGTGGGCATAGTGACTGCTCACGCTGGTGGAGGTCTTCTGGCTGCAGAGAAAAGAGAAAGACTGTAGAGAACAAGGAACAGCCAGGCAAGCCAGCCTCCTAAGTATAGTTGTACGATCTGTTCAAGGGACTGTCACTAGCGGATCGGCCTTTACAGCCATAGCAAAAAGTGTCAAAATACAGAAGACAGAAATTACGGGGAGCCACTCGTATGGTATATAGAGACTGAGGCGCCTATAATGATCAACCTACTGTTTGTCCTGATAACCTGTCCTTGATTTTCTTCCACTTGTCTGTCATTGTTCTATTGCATGTCCTCCTGGTAGCAACCTGTCCTTGATTGTCTTCCACTTGTCTGTCATTGTTCTATTGCATGTCCTCCTGGTGACAACCTGTCCTTGATTATGTTCCACTTGTCTGTCATTGTTCTATTGCATGTCCTCCTGGTGACAACCTGTCCTTGATTATCTTCCACGTCTGTCATTGTTGTATTGCATGTCCTCCTGGTGACAACCTGTCCTTGATTATCTTCCACTTGTCTGTCGTTGTTCTATTGCATGTCTTCCTGGTCACAACCTGTCCTTTCTTTCATTAATATGCTGTTGTCCTACTGGAAGTCCTTATGGTAGTGCCTTGTCCTTTCATTGACCTGCCGTTGTCCTGTTGGATATCCTTATGGTGATCATATGTGCATGATCACCTGTCAATAACTGCTGCCCTTTCGATTTTTCTTCAAGCAAAGATACCCATTATCTTCACAAATATAGTTATTGCCACTATTTTCAGCTTCTTATGTCATCTGACCAAATGTGCATTCTCGTATGATGTCTTCTGATTCACGAAGATCAATGGCTAGTTTGTGTGGCTAATGTGGAGATGTCTAACCTTAAGGGAATTATGGAAACATACTATCCCAGTCATATTGGAGATCATGGTGATAAAAAAAACATTTATTCTAGCTTTTAGTGTACCCTCGTTGTCCAATTAGCATATATGTTATTGGATCTAAATCGCCGTTATTAATTATTTAAAACCGTTGTCCTTAGTGTACTACAGCCATTAAGTGCCTCTAATTCCTCATTAGTTTTGTCCTTAGTGTACGACAGTCATTAAGTGTCTCTAATACCTCATTAGTTTTGTCCTTAGTGTACGACAGCCATTAAGTGCCTCTAATACCTCATTAGTTTTGTCCTTAGTGTACGACAGCCATTAAGTGCCTCTAATACCTCATTAGTTTTGTCCTTAGTGTACGACAGCCATTAAGTGCCTCTAATACCTCATTAGTTTTGTCCTTAGTGTACGACAGTCATTAAGTGTCTCTAATATCTCATTAGATCGGGACCAGTCACGCATAGTGTTCCCAATGTCCAATTAGACGAGTTCTGTCACTCAGTGTCCTTAATGTCCAATTACATGTGGCTAGTCGCCCTGTATTCCTAATGGACTGTTAGATGGGGTCAGTCGAATCACAAAGTGTCCCTAATGTCCCAGTACATAGAGTCAGTCACCATGTGTCCCGAATGTCCCAGTACATGGAGTCATTCACTATGTGTCCCTAATGCCCCAGTACATATAGTCAGTCTCTATGTGTTCCTAATGTCCCAGTACATGGAGTCAGTCACTATGTATCACTAATGTCCCAGTATATGGAGTCAGTCACTATGTGTTCCTAATGTCCCAGTACATGGAGTCAGTCTCTATGTGTCCCGAATGTCCCAGTACATGGAGTCAGTCACTATGTGTCCCTAATGTCCCAGTACATGGAGTCAGTTACTATGTGTCCCTAATGTTCCATTAGACGAGATCAGTCACCCTGTCTCTAATTGTACATTCAATGGTGTCAGTTTACCGTGCCTGTAATGCCCGCTTGATGGTGCCACTCCCCCCCCCCCCCCGCCCAGAGTATCCAATGTACAATTACATGGAGCCGATCGTCGTATCCATTTTGTTCCATTAGATGTTGCCAGATCTACCGTGTCCCTAAAATCATTTTAGATTGGGTATTTCATCGTGTGTCCATATGGTCCTTTTACACGGGGCCAGTTCTCGTGAATCCCTAATGCCACATTATGTGGAGGCCAGCTGCTGGAACCTTAATGCAACATTAGATGGCTGCCAGTTGCCTGGAGCCCTAGGGTTCCATTAGATGGCGGTCAGTTGTCTGAGAACTCTAATGTCTAATTAGATGACGGCCAGTTGTCTAAGACTCCAATTTCTAATTAGATGGCGGTCAGTTGTCTAAGACTCTAATGTCTAATTAGATGGCGGTCAGTTTTCTAAGACTCTAATGTCTAATTAGATGGCGGTTAGTTGCCTGAGACTCTAATGTCTAATTAACTAGAGTATGCGGGATAGTGATCATAATGTTCCATTAGATATAGATGAACGGGACATCCTGCCGAAACTACTTCTGGTGAAAAGAATACGACTACAGTAACATTCTCAACACAACCACAGTAACACTCTCAACACGGCCACAGGTTTTTGATCTTTACTGTGTCCATTTACGTCTGAAATTAGCTGCTCTAGCCCTTCTGCACTTCTTGATGGTATCACTGTGTTATCTGCGTATCCTAACTCTGGAATCTCGTACCCGCCATTCACAGCACAGATCCACTGAGGACCAGGTCATCCTCATAGCCCAGGAGATAGAAGATGCCTACCAGGCACAGAAACACACAGTAGCTGTTTGGGTGGATCTGGAAAAGGCATTTGACAAAGTCTGGAAGGACGGACTTAGAGTCAAGTTAAGAAGAAGTGATGTTTGTGGGAAGATGTACAAGTGGATCAACCACTACCTCAAACAAAGAACGGCCAGAGTCCAAGTACAAGGGCAGATGAGCAAAAAGGTGACACTCGAGCAGGGAGTACCCCAAGGGGGAGTACTGTCCCCCACACTCTTCCTGGTATATATAAACGATATTACAGAGAATATACCAAGAAGAGTCCATAGCTCAATGTTTGCAGACGATCTGGCTATGTGGACTTCTGAAAAGAATCTCACCATAGCAAGAAATCGGATGCAAACGGCCCTAACATCGCTGGAAGAGTGGGCGAACTCATGGCTGGTCAAAATAAACGAGGAGAAAACCACGTGCACAATATTCTCGCTCTCATTAAAACCCCAAAGTACCAAATTAAGCCTAAATGGCAAAATCCTGCAGCCAAACGACAACCCAACCTATCTGGGAGTCACATTTGATCGGCGCATGACATGGAAAAGTCAGATTGAGAGAAACCGAATGAAAGCCAGAGAAAGAATGGCGATCATGAGGAAACTTGCTGGCACAAGCTGGGGAGCAGACGAAGGCATACTAAAGAAACTGTACACTGGAAGAGTGAGACCAGTTCTCGAGTATGGCATCGCGGCATGGACAACAGCAGCGAAGGCGAACTTCGATAAAGTTAACAAACTTCAAAACCAAGCTATGAGAATCATAACAGGTGGCATGAAGTCAACGCCAATTGTAGAACTTGAAAAGATTACAAAACTGCAATCCATGACCGACAGAAGAGACTGCAGAGCCCAGCTGCAGTCAGAGAAACTCCGAAGACTGACGGACCATCCAATGTACCAGAGGCTAAACAATTTGGGAACTGGGAAACTAAAGCGGAGAAACTTTGCAGAAATAGCCAAAGCAAAGATGCACGAAGACCCCATAAACGCACTAACAACACCAAAACCCATCACTACTGTACGAAAACCTACTTGGAGGCAGGACATATTTCCAGAGGTGGTAGAAAATATACCAGGTATTGCAAACAAAAACTGCCAGACCGAAAAAGAAAGGAGAGACACTACCCTAAGCTTCATAACGAAAAGCTACCCAAGCACGGACTGGACCCATGCATACACCGACGGTTCTGTAACAAACACTACACAGAACGGAGGGGCAGGAGCATTCCTGAACCTACCAAATGGCAGAAAAATAACACTGTCATTCGCTACTGGTAAGTACACAAGCAATTTCAGAGCGGAGGCAGAGGCACTGAGGGCGGCAGTGGAAGAAATGGCAACACACAGTGAAAATGAGAGCCACATAGTCTTGTTGACAGATGCTCTCGCCGTAGTCACAGCGCTAAAAAGCCAGAAAAACACTGAGCTTAATGACTTAAGAGCAGCACTCTGCAAACTGTGCCAGCTGTCCGCACCAAAAAGGGTAGTGGTACAGTGGGTTCCGTCACACTGCAACATCCAAGGCAACGAGGAGGCAGACAGACTGGCAAAAGAAGGTGCAAGGCTACCACAAACAGATACCAGTATGACGTACGAAGAGTCAAAACGGCTTATCAAAGCCAGGTACATTACCAAATGGGAAACCGAACATACTGGTTACACCAAAAACGATGCCTATTACCAGTTGAACCGAAGAGAGCAGGTCGTTGTCTTCAGACTTCGCACTGGCCACAATAGACTGAGGTACCACCTATTCAACAAATTGAAGATAGGGTGTACCGACGAATGCCCGTGCGGTACTGGTAAAATGACAACTGAACATCTGCTGCAGAACTGCCCGACATACGGGGATCAGAGAGAGCAGATGTGGCCATTGCCAGTGGAACTGCAAGACAAGCTCTATGGTAGTGGCGAGAGTCTCAGGACGACCGCCGCTTTTTTCGAAAAAATAATGGTTGCTGTCTGACTGTGTACGCAGAAGAAGAAGAAGAAGTACCCGCCATTCGTAAATGAATCGACACTTTCAGTGTTCTCATCTTCTCGAACATTTCTCATTATACATCTTGATGATCATTGGAGATTTTAATGTAAAAGTTGGAGAGGATAGAGCCGACGAAGAGAGAAGTGTTCGAGGACCTTTTGGTTTGGGACACATACATGAGTGAGGAGAAAAACTGGTTGAATTCTGCATGGAAAATAACCTCTCCATTGACAGCACCTTATTTACACAACATCCGCGAATACTATACACGTGGACCTCCCCTGATGGTAACAACAGAAATCAAATAGATTACATTCTGGTGCAACAAAGATGGAGGTCAAATGTGCTGGCAACAAAAACGCTGCCAGGAGCGGACTGCGATACAAACCTCGAATTACTGTTTACAGTTTTCAAAACAAGACTGCGTAGGATTAACAAAGGTTTCCAGCCAATACGCTTCAATGTAACAGCAATACCTACTGAATACAACATCAAAGTCGAAAACAAATTTGAGGCGTTGCTTGCGGTACAGGAAGATGTGACATCTGAGGAGTTGACATCACACGCAAGGGATATTTTAATCTCGACAAAGAACGAAATGATTCCCAGTATGTCGCACACGAAACAGAACTATAAGAGAAAACACATAAACTCATTGAAGAAAGGAAACAATTAAAACAAATGGGAAGTCGGGGGACCAACACAGCATATAAAAACTGCGCAAGAAAAGTTAGAATAGAAATAAGAACATATAAAAGAAGATACATAGTTGAAACTTGTAAGGATATAGAAAACCTACAGCAACAAGGCAGAGAGAGAGAGAGAGAGAGAGAGAGAGAGGGAGAGACAGAGAGAGAGAGAGAGAGATGCCTTGAATGTGATAAGAACACTGACCTTATCTAGACATTGCAATGATCAAATATTTGCAACTCTACACTTTTTGTTTAATGGTGTCTGTGTTTTTGTGTGGGTTAGAGCATGTTTACAACAAATGCTCATAAAATCATCGTGTGATACCAACTAACCGAACCATTTTCTTCTCCCAAAACTCATACGTCACTTATCTTCTAATGATACAAGAGAAACGCATCTTGACCGAATGTGGTGGTACCTTGGAATAGTAACTGTAATTTACCAAATAGTAATATCGCCATCCAACAAGGAATGTTTCCAAATGGGAGAATAACGATCTGGTGCACATTAACTTACATCGAAGGATAGATACAAGAACACCCTGGTGCACACTAACTTACACGGAATGTCCGACACAAGAACACACTGGTGCACACTAACTTAAATGGAATGTTCGACACAAGAACACACTGGTGCACACTAGCTTACAAGGAATGTTCGACACAAGAACACACTGGTGCACACTAACTTACATGGAATGTTCGACACAAGAACACACTGGTGCACACTAACTTACATGGAATGTTCGACACAAGAACACACTGGTGCACACTAACTTAAATGGAATGTTCGACACAAGAACACACTGGTGCACAGTAACTTACACGAAATATCCGACACAAGAGGACACTGGTGCACAGTAACTTACATCGAAGGTTTGGCACAAGAACTCAGCGGTGTACACTAACTTACATGGAAAGTTGGACCGCTGAAAGTATACCAGACTGTAGTCAATATGACGAGAACGTATTTACCGATTTCCTCAACTGTTGGACTAAAGCAAGCTTTCCACACCTTGATGCTAAAACATGGCAATAATTGATTGAGAGTTTTAAACTAGCAAACGCTGGGGACGTGATTTTTACTAGCAAGGGCGTGGATAGAGAGACTGTGTGTGGAAGAGGGTGTACTCTCGGCCTTTATTTATTAATGATACAACTGTTGTTGGTGTGAGTGGGGGCGGGGGAGAGGGTGAGTAGTTATACGGGGCTGATATGAAATAGAAAACGGGGAGGTGGCAACATTTGTCATATCAGTTGTCATCATTTTTATGTATACCGCAGTGTTATCTATTATCACTTGATTAGATTTTCTGGCTATATTTGTGCTACTCGGATTGTTTTGGTGATGGTGGTGGTGATGGTGGTGATGGTGATAGTGGTGGTGATGGTGATAATAGTGGTGATGGTGGTGATAGTGGTGGTGGTGGTGATGGTGGCACTGGTGGTGGTGGTGATAGTGGCGATGGTAATAGTAGTGGTGAAGGTGGTGATGGTGGTGATGGTGTTGGTGGTAATGGTGGTGGTGGTGGTAATGATGGTGGTTATGATGGTTGTAATAACGATTATGGTTGTGATGGTAGTGGTAGGTGTGATGATGGTGGTGATTATGGTGGTAGTGGTAATGGTGGTGATGTTGATGTTGGTAGTGGTACCGATGATGGTAGTGATGGTGATGCTGGTTGTTGTTTTGAATGCCCATAATCCTTTTGTTTGCTCTTTTGTGCGCCCTGAAAATGATGTTAAGTGGCGGGTTGCAGTAGCTTTCCTTACATCCCGAGCATGCTGATGAAGGTAGACTGGAGTCCTGAAGGCGGTTGTGCTATGCCTGGCTTCATCTGTGTGTCGCTCACTACTGCGGGCATCACGTCGATCCGTCAGCTCGTTAGCCAAGCTGCCTTGAAAACAGGCTTCGAAGAAGCCGAAGTGAGGGTATTGGCCAGTATTTTATGAGTGACCCAAACATGTCTGATCAGTATGTTGTGCTTGACCCTGAGTAACAGGTCTGATCAGTATGTTGTGCCAGACCTTGACTAACATGTCTGATCAGTATGTTGTACTTGGCCCTGACTAACATGTCTGATCAGTATGTTGTGCTTGACCTTGACTAACATGTCTGATCAGTATGTTCTGCTTGACCCTGACTAACAGGTCTGACCAGTATGTTTTGCTTGACCCTGACTAACAGGTCTGATCAGTATGTTTTGCTTGACCCTGACTAACATGTCTGATCAGTATGTTGTGCTTGACCCTGACTAACAGGTCTGATCAGTATGTTCTGCTTGACCCTGACTAACAGGTCTGATCAGTATGTTGTGCTTGACCTTGACTAACATGTCTGATCAGTATGTTCTGCTTGACCCTGACTAACAGGTCTGATCAGTATGTTTTGCTTGACCCTGACTAACAGGTCTGATCAGTATGTTTTGCTTGACCCTGACTAACAGGTCTAATCAGTATGTTCTGCTTGACCCTGACTAACAGGTCTGATCAGTATGTTTTGCTTGACCCTGACTAACAGGTCTGATCAGTATGTTTTGCTTGACCCTGACTAACAGGTCTGATCAGTATGTTGTGCCTGCCCTTGACTAACATGTCTGATCAGTATGTTTTGCTTGACCCTGACTAACATGTCTGATCAGTATGTTTTGCTTGACCTTGACTAACATGTCTGATCAGTATGTTGTGCCTGACTAGACGTTACTCTTCCACCCTAGTGATGTTGGTACTGATACCGATGATGGCTGCAGCAATTGTAAAGTAAAAATGATAATTTTGTTGGCAATATTGCCGTCACTAATGATAACGATAACACTGGATGGTGGTTGGGAACGGTATGAACATAACACGGCCCGCATTTGCACGGATGAGCACACCCCCCCCCCCCTCTCACCACCAATGAAGATATAAACCACACAGAATAACAGTGCCAGATGCCTATCGGACCATGAAAATAGGAGACCTTTGAAAACGAGAAATTAATTAAGAAAAAACGCACACGCACGTCAAAATGAAGTATGCAGAAATAAGAAGTCAATATACACCTACAAAAGCCAGTGTTGATATACGCCGCGCAGCATACGTGCAAATAATAGTTCAAACAGGGAGTTGGTGTTGAGGATTCAAGCAAAATACAGGACGTGGATAGAAATATTTGTGAAGTGAAACGGTCCGGGGGAACAGCGGGTGTTCCGGTGAGTTCTTTTAGAATATTGGTATCAGAGTGCACGTAAAATACACGATCATAAATATGTATGCACTAGGGGCGTTTCTGAAGTGAATGAGATAGATTGAGAGAAGTGAGGGAGGGGTCATAGGGGTAGTCTGAGGGATCAGGGGGGAGAGGAGAAAAACGGGAATGAGGGAGAGAAAGGGGGGGAGATGGGATTTATGAAGAGAAAAGGAAATCAGGAGAAAGGAGAGAAAAGACAAGATAGTAGAAGAGTGAGGGTAGACAGGACGGGGATGGCAGTGAGTGATTGAAAGTAAAGGAGTCAGCGAGATAAGCAGAGATATAAATGGAGGGACAGAGTGAGTTGAGCCTGAGATTGGAGAAGGTGAGGGATGTAGAGGGAGAGAAAGGAGGAGGAGACGAAGTGAGTGAGAGACAAGGGACGAGATATGGGTAGAGAGACACTTTGAGGGAAAGGGGGAGATTATTTTTAATGTATGTGTGGAAGCCAAAATAATTTCTTTGTTGTTAATAATGAACATCATTGCGATCCGGGCTAACTCATAGCAAATCATAATAAACTCTCGAACATTTCATCAAACACCGTGAATATATGTGGTGCTGTTGTTTCATAATGCTGGTGCTGGTATGTTCAGCTATGATTTATGTATCTCAAGTAGCCTGTTGTTGTGAGCCTTCGTATATCCAGGGCGTACTGAAGAGGAGGATTTTGTTTCCCTTCATGTAGTGAAATCCTCGGCTTCTCATTAGCCTCGCCTTTAGCAGAGCTCACAATGACAATCCCTACCTCGAAGGCCAGGTCACTGTTCTTCAGCCTGTGCCTTTGTGTACTGCCCCCATGGAGTTGAAGTCTATGTCAGTATGTTTCTATATGCACTGGGTACATGTGAGATGGGGGTCTCGGTCAGTACGTTTCTATATGCATTGCGTTCATGTGAGGTGAGATCTCGGTCAGTATGATTCTATGTGCATTGCGTTCATGTGAGGTGAGATCTCGGTCAGTATGATTCTATGTGCATTGCGTTCATGTGAGGTGAGATCTCGGTCAGTATGATTCTATGTGCATTGCGTTCATGTGAGGTGAGATCTCGGTCAGTATGATTCTATGTGCATTGCGTTCAAGTGAGGTGAGATCTCGGTCAGTATGATTCTATCTGCCTTGCGTTCATGTGAGGTGCGATCTCGGTCAGTATGATTCTATGTGCATTGCGTTCATGTGAGGTGAGATCTCGGTCAGTATGTTTCTATGTGCATTGCGTTCATGAGAGATGAGATCTCGGTCAGTATGCTTCACCGACCCTGACGCAAGATACGCGACAACCAATACACGCGGTGTGCATTCACTGACTCTAATGCAGATTTCCTATAACGTATCAAGCACTTTATATAATCACTTAAAATCTCTATACGAGGTGTGTTCAAAAAGTCAAAAATGATGGGACCTTTTCCCCCCGATGAAACAATTTAAGCTTTGTTGTTGTCCTTCGGAAGGGAGGTACAGAAGACCGCCATGCGTCAGTCGCTGGCAGTGAGCCTTTCAGTTAGGATTCGTAGGTTTTTTTTCTTCTTCTTCGTAAGCTGTCAGCAGTCAACTTGAATTTGTTCGAAGAAAGCAGCTGTCATCCTGAGGCTGTCGACACTACCATAGAGCTTGTCTAGTATTGGCACTGGCGATGGCCACATGTGCTTTCTCTGGTCCTCGTATGTCGGGAAATTTTGCAGCAGATGTTCAGCGGTTATTATTCCTGTACCACATGTGCATTCGCCAGTGCCACTTATCTTCAGTTTATTGAATATATGGTACCTCAGTCTGTTGTGGCCTATGCGGAGTCCGAAGACCACGACCTGCTCTCTTCTGTTCAACTGGTAATGGGCATCATTTTTTTGTGTAGCCAGTATACTCTGTTTCCCATTTGGCCATGTATCTGGCTCTAATAAACCTTTTGGACTCTTCGTAGGTCACACTAGAATCTTGTTGTGGTAACCTTGCACCTTCTTTTGCAAGTCTGTCTACCTCCTGGTTGCCTTGAATGTTACAGTGGTATGAAACCCACAGTACCACTACTCTTGTTGGTGCAGACTGCTGGTATAATTGACAGAGTACTGCTCTTAAATATTAAGGTTCTGTATTTTTCTGGCTTTTTAGTGCTGTAACCACGGACAGGACATCTGTAAACAGGACTATCTGGTTTTCATTGCTTTCGCCTGTGAGCATTTCTTCTACTGCAGCCTTCAATGCCTCTGCCTCCGCTCGATAATTGCTTCAGAATTTTCCAGTTGCCACTGACAGTGTTATTTTTCTGCCGTTTGTTAGGCTCATGAATACCCCTCCCCCTCTTTTCTGTGTTGTGTTTGTTGCAAAACCGTCGGTGTATGCATGGGTCCAGTCCATGCGTAGGTAGTTTTTCGCTATGTACCTCAGGGTTATGTCTCTTCTTTGTTTTCAGTCTGGCTGTTCTTGTTTCCAATACCCGGTATATTTTCTATCACCTCTAGAACCATATGCTGCTTCCAGGTGGGTTTGCGTACAGTAGGTATGGGCTTTGGTATTTTTATGGTGTTCATAGGGTCTTCGCTCATCTTTGCTTTGGCTATTTCTGGAAAGTTTCTCCGCCCTAGTCTCCCTTTTCCAAATGATGCATTGGATGGTCTGTCAGTCTTCTGAGTTTCTCTGCTTGCTGCTGGGCTCTGCAGTCTCTTCTATCGGTCATGGATTGCAGATTTGTAATCTTTCCAAGTTCTACAATTGGCGTTGACTTCATGCCTCCTGTTATAACTCTCATGGCTTGGTTTTGAAGTTTGCTAATTTTATCAAAGTTCGCCGTTGTTGCTGTTGTCCATGCCGCAATGCCATACTCGAGAACCGGTCTCACTCTTCCAGTGTACAGTTTCTTCGGTATCCTTTCGTCTGCTGCCCAGCTTGTGCCAGCAAGTTTCCTCATGATTACCATTCTTTGTCTTGCTCTAATTCGGTTTCTCTCTATCTGACTTTTCCATTTCATGCGCCGATGAAATGTGACGTCCAAGTAGTTTGGGTTGTCGTTTAGCCGCAGATATTTGCCATTAAGACTTATTTTTGGTGTTCTGTGGTGTATTTGAAAGTGAGAATATCGTACATGTTTTTTTTTTCTTCATTTATTTTTACCAGCCATGATTTCGCCAACTCCTCCAGCGATGTTAGGGCCTGCTGCATCCGATTGTTTGCTACGGTGAGATTTTCTTCAGAGGTCCACATAGCCAGATCGTCTGCAAATATTGAGCTGTGGACTCTTCTTGGAATATTCTTTGTTATGTTGTTTATATACACCAAGTAAAGTGTGGGTGACAGTACTCCCCCTTGGTATACTCCTTGCTCCAGTGTCACCTTTTTGCTCATCTGCCCTTGTATTTGAACTCTGGCTGTTCTGTTTTCGAGATAGTGGCTGATCCATCTGTACATTTTTCGGGTTTTCATTCACCACAAAATGACGGAAATAATTGAACAGCGGTGTTGCATCAAATTTTGCCAAAAGCTAGGCGATACCCAAGTGGAAACCATTCGGAAGATTCAACAGCCTTTTGGTGACGATGCCATGAGCATCATGCAATTTTAGGAGGAGTACAATCGCTTCAAAGATAGCCGCACATAGGTGGAGAGCGAACCACGTTCCGGTAGGCCCTCAGCAAGCCACAATGATGAAGTCAATGACCAAGTACGGACCTTGGTCTTAGAGAACCCTTGTGTCGCCATCAGGGACCTGCCAGATGAAGTAGGGATAAGCATTGGTTCATTACATCACATTTTGAGCGAGGATTGAGATGTCCGGAGAGTGTCCGGAAATTCTTGCCGAAGCTGCCATGGATGGAGCAGAAGCAACTCCGTCTGGAAGTCTCATGCTGGTCTGCGCAAATGGTGACCTCGACTTCCTGAACACTGTGATCCTTAGTGATGAGTTATAGGTTTATTGGAACTTGCCGGCAACCAAGCTGCTGTCGTCATCTGTCATCATCTCCCAGATAGGAAAAATCGAGGCAGGTGAGCAGCAATGTCAAGGTCATTTTGATCGTTTTCTTTTACTCCTTTTGGGTTGTGCACCACAATTACGCACCACAAGATAAAACATTACCACATTACAAGTACGCACCACAAGATAAAACATTACCACATCACAAGTACGCACTACAAGATAAAACATGAGCACATCACAAGTACGCACCACAAGATAAAATATTGCCACATCACAAGTACGTACCACAAGATCAAACATTAGCAAAGAGTACCACCTGGAGATCATCCGTCGACTTCGAGATGCTGTTTGACGGACACGACCGGACCTGTGGACAACGGGAACTTGGCAGCTCCATCATGACAATGGGAACTTGGCAGCTCCATCATAACAACGGGAACTTGGCAGCTCCATCATAAGAACGGGAACTTGGCAGCTCCATCATGAGAACGGGAACTTAGCAGCTCCATCATGACAACGGGAACTTGGCAGCTCCATCATGAGAACGGGAACTTGGCAGCTCCATCATAAGAACGGGAACTTGGCAGCTCCATCATGAAAACGGGAACTTAGCAGCTCCATCATGACCACGGAAACTTGGCAGCTCCATCATGACAACGGGAATTTGGCAGCTCCTTCATGACAACAGGAACTTGGCTGCTCCATCATGACAGCGGGAACTTGGCAGCTCCATCATGACCACGGGAACTTGGCAGCTCCATCATGAGAACGGAAACCTGGCAGCTCTATCATGACAACGGGAACTTGGTAGCTCCATCATGACCACGAGAACTGGGCAGCTCCATCATGACCACGGGAACTGGGCAGCTCCATCATGACCACGGGAACTGGGCAGCTCCATCATGACCACGGGAACTGGGCAGCTCCATCATGACCACGGGAACTTGGCAGCTCCATCATGACCACGGGAACTTGGCAGCTCCATCATGAAAACGCACCAGCCCATTCCTTGCATCTGATTGAGACTTTCTTGGCCGGCCAAACACACAATTTCTCTGGTTCGCCATATTCTCTCGACATGGTTCCGTGCTATTCTTAGCTGTTCGCCAAGCTGAATATTCCGCTGAAAGGGACCATATTTCTGTCACGAGAAGGCATTATACTGGAAGCGACGATGGTATGAAAAAAGGTCCCAAGGAGGGTACTTTAAAAGGGATTAATGCCGGGAGAAGTGTGTTGTCCCAAGGAAGGTACGTTGACGAGGATTAGTGTTTCAAACCTAAGGAGGGTCACAGCTATTCCGACCCATAGGTCGGATACCTATTGAACATACCTCGTATAATCGTTTTAACCAGTGCGAAACATCAGTTAGTTTCACCGCTGTTCAAGAGTTAATTCCTAGTTGCATTCTATGTCTTCATGCGCTACACTCTGATATCACTGAGATGACTTGTCTGTGGTTGAACTTCGAGTAAAGAGAAAATGTAGCCCCGTACTTACCCCAGTCCGACTTTTGCATAACAATCGTTATTCAGTGTCTCCTTTTGATTCCACAACAAACGTGGACTCTGCTAACACAGTTATAATATTTCATGTCACCACAACACAATTACATTGAAATTATGATCTTTCAGATGAAAATCCCTTTGTTACTCAATTCACGCTATTGAGACGTGACAGTCAAACATTGTTAAGAAAACTGTGTGAAAAAGCGGCAGCCTCTGTACATTACAATTGATTAAACTACCGTTTCTATTTTATTTTACGTGAAAACAGTCAAATCACTTGGAAGTTACACATATTTTGCAATAAACAGAAGTTGAAATTATCTCTCGGCAAACGGTAATTAGGTAGATTTTGAAATTTTAAAATATGCGCACTATTGCTTTTGATACATTCCTACTTTTACAGATACATTACACTGAAAGTGCATTTTTATTAACTACCAATTCTCATCATAAACATATGTTCCTTAATAGGGATTGTTACAGAAATGTTAACAAAATCATAATATATTACCAACGAATCTATGCGCAGAAATGTCCGTTGTCCACATTATGACAAAGCAAAAGCGCTTGAACTGTTGGGGAACTGTTTGGCTCAACCGACCATTAGATCATCCGTTTAAATCTTATAGCAAGGAGAGATGAAAATATAAACTCACGAGCATACGACTACTCTAAGATGTTCAGAAGAGGAAGGAGACAGTCATCCTGGTAATCTGGAAAGATATTGCCAGAGGTACAGATGCTGAACAAGAGTGGGAGAGTGTCAAAACAGTTTTAGAACTACACCAGTGAATGGAGGTAAACGTAAAACATAAAAGGCGGATAACTAGATTTGTAGTTAAATGTAGAATAGCTAAAAATAAAGCATGAACAAAATATAAAACGGCAGGTCAATCGAAAGAAACATTTATATATATATATATTTCGACAAGCAAAACATAGCTCAGAAAATGAATAAAGCAGTAAAAATACACTTCGAAAAAAAACTTCCTTAGAGCATCAAGACTGATAGTAAAAGCTTCTTTTCTTATGTTAGAAATAAACAAAGAACGAAAGACAATGTAGACACTCTCGTAGATAGTGCAGGTAAAATAATAAGAGAAAATAGGGGGACAGCCAAACTACTAAATCAATATTTTGGCACAGTCTACACAAAAGAAGAATGTCTCAAGGTCCTAGAGAAAATAGATATTTTCAATTGTTAAATGGATATACTGGGAAATCAATTTGTAATGCAAAGGAAATGGTTTTTAAAGAATTGGAGGGATTAAAAGTAGATAAAAGTCGAGATCAAGATGGTATCCATCAAAAAATGCTATTTTAAATTAAGAGACCAAGTAGCAAAACCATTGGCTATACTATGTTCTCAATCACTTGCAAAAGAGATTGTTCCAAGAGATTAGAAAGATGCAGGAGTGGTCCCCTTTTTCAAAAAAGGAAAGAAATCAGATCCAGCAAATTAAAGACAGGTAAGTTTAACGAGCATAGTCAGTAAATTGTTGGAGTCAATAATCAAAGAAAACATTGTAATGCATCTAGATATGTTAAATCTAATCAGAAATTGAAGAAAGACTAAACAGAAATGATTCTAAAGGAGCATACAAGGTGGTCAAAGAACTGGTAACACCAAGACAAAGCAGGAACCTTATGATTCATGATAAAAACGGCTAGTGTCTCATTGAGGGAAATGATGTCCTGGCAAGATGGACAGAGTACTGTTCCGAGCTATATAACTATGAAGGGCGAAACAAACCTGAGAAAACATTCCCCCAAACACCAACAAATATAGAGGATAACCAACTGATAACGAAGGAAGAGGAAATTGCAGCGGTAAAGACATTGAGAAGAGGGAAGGCGGCCGGCGTGGACAATATACCAGCAGAGCTCTTACAAGCAGGTGGAGAGGTAGTGGTGGAAGGCCTGACACACATCTGTAACAAAATATGGGCGACAGGAAACTGGCCGGACTTATGGACGAAATCTATAGTTATACCGTTACATAAGTCTGGAAACCTAAAGCTGTGCCAAAATTACAGAACAATAAGCCTAATTAGCCACCCTAGCAAGGTCATGCTTAAATTAATCCTCGACCGATTGAAACCCCAAGCAGAAAACATTATTGCCGAGGAGCAAGCAGTGAAAGTTTAGTCATGCCAGTGCTTGTGTCACAGATAGCTTTGAAACTTTAGTCAAGCCAGTGTTTGTCTGATAGATAACTGTCAAACTTTAGTCATGCCAGTGTTTGTCTCATAAATAATTCTGAAACTTTCGTCATATAGTAACAATAATTTTAATTAACTAAATATTTACATCGATGCTAGTTCGCCGGTTTAATAGCTAACACCATGGGGTGATACAAATTTATAACATACGATTTGAAATGATTCTTAATAATGAAAGGCCATTTTTCATTGAAACCTACATACATTGAGCAATACAAAATGACGTTGTATTGTAATTCATGGAGTGGTAATCAGTTTTGTCCAGGATTTTAAAAATATGTTTATTGTATTTTATTTCTCCTTTTATATTTTTCCCAGATGGAATCCAAAAGTTAATTTTGTAGCAAATAAACTTCTGCGCCTTTTCATTCTGCCATTTTCATTAGTAAGGAAGGTGAAAGAAATAGAATGGTGTTGTTGACTCTGTAGCGTAATTATAGGCGCAGTTATTGTCCATTTTGGCCTAGATCACCATGACCCTATATCCCCAATTACTTTTGTTGACGTTTTAAATGAAAAAGTGTTATATTACTTCAACAAGAGATAAGAAAACAATACAAAGTAATTAAATATTTGAAACGCGTTGCCTCCTAAACACCATCATTGTTGTGTTGTTCCAGTTTTTAAAACTTAATTTACGTTAAAATTAGTTCATACTTAAGATTCCTCCTGATCAGCTGATCAGACGTAGTATCGATGATTATGTAATCATGTATTATATTTGTTTTATATTTACTGCTCATACCACACATTTCATTACTTGAACACCCACATCATGGCTGATGGGAGAATGCGCTTATGAAATAAAGAACATAATAGCCAAGGTAAATGTGATTTTCAAAGTATGTGGGGGATCTTGAGCAACAAAACCATATCAATGGATCATCATAGCATGGGAGTCCTTGTCTGCTACGTAGCGCCAGAACTGATATACTGCAGAGAATCATGGACAATCAGCAGTCATGTATAGAGATCATTGGAGACGACGAAAATGTTCTTTTGCAGAAGAATTTTGGAAATTCCATGCACTGCAAAGAAAGCTGATAACGTGGTTATTGAGAAGGCACAGACACAAAGACAGCTTCAGGCAAACATCACGACAAGGCAGCCATCCTTTTTTCTGGGATGTCACGAGAAGAGTCGGGTTAGAACACACGGTCACAACGGACAGAACCGCTGACAAATGGGACAAAGAGAGACAACGAGAGATGATATTAGATGGCATGAAAGAATATCAACGGTGGACTGATAACCGACACATACAAAAAGAGGAAATTGATGGCCATGATCGTTAACGACAACAGGATTGTTGGATGATGATGGTGATGATGATAAAATGTATTGCTGATTGATGCCTACCTACCGTTGCATTGATGCTTTCACATATTCAACAGCAAACATAAATTGTACCTTGCTCTGTTAGTATACATATTGGACAGCAAACATAAATTGTGCCTCGGTGTTAGTATACATATTGGACAGCAAACATAAATTGTGCCTCGCTGTTAGTATACATATCTGTATATTATAATTATTACATCGTGACCTTTCCTTAATTGTCTGCCCTGTGTTTTGTCACAAGGATAATACCTAGAACTAAATATCACATCTCAGCACAAGCAACAAGTGGTATCCCCGAGGGTTAGCGTACACGATTCTCACGCAAACGAAGATGTGACAAAGAAAATTGAACATTATTGTAATTACTTGCGTTTACATTAGATAGGATCGGCGTATTTATTATTTTGTTTGAAATATTTAGCCTAGCTTATTTTTGTAAATAACCGATCTAGTGATACGACAGATACCACGAACCAGCGGCTGTAGACTCAATCTGTTGGGTAAATTAGAAATCAGATTCACAGATATGTTCTCAAAGCATGTCAACTCAGTGATAGGAGCAGAGTGGCAGCACGGTCTTGTATAACCCACCGAAGGATAAACGGGGGTTGAGGAAAGCTACACGAGATAGACGAACAAGTGTATATGGGAAATAAATGTCGGCTTTTAAAAATACATTTGATGAGGAAGAAGAAGAAGAAAAAGACGAAGAAGAAGAAGTAGAAGAAGAAGAAAAAGAAGAAGACAAAGATGACGAAAAACAAGAAGAATAAGATGATAAGACGAAGAAGAAACGGAAGAAGAACAACAAGAAAGAAGAAGAAGAAGAAGAAGCAGAGAAAGAAGAAGAATAAGAAAATGAAAAAGAGGAAGAAGACGAGGAAGAAGAAGAAGCAGAAGAAGAAGAAGAAGAAGAAGAGGAAGAAGAAGAAGAAGAAGAAGAGGAAGAAGAAGAAGAAGAAGAAGAAGAAACTGAAGTTGTGAATGTACAGAGAGACAGACAGGCGATCTTAGACATGTAACATGGATGAGAGTTAAATCTTCTTCATCTCTTGTAACTTTATAGCAGATGCTGCTGTTGAGGATAAAGTGTTAGTGACTTCCTTCTCCGAAAATCAGCTTTAATTCTAACAAGGTGGGGTACGAATTTCCCTTCCTATCTGTCCCCCCTTCACTCATCTATGTTTTCATTCACAGCTGGGCTGACTTGAGTGTTAACAACGTGGATTAAACCAAGTACCTTTACCGTATAAAGTGAGCGCTCTATCACTCTTCTGGTCAGACTAACCCGAATTCAGATCTCTCAAATGACGGGACATTAATATCTTTCTGCGCATCTTTATTTCCGCTGTTGGCCGGATGCGTAATTTTCTTTTCTGGATTTATCTGAGTTGCGCATTTTCATGGGTCAATGAAGATTGCAATGGCGGACGTATGTCTCAAACGTTTCCCAATCAGACCGCCGGTTCTGATTTAAAAAATCTCTCCTTTGTGTTTACAGTTTGTTTGTTGTAGGTAACGCAGCGCGTTGCGGGAATGATCAACTGCGCATTTACGGAAGTTCACAACCTCGACCGGAAATTGATTCTTTCTCGCAGACGTACTGGAGGGGACGGACAGAAAATGGCGCAGTTTATTTGTCATTTCAGAACAAGGCGAAGAGAAAGGTTAGAAGCGTAGGAGAATTTTAAAAAAATAAAAAATAGAAGGTGGACAAGATAATGGCGTACAGGAAAGTAGAAGACAGACGAAAACATAATGTATTGAGAAAACGACAGAGAGAAAGAGACAGTGAGAGTGATAGAGAGCGAGAGTGAAAGAGAAAGATAGAGAGAGAGAGAGAGAGAGTTGTGAGAGGGAGGGAAGCTTGAAGTTGTAGTTGAAGAATTAATGTATCTTCGATACGGTAATGTAGGAATTACCATTGCGGCCATCTTGTTGAGCATGTGCTAAACAATCACTGGAGATAATTGAGGCTGCTTGATGTTTCTTATGTGGGCTGATGATTGAGGCTGCTTGATGTTTGTTTTGTGGGCTGATGATTGAGGCTGCTTGATGTTTCTTATGTGGGCTGATGGTTAAGGTTGTTTGTTATGTGGGCTGATGATTGAGGCTGCTTGATGTTTCTTATGTGGGCTGATGGTTAAGGTTGTTTGTTATGTGGGCTGATGATTGAGGCTGCTTGATGTTTCTTATGTGGGCTGATGGTTAAGGTTGTTTGTTATGTGGGCTGATGATTGAGGCTGCTTGATGTTTGTTATGTGGGCTGATGATTGAGGCTGCTTGATGTTTGTTATGTGGGCTGATGATTGAGGCTGCTTGATGTTTCTAATGTGGGCTGATGATTGAGGCTGCTTGATGTTTGTTTTGTGGGCTGATGATTGAGGCCGTTTGATGTTTGTCATGTGGGCTGATGGTTGAGGCCGTTTGTTATGTGGGCTGATACTTGAAACAGTTTAATGTTTATTATATGGGCTGATTGTTGAGGCTGTTTGATATTTATTATATGGGCTGATTGTTGAGGCTGTTTGAAGTTTGTTATGTGGGCTGATTGTTGAGAAAATTTCGTAATATCGTGTGTCTGTTTTTCGAAATGTTTGTTTGACTGTGTGTGTGTATGTGTGTGTGCATGTATGTTTCTTATCTGTGTGTATGCCTGAACATTTGTTTATCTGTGTTTGTACATGACTGATTTTCTATTTCTGACTTTACCTTTCTGCGTTTATACCTGTGTGTGCGTGTTTCAGTCTGTTTATCTCTGTGTGTGTATGTGTCTGTTGTAATATGTTTGTATTTGTTCGTGTATGTCTGTTTTAATCTGTTTGACTCTGTGCGTATTGGTGTGCTTGTTTCAGTCTATTTATCTCTGTGTGTGTGCGTGTGTGCCTGTTGCAGTCTGTGTGTATGTGAGCCTGTTTTAGTCTGTTTGTCTGTTTGTGTGAGTGTGTGTGTGTGCCTGTATTAGTCTGTTTCTCGGTGTGTGTGAGTGTGTGTGCCTGTTATAGTCCGTTTGTCTGTGTGTGTGCCTATTTAATCTGTTTGTCTGTGTGTGTGTGCCTGTTTTAGTCTGTTTGTCTGAGTGTGTGTGTGAGTGTGTGTGCCTATTTTAGTCTGTGTGTGAGTGTGTGTGTGTGCCTTTTTTAGTCTGTTTGTCTGTGTGTGTGCCTGTTTTAGTCTGTGTGTGTATGTGTGTGAGTGTATCTGTGTGCCTGTTTTAATCTGTTTTTCTGTGTGTGAGTATGTGTGTGTGTGTGCCTGTTTCAGTATGTTGGTCTGTGTGTGTGCCTGTTTTAGTATGTCTGTCTGTCTGTGTGTGCCTGGTTTAGTCTGTGTGTGAGTGTGTGTGCCTGTTTTAGTCTGTTTGTCTGTGTGTGTGTCTGTTTTAGTCTGTGGGTGTGTTTGTGTCAGTCTGTTTGTCTCTGTGTGTATGCCTGTTTCAGTCTGTTTGTGTGTGTGTGTGTGTGTCTGTTTCAGTCTTTTTATCTCTGAACGTGTGTGTGCCTGAAGTAGTCTGTTTGTTTGTGTGTGTGTGTGTGCCTGTTTAGTCTGTTTGTCTCTGATCGTGTGTGTGCCTGTTTTAGTCTGTTTGTTTGTGTGTGTGTGCCTGTTTTAGCTTGTTTGTCTCTGAGCGTGTGTGTGTGTGCCAGTTTTAGTCTGTTTGTGTGTGTTTATGTGTGTGTGTGTGTGTCGGTTTCATTATATGTTGCTTCGTGTTTGTAGATGTTTACGTCTTGTCTGATTCTGGCAAACCTCTGCTTTCTGTATTTCGGCGTGCCAGTGTGTGCAGATGTATTTGTGTATGTCTGTGTGTGTGTGTAGCCGTATTTGTGTATGTCTGTGTGTGTGTGTAGCTGTATTTGTGTATGTCTGTGTGTGTGTGTAGCTTTATTTGTGTATGTCTCTGTGTAGCTGTATTTGGGTATGCCTGTGTGTGTAGCTGTATTTGTGTATGTCTGTGTGTGTAGCTGTATTTGTTTATATCTGTGTGTAGCTATATTTGTGTATGTCTGTGTGTGTAGCTGTATTTGTGTATGTCTGTGTGTGTAGCTGTATTTGTGTATGTCTGTGTGTGTAGATGTATTTGTGTATGTCTGTGTGTGTAGATGTATTTGTGTATGTCTGTGTATAGCTGTATTTGTGTATGTCTGTGTGTCCCGATATGCATGAAAATGTGGGTATTCCTGCCTATATTATGTGTACGTTACAGTGTGCATATCTGTGTTTGTATTCAAGCGTGTGCGTATGTGTGTGTTTGTACGTATTTCAGTCTGCCTATAGTCTGTCTGAATACATATTTTATCGTGTGTCTATGTATGTTTGATTGTGTATGCATGAATGTACGTATATGTGAATATGTTTGTCACCGGTCTGACTGCCTATATATTTGTACTTGTTCGACTATGTGTTTGTATGCAAGTTATATGTCTGTCTCTATGTGGGTCTGTATGTTTGCTTGTATGCCTCTGTTTGTCGATGCTCTTGTTGTTCGAAACTGCTCATTCTGAGTTATCTTTTGACGACATATCTTTAGTAACTGATTACAGGGGCTCTTCTTTCATACCAAAGGTACTGGAGAAGTGGTCTGGGGTCCTTCTCGCCGAATTGCAATGCTAGGATCCTTAGTAAACATACCACTATTGCTAATACAGTTATAATCCCATAATTTTTGGCCAGATTACTATTGCGTAGAATGTTTCCAGAAGCCCTACCAAGAAGGATGTGATGTCGAGGTCTTGGTCAATATGTTCCACTTCATCCTAATGTTACTCATCGACTTCTTTGTCCGTCCGCATCTGTTTTGTTGGTCTGTCCGCGTGCCTGCATATCCATCTGTGTCTGTGCATGTTTGCACGAGGGAACCGATTATGAATGATTTCATAGGATAGATGGTATATATGCTAACCAATCAACAACCTTTAATCATAGACCCACACCGGAAGACGGAAACGTTATTTCTCGGCACAGATTGATGTCACTATTTTTCAGTTGATCGTCCTAGTTTATTACTGAAATAAAAGCTATTAAGACCACATCAGCAAGTACCGTATACATGATACTAACTGATGCAGAGTCCACCCTAATAGCACTCAAATTCCACATGAACAATGAACTAAATGAATTGAGGAATGGCAGCTTTGACGAAAATGTCTCACTTGTTCCAGAAAGAATAGATTCAGTGGATATCATCACAGTGTAATATCAAGGAACATTAGGAGGCCGACAGTCTAGCCAAAGAGGTAGCGAAACTGATATAGGTAGAATTTCTGATCAACTAAGAAGAAATAAATACCATAATAACATGCAAATAAGGTCAAGCGGCAGAGGGACAACCCAGCCATCAATCAGCTGACGAATACTACTATCAGCTGTCAAGAAAAGAATAGGTTATCACACATCAACTCTGAGCTGGCCAAACTAAAATGAGATACGACCTAATCCAAGGTTCCACTAGCCTATGTTACTGTGGACTGGTGCTACTAGCCTATGTTACTGTAGCCTGGTGCCACTAGCCTATGTTACTGTGGCCTGGTGCCACGAGCCTATGTTACTGTTGCCTGGTGCCACTAGCCTATGTTTCTGTGGCCTTGTGCCACTAGCCTATGTTTCTGTGGCCTGGTGCCACTAGCCTATGTTACTGTGGCCTGGTGCCACTAGCCTATATTACTGTGGACTGGTGCTACTAGCCTATGTTACTGTGGCCTGGTGCCACTAGCCTATGTTTCTGTGGCCTGGTGCCACTAGCCTATGTTTCTGTGGCCTGGTGCCACTAGCCTATGTTACTGTGGCCTGGTGCCACTAGCCTATGTTATTGTAGCCTGGTGCCACTAGCCTATGTTACTGTGGCCTGGTGCTACTAGCCTATGTTACTGTGGCCTGGTGCCACTAGCCTATGTTACTGTTGTCTGGTGCCACTAGCCTTTGTTTCTGTGGCCTGGTGCCACTAGCCTATGTTACTGTGGCCTGGTGCCACTAGCCTATGTTACTGTTGCCTGGTGCCACTAGCCTATGTTTCTGTGGCCTGGTGCCACTATCCTATGTTACTGTGGCCTGGTGCCACTATCCTATGTTACTGTGGCCTGGTGCCACTAGCCTATGTTACTGTGGCCTGGTGCCCCTAGCCTATGTTACGGTGGCCTGGTGCCACTAGCCTACGTTACTGTGGCCTGGTGCCACTAGACTTTGTTACTGTGACTTGGTGCCACTAACCTACGTTACTGTGGCCTGGTGCCACTAACCTACGTTACTGTGACCTGTTGCCACTAGACTATGTTACTGTGACCTGGCAAACATGATAGCAGCACGTTTTTTTCTTCATAAGTGTTTCCATCCACTGCCCCAGGGGCGACCCTGTACGGTAATACTGAGGCCCTGATAAGGACTGCAGACTTTATTGAGGAATCCATAATCCCTGTCTAAAGGAGCAATGATCGCAGACAAAAACAAAAAACAAATGAATACTAGTATTTCAGTATTTCAAAATATTTTCTTTGTGTTTGTAAATCCGCTTGTATTGTAATTTGTATTTATGGTTTTTCAATTCTGCAGACTTATGTTACATGGGCAGACAGACAGATTGAGTCAAGCCGACTTTTATAAATCCCCTATATTGATCAAGATGTCGATATAACCTTCACGTTTGGTCATCGCCACAAGTTACCTAGAGACACGATAAACAAACAATTTGTGTTTTGTAAGTAAAGCCAAATAGAAGAAGGAAGAAATATCAGTAGAAATGTAAACACAGCTTGGTGGTCTGGAAAATCTCAGAGGAGATTAATTCACTGCATAAGCTCATAGAAGAGATCTTTCAATTATTGAAATCTCCAACTTAGACTTTCCAGCTTGATAGCAAAGTGCTGCCAGTCCAATAAACGCACGTAGTTTGCAAGACGGTGGTGTTAAAGTTGTCTGGTGTTCTCGTGTCTAATAAGTCTAGCAGTAGCGTTAACAGGACATAACAACTGGAGGAGACTAAGACAGACTAGTCTCAGACATACTAGGTTAAGACAGACTTGATGTCACAGTAGAAATTGTGTTTCTTGCTTCTTTATTCATGTTGAACGCAAATTATATTGTTATTCGTTTAGTTTGCTGAGTTTGCAGTTAAGGTGTTGAAAAGTGGTATTAGCAACAACAAAAACTAGACCAAGACAGACTAGACTAAGACAGAATAGTCTAAGATAGATTAAACGAATATACTAGAATAAGATAGAGCAGACTAAGATAGAATAAAAACTAAGACTAGACTAAAATATACTAGACTAAGACATATTAGAATAAGACAGACTAGACTAATACAGACTAGATTAAGATAGAATAGACTTAGATAAAGACTCGACTAGTACAGACTAGAATAAGATAGACTACACAAAGTTAGACTAGACTAAGATAGACTAGACTAAGACAAACTGGACTAAGATAGACTAGACAGACTAAACTAAGACATACTAAATTAAGAAATAGACTAAGACATACTAGATTAAGACTATACTAAGACAGGCTAGATTAAAACAGACTAAATTAAGACACTAGACAGAGACAGACTAGACTAAGAGACTAATACATACTAGACTAAAAATCTCCTAAATCAGATTAGATTAAGATAAACTACACTGAGACAGACTAGATTAACATAGACTAGATTCAGACAGACTAGACTACGGCAATAAAGTCTAAGACATACTAGACTAAGTCTAGAATAATACAGACTAGACTAAGACTAGATTAATACAGACTGGACTAAAACATAATAGACTAAGTATAGACACGCAGAAAAGATTAAAATAAAGTAGACTAAGACATACTAGACTAAAATAGATTAATCAAATACACACTAAACTAAAATAGACTAGACTAAGCCAAACTAGACTAATACAGCCGAGAGTAATCAGACTAGATTAAGACAGACTAGACTAAGACAGACAAGGCTTAGATGGACTAAACTAAGACAGAATAGAGAAAGACAGGCTAGACTAAGACAATCTAGACTTACACAAACGACTAAATCAGATGTCGACGTGAGATGGAGTTTTGTTAAGCATGTTACACCGATCATTGAATTGCCTTAGCAACACCACAGAATAATAACACAACTAAAACCACTGCCACACTGAAAGCATTCTGTTTCTCCGTCGTTAATAGACATATGATGGTAACTACCTTCTACACAAGCAATAAATATGTCTATATGTTCTAAATTTGCGCTTATTTGTAAACAAACTTTAGTTATAACAATAACACATCTGTGTACGGAATCGTATTACTGATACTGTATATTTATTTGTATACAGGTAAATCGATTCACGAGAACTACAGTCGACACTTGAATTACGTTTTATTACTTCAACGGGTCGGAAGGAGATCAAATGTTTGATGTCTTCAGATTTTGGGTTCGATACTATGCCATGGTTTCCCCATGGGCCATATGTTGCCAACCTCTGTCCTAGAATGAATACAGAGGCCATAGGCTATCTATCCGTGTTCTAGTATATGAAGTATATATCACACAGCCGTAGGTTGCCCAGGCGTATCTAATTTGAAATATCACAGAGAACCAGGTTGTCAAACCATTTATATTGTGCTGTGTGTAGTACGACTTTATTCCCATTGCTAGGATTGTCGAGGGGTATTTAGACAGAGGACTACAGGCTGCTCCGTCACTGCTGTCGTCACGTTGTGTGCTGACCATGTTTTGTTTATTTCATCCTTAACAGAAAAACAACATATGCCATACCGGGGATTCGATTCACTGCCCGTCTTGTCAGCAGGCACGAATTGAAATAATTCGACCATGCGTTCCTTGTAATAGATGAAATCCCACCGAACGATAGGGGATGACCACTGCTGTCCTAGATGACATACCCTAGGGCTATAGCTTGCCCCTTTCTGTTCTAGATGACATATTCCTGGACCATAGTTCGCCAACTACTGTCCTAGATCGGGAGGTCTCTCTGGCGAAGTGGTCAAACCGTTTACCTCGTGTTAAGGCAGATGGGGTTCGAATCCCAGCTCATGTCGGCTCATGATGGCAATTTTTCTGGATATCCCTGGGTTCATTGCTGGGGCTACGGAGTTTGTGCTTTGTACGATGCTCTCGTCAGGCGGCTAACCGTTTTGCACCTAATCCTGCCGGAAATGCGATCTTGTTAAGCGTATTGTCAATGACCTTGACGATCGGTTCGAAAAGTACTTGAGACAGTTGGCCTGGATGTTGATTGAACGTTTTCAAATCATCTTTTCCTGAATTCCTGACCCTTGAGAGAGTCATTCTGGGCACAGGTATGCAGTTGCTCTTTTCTACATTCTTTGATGTACATAATAAGGAGGACGTAGGTTATCATCGCTGTAGGTCAGTGAAAGGCTTCTCAGGAGGTAATCCATTACCGGGATCTTACTATCGATTCCCACCTGGCTGGTCAGGCTAATGGAACATTTAATGTACGCAGCGCGGTCGTAATTTATGGGGCTTGGAGAGTAGGTTGTACCTGACCTTGAAGGGATTGGGAGGATGTTTAGGTTAGCAGGTTGCACCTGACCCAGGCGTGAGATGGGTGGTGGGGATGTGTAGATCAGCAGGTTGCACCTGACCTGGACGTGAGGTTGGGGGGGGGGGGGAAAGGATGTTTAGGTTAGCAGGTTGCACCTGACCCAGGCGTGAACTGGGGGTGGGGATGTCTAGATCAGCAGGTTGCACCTGGCCCTGGTGGAAATGCGATCTTGTTAAGCGAATTGCATATGACCTTGGCGTTAAGTTAGGCTCACAATCTAGACCTGACATAAATACGTGCCGAAAACGAATGTGCCTGACCGAAAGTTGATTCTATGAAGTCCAGATGTCAAATATGTCACACCATATGTGATGCAAATAAGGGAGAGAAAGGGACGGCACCGGTGAACATGGTAGAACTCAAATACAAATTGTCTGAAAAATATATAATTGTTAGTTACTTGCATTCAAAGATATGGTCTCTAGACGAAAATAAGTGCAGACACGATTAAGAACAATTGGAGACCGACTAGATTCATGAAATTAGACTAAGACATGATAGATTCAGTTAGACTAGACTAAAACAGATTAGATTAAACAAGCTATATTATTGTAGGCACAACTAACAAGAGCTAGGCTAAAAGAGACTACACGTACACAGACATAAACTGAGAAAGATATGACTAAGACAGATAACAGACATATTAGACACAGACAGACAAAATTAATACATAATTTACACACAGATATATTCGTTACGTGACTCCAAACAATCGTCTGTTAGCAACAATAAAAACAGAAGACAGGCCGGTGTTAGATCAGTCAGTTAAATACTAGTTAGCTGAGTGTTAAAGTTAATTAGAGGACAGACCAGTTTTAGACATATTGTAAAAACAGATAAATATTATTTACCTCTTAAAGATTGTTAGAGGAGAGACCGGTTTTAGACATACTGTAAAAACATAATATTAGTTAAATGGATGTTACCGATAGTTAGAGAACAAACTAGTTGTATGCATCATGTCAAATGGTAAATATTAGTTACCTGAATGCTAAAGATTGTTAGACGACAGACGAGTTTTAGGCCTTATGTCCTACAGATACATCTGAGTTGTTATATGTTGATTGTTCAAAGAAAGCAACCGACAGGACAGATAAAAACAGAAGGTCAGACTGACATATGTCCGCATGTTGAGATAACAACAAAAATGTCTAAACGCGCTAACGTACAGCGAGATGTACTCTCAGACACCGCGCGTATTCTGTTACTTGCAAAATCTGAGCTAGGAAGACAGACAGATTAGTGAAACGCTTACAGTTAAGGTTGACCCATCCGCCGGCATTAGTGCGTCATTTGTAGGGATTCCCCCGTGTTTCTACCACGTTTCTTGACAGACAACGTGAATTACTTTTACCCAAGTGTTAAACATACGTCCTCGATGTAAGTCTAGACTCAAGACTAGAGAATTGCTCGATGTAAGTCTAGACTCAACTAGAGAATTGCTCGATGTAAGTCTAGACTCAACTAGAGAATTGCTCGATGTAAGTCTGACTGAAGACTAGAGAATTGCTCGATGTAAGTCTAGACTCAAGACTAGAGAATTGCTCGATGTAAGTCTAGACTCAACTAGAGAATTGCTCGATGTAAGTCTGACTGAAGACTAGAGAATTGCTCGATGTAAGTCTGACTGAAGACTAGAGAATTGCTCGATGTAAGTCTAGACTCAACTAGAGAATTGCTCGATGTAAGTCTGACTGAAGACTAGAGAATTGCTCGATGTAAGTCTAGACTCAAGACTAGAGAATTGCTCGATGTAAGTCTAGACTCAACTAGAGAATTGCTCGATGTAAGTCTGACTGAAGACTAGAGAATTGCTCGATGTAAGTCTAGACTCAAGACTAGAGAATTGCTCCATGTGTCTAGACTGAAGACTAGAGAATTGCTCGATGTAAGTCTGACTGAAGACTAGAGAATTGCTCGATGTAAGTCTAGACTCAAGACTAGAGAATTGCTCGATGTAAGTCTAGACTCAAGACTAGAGAATTGCTCGATGTAAGTCTAGACTCAACTAGAGAATTGCTCGATGTAAGTCTGACTGAAGACTAGAGAATTGCTCGATGTAAGTCTAGACTCAAGACTAGAGAATTGCTCGATGTAAGTCTAGACTGAAGACTAGAGAATTGCTTTGCTTACTCGCTGAGCCGATAAGATGCGAACATCTTGTTCTGATTGATCAACAAAAAAGATTGCTTCTTGAAGAGGAATTAAATCCTGAAGATGTTGCTGACTCTAGACTGGCGAGAACTCAATAAATGTGACTGAATCTAGACTAACGAGAACTCAATAAATGTGGACGACTAGATTGATGAGTACTCAATAAATGTGGCTGACTTTAGACTAACGAGTACTCAATAAATGTGGCTGAATCTAGACTAATGAGAACTCAATAAATGTAGCTGACTCTAAATTGAGGAGTACTAAATAAATGTGGCTGACTCTAGACTGACCAGTACTCAATAAATTGGGCTGACTCTAGACTAACGAGTACTAAAAAACATGTGGCTGACTCTAGACTAACGAGTACTAAAAAACTTGTGGCTGACTCTAGACTAACGAGTACTAAAAAAACATGTCGCTGACTCTATACTAACGAGTACTAAAAAACATGTGGCTGACTCTAGACTAACGAGTACTAAAAAACATGTGGCTGACTCTAGACTAACGAGTACTAAAAAACATGTGGCTGACTCTAGACTAACGAGTACTAAGAAACACGTGGCTGACTCTAGACTAACGAGCACTAAAAAACATGTGGCTCACTCAAGGCTAACGAGCACTATATAAATGTGGCTGACTCAAAGCTGGGTACTACTGAGACTGACTCTAAGTTGAGTACTAAAGAAATGAGGCTGACTATAAGGGGAGTACTATAAAAAAAGTGTGACCCACTCTAAGCTCAGTACTAAAGAAATATGACTGACTCTAAGACATAGATGAAGTGATTTCCGTTACAGAAAAAAATACATGCACATTAGAAACACATCGATCTCAATTTCGAAAGATATTCTGAAGTGAATTCAAAGCTAGAACACCCAACAGCTTATAACGGTGAACTGCTTCGAGTGACGAGACAGACCTTCGTGTGACAACCTTACATTTCATTTCTTATTCAAGAATCAATCTCTACATCCACTGCAAGTCTCTCCTTTCCCTTCAGATCGTCATTATCGCACCCTGTAGAATCAACATCTTTTCAAAAAAGATACTAATTGACATGCATTAACTTGTGCTCTGAAATAAGACTGGCAACTAAATTCCAGACATGTCATCATAATTATTCTATACATTGATTTTCCAATTTCGCAAGAATCGAAATATTTAAATGTAATGTTTAGTTTATTTGTTCATGTTATTTATTTTACTTGTTTATTGATCTTTAGCACGCATTTTATAATGATAAACAATGCCTACTCTAGTTGATTCCCAATTGCCAAAGGATTATTAACGTGCGCACCACTGAACACGGGTATCCGATCTCACTACTCAGAGATCAGGGGAAATATTTAGCGGATGATCCACGTTAAAAAATTAAAGGTCTCGACTGTGATTTTAACCCGCGACCTTCAGCACCCGAGGCGAACACCTTACCTGGAGACCACTGGGTCACCTTCCCCCTCCCCCACATGCCCCCCCCCCCTCGCACCCACCCCTGATTTCTTTACAAATGATCTTTTTGTGTGCTTGAGTTTATAGACCGTTTCAGTTATTTATCTAAGTCATCTTCCTTTAATGTTGTGTTTTGACTGTACGTGTATAAGCCGCATGAAAATGTAGCATCTTCATTATATTGGTGCTAATCATTCATTTGCTGTGCATAGTGTTTTCTTTTATAAATAATACATGCTTAGTATCCAGTGTTCATTTACTATTTTTAGATTATCAAGAGGTTTTTCGCCATTTTATATGTACATTTCATTTTCAATTTATTTTTAATTTTTAATTATTTTTTTTTTGGGGGGGGGGGGGAGAGGGGGGGGGGGGAGGGAGAGAAAAGTTACAGATTACACGCCAATGTAACATATCGGGAATATGGTTTAGGCCCATATTTTTCACAACGGCTGCCTGTACCCTTTACATTGTTCTGGTACCCAATTTTTTTAGTTTTTAGGCTGGGTCAACTCTAGGAGCCGTGTTGCGGTCAAAAAAAGTTCAGCCCAAGCTGGGAATCAAGCTCTAATCGCTCGAATGGGAAGTGAGTCCACTAACTACAAGGCTATCTCGACTCCTACAAAATAATACTTGCTGAGAATCTAGTGTTCATAAACTATTTGGAGATTATGAGAGGATTCTCTCCACATTATTTAAATGCACATTTTATGTCCCGCGTGGTCTACCGGGATCTTTGTGTATGACAAGGACAAGAATAGCACTACTGCCTCACAGAGAGCATGTCGTAAAAGGCGACTAACTGTGACATGACATAACACCGGCCATGGTTAGGTGGTTTATTTAGAGCAGCATAGGTGGTGCCTAACAGGCTGCGGGTATACTTTGCTCTAGTGTTTGAGCCTATTAAGATGGACTCACACACTGGTTAACCACCTTCCGTAAGCGCTTGTCCCAACACAGCGGAGTACTAAGCTTCTCGAGCCTAGCCAGCTAAGTAGGAAACTCTACTCCCGGCTACATCCAGCTCAGTCCAGAGCTGGGACCTCACAGGGCCATCTGCCCCTGTAGAAGTACAGGTCGACTAAGAACTAAGAACAATGCGTTAATTAGTTCTTCTTCATCTTGGATCAACTGAGGTTATGCTTCTAGTCCGATGAGGTTCACGAAAGAAACTGCGTGTCAGGTGTCTGACTTCGCCGGTCCCCCACAGCTTTTCGAGCAATGTCGCTCCCCCGGGCCAGACTGCCTCTCTTTGGTCTGTGTAAGTTGGATAGTCCTGAAGGATATGTTATTGTGTTTGCTTGAGCGATCCCCCGGACAGTGCTGCAGGATATGCTCTGGTGTTTGCTTGAGTGCTCACCAATCGCACGTTGCAGTGTCTCTGAGACTTATTCTGTGAAGGTGGGCCTTGAGTCTACAATGCTCCGTTCTGAGCCTGGTCTCTCCATTCGGTCCTCATGATCGTTGCATGAGTGTCTTCGCTTCTTTATAGCTATGTGGAAGGCGAGTCTGCGAGCCGACACTTCCGGCTTTTGTGATTTCGTGTGAATTCTCGTTTTCAAGGACCCCACAGTGGGCCGAAATCAAATATATGACTAGAACTGTTTTTTTGGACAACAATCCAATGCAAACCTTTGTGTTACAACAACATTGGGCTCAATCTGATAAAAAGTGAGACGACAAACGAAGAAGAAGAAGAATCCGATATATTTTATTTCGTGTGAGTATATGCCTTGTTTGGCGCATGAGATTGTTTGAAGTACGCTAATAGAGTCTGTGACAAGGATCGTTTTCCTTGTAGTTGGGTTTTGGTTGATGGAAATCCGCGTTTATGTATGAACAGCTGTTGCTTGAGCTTTGAAATTGGTACAGATCTCTCCTGCTACTATGGAATGATTTTCTAGGCCATCGTTGGAGTGTGCACTGTAGATTCCACTGTCTCCATTATTTCGCCCAAGAAGGCCGATTTATATATGCGTTAATTATTATTTTCGCCAGCTAAAATGAAATTGCAATCTAAAATCAACTGAATTCTGCTTTACGCACAAATATGCTTTACATGCATGTTCTAGTCACTATATGTTCGCATAAGCTGGAACTGAGTTTCGTTTTACGAACAAATCATCTTTCCAAACATGCTCTGGTCACTGTCTGGTTCGTACATATGAATTTATAAATTATGTTTTCGCAGAAAGGTGAGGACAGACAGACACAACGAAAACAAACTGGAGATAGGCTAGATTATTGTAGCCTAGACTGAGACCGACTAGGCTAATAGAGACTACAGTGAGACAGGCAAAACTTAGACTGGTCGCATTCACAACCCTCATTCGTGCAGTCTAAGACGTCCACTTAGCAGAGTCGTCAGACCACTGGCTAGACTAAGACAGATTAAATTAAGGTAAACTCTACTAATGCAGAATAGATTGACACAAGAGAGAAATACAAGTTAGTTTAAGGCAGATAAAGTTAAGATAGACTATGCTAAGACAGAAGAAGAGATTAACACAGTTTAGATTAAGTTAGATTAGACTACGATTTACTATACTAAGACTGACTACACTAAGATAGATTAGATTAAATAAGACTATACAAAGATAGAATATACTGTGAGTCGAGACTAACACAAACTTGACTATGACCGACTAGATTAAGATATACTTTATTTAGAATGACCAAACAAGATTATAATATACTAACCAATTCACTCCTAAAGCTTATATAGCGATTCACAAACTGTCCTTCAATATAATAACGCTGATTTATTGTTTTGAACAATTGTCATTTACAGGCTATTCTAAAATGTTTCCATTACCAAGTTTTATTTCCAAATTTATAAATGTCACCGAACTACTGAATGATCATTCGAGCTCACATTTTATAGGGGTGTGCTTAAAACACCGTGGATAGCCAAATAGAAAAACGCATAAATCTTACAGGAGCTGGATATAGAAGAAAACTGGCTAGTCGACAATATTACATTAAGGAAATTAGAATACTTTGGCCACATCAAACGTCACTTTGACCTAAAAGGAACGATACTAGAGTGCATGGTACCTAATAAAAAAAGGCAGAAGATGTCAAGGAGAAGGTGGACAAAGGGACCTTACGCGGGATCTGGGGTTGATAGTGGTAGAGGCGGGAGAGCTGTCCAGATATCGGGTGTCTTATAAATCGGCTGTCGTGGGAGTGACGTTCTGCAAAAGACGTGCTACATGATGATGATTACTTCTTGTGGCAGTTATATATTGTAAGAGTAAATGTCTACAGATGCCCATATTATTACAGAGTGAAGAAGTTACATTGAAATAGACATACTATAGACAGACTAGACTGAGCTAAACTGGATTAAGACAGAACAAATTAACGCGGACTAGACTAAGACATTAGTACGACGGAAATGTACTTGGGCAGTGTTTTCGCACAAGCTGGAGGTTTAGAAAGAGAGATTGAGATCAGGTGACAAAAAGTAAATACAGTTGATTACCAGTTGTCATCATTATTGAAACACCCTAACATAAACATGTCCACAAATAGAATGCTAATAAACAGTATATTCATGCCAACTCTCTGTTACCAGCGTCAAACATGGACTTTAACAACAACTCTAGAGAGAAAGATCACGACATGTGAGATGAGATGCCTCCGGAAAACAATCAAAGTAACTAGGAGAGACAGAATGAGCAATGAAGATGTGCGAACAAAATGTAAGCAAGACCCTGCTCTGAATATATTGATGGGGAGATAATCAAGTGGTTCAGCTACCTTATTAGAATGCAACCTAACTAGCATTTAGGTTTTCGCAACCGTTGCAGACACAGAACTAGATGGATAGGAAATGTTGCGGATATTCTAAATCGTCAAATGATGATGAATACTTCAGTGACTCGTCTAGACCTGGACAGAAAACTACGGCTCCCCACAACGCATCACGGAATAATTAGATAAGACAAGACTTAGACGGACTGGACTAAAACAGACTTGATTAATACAGAATATGAAGACGACACATATTCCTTTCTTCAATGCTGACAGTCATTAACTTATAGAGGATTATAGAGGTCAGATCCATTTTGTATAGAATATCAGCCATACAATTGTTTATACTTTGATGATCGTTCAGAGAAAATAGCCGACAGTGCAGATGAAAACAGAATGTCAGACCGACACATGTTAACGTCAGCAGAGTGAGATAAAAGCTGTCTAAATGCATAAGCGAACAGCGAGCTTTACTATCAGACACCGTGAGGCTTGGGCTACTGGGACAATCTGAGCTACAAAGAAAGGGAGATTATGAATGAGCTTAAGGCTGGGGTTGACCCGCGCGCCTGCATCGGAGAATAATTTGACAGAAAGCTCTGTGTTACTCCAGCGTTTCTGGACAGATAACTCAAATGACTTTTTACCTAAGATAAACACCCTCCACGTGTTTTCACTTTCTGGTTGACATATCATAATGAGAAAATATTGTTCCCGCTACGAATCCAGCAACATCCAGCTTTCACCGTTCTGAGCCATGAGTTACATATCATAAACAGAAGTCTTTGACCCATTATCCCTATCCAATCATAAACAGAGGTCCTTGACCCACTATCTGAATCAATGAAAACATAAGTCTTAGACTCACTATCCGAATCAATGAAAACATAAGTCTTAGACTCACTATCCGAATCAATGAAAACATAAGTCTTAGACTCACTATCCGAATCAATGAAAACATAAGTCTTAGACTCACTATCCGAATCAATGAAAACATAAGTCTTAGACCCACTATCTGAATCAATGAAAACATAAGTCTTAGACCCACTATACGAATCAATGAAAACATAAGTCTTAGACCCACTATCTGAATCAATGAAAACAGAAGTCTTAGACCCACTATCGAATCAATGAAAACATAAGTCTTAGACCCACTATCTGAATCAATGAAAACATAAGTCTTAGACCCACTATCCGAATCAATGAAAACATAAGTCTTAGACCCACTATCCGAATCAATGAAAACAGAAGTCTTAGACCCACTATCCATCTGGGATAGTTGTCTCGCCGCAGCGACTCAATTTCAACCAGTGTTCGTAAACCGATCTCAGTCCCGCCAGGCGGAGCGATAGCGCGGGCTTGCGGAAAACGCTCGCCTGCCTTTCCCCGTAGAGCGAATTGGGTGCGGTTTGTTGTAGTGGCTCCTCCACCGAGGTGCGCTAGTCTGGTCCGTATCAGGAAACGTGGTCCGTCCGTGGTGATTTATCTAAGGCTTATAGCAGAGCTCGACAGTACGTCTCGCTGGTGGTCCGACTCTCGCAAAGAGCTTGTGACCGGCAAATGGAAAGCAGGAATCGTTGCCTCGAGGCCCTGCGTTCTCCTACGGAGAAGGGCAGGCCGGCAGGCCAAATTGTCTCTAGTCCCAGTGAAATTCATCGCCGAGGTCGTTGGGATCCGTTCTGCACAGAGCGCTGCCATCCCTCCTCGAGCGAGCCCGGTCGGTCGGTCGTCTGATGCGTGTGGGAGGCCCCTGTCAGGCGGTCCTAGGTCGACGGAGTGAGGGAAGGGTGGAACAAACCGTCCGTCCGTCCCGTCAGTCGGTCCCTGCGGCCGTCCCAGTGAGGCTTTTTACACACCCTTCCTCCGCCGACCGGTGTGTGCTGTACGTACGTCTCCGACAGATATCTGGTTGATCCTGCCAGTAGTCATATGCTTGTCTCAAAGATTAAACCATGCATGTCTAAGTTCACACTGTCTCACGGTGAAACCGCGAATGGCTCATTAAATCAGTCGAGGTTCCTTAGATGACACGATCCTACTTGGATAACTGTGGCAATTCTAGAGCTAATACATGCTTACCAAGCTCCGACCCTCGCGGAAAGAGCGCTTTTATTAGTTCAAAACCAATCGTCGTTTCCCCTCGCGGGGTTGCGGCGTCCCCACTGGTGACTCTGGATAACTTCGTGCTGATCGCATGGCCTCATGTGCCGGCGACGCATCTTTCAAATGTCTGCCCTATCAAATGTCGATGGTACGTGACATGCCTACCATGTTTGTAACGGGTAACGGGGAATCAGGGTTCGATTCCGGAGAGGGAGCATGAGAAACGGCTACCACATCCAAGGAAGGCAGCAGGCGCGCAACTTACCCACTCCCGGCACGGGGAGGTAGTGACGAAAAATAACAATACGGGACTCTTTCGAGGCCCCGTAATTGGAATGAGTACACTTTAAACCCTTTAACGAGGATCTATTGGAGGGCAAGTCTGGTGCCAGCAGCCGCGGTAATTCCAGCTCCAATAGCGTATATTAAAGTTGTTGCAGTTAAAAAGCTCGTAGTTGGATCTCAGGCCCTACCGTCTGCCGGCTCTCTCCCACGGGTGCTATTCGCTGAGCGTCCTGGGTGGCCGGCGCGTTTACTTTGAAAAATTAGAGTGTTCAAAGCAGGCCTCGGCTGCCTGAATAATGGTGCATGGAATAATGGAATAGGACCTCGGTTCTATTTTGTTGGTTTTCGGAACTGGAGGTAATGATTAACAGGGACAAACGGGGGCATTCGTATTGCGGCGTTAGAGGTGAAATTCTTGGATCGCCGCAAGACGAGCTACTGCGAAAGCATTTGTCAAGAATGTTTTCATTAATCAAGAACGAAAGTCAGAGGCGCGAAGACGATCAGATACCGTCGTAGTTCTGACCATAAACGATGCCGACTAGCGATCCGCAGGAGTCGCTTCGATGACTCTGCGGGCAGCTTCCGGGAAACCAAAGTGTTTGGGTTCCGGAGGAAGTATGGTTGCAAAGCTGAAACTTAAAGGAATTGACGGAAGGGCACCACCAGGAGTGGAGCCTGCGGCTTAATTTGACTCAACACGGCCAACACTGAAATGATTGACATGCCTAGACCACTCTTCTGGGGTCTAATATGGAACTGGTGCTGGATTTAGACCCCCAGAAATCTGGGGTTATGCCCCCTGTGGCCCGGTTTGGTCTGCATCCAGTGTTCTGAAAACGGAATTGACGGAAGAGCACTATCAGGAGTGGAGCCTGAGGCCTAAATTAACTTAACACGCCAATACTGCAGAATGACTATCAAAAAGTACACCTTCGTGGGGTCTAATAGAGAACATGTGTTGGAATTAGACCCTCGAAAATCTGGGGCTACCCTCTAAGAAACTTGATTGTCTCGCTAAGGGAATTGACGGAAGGGCACCACCAGGTGTGGAAACTGCGGCTTAATTTGACTGAACACGTCAATACTGTAGAACAACTGACAAATCGAGAGCACTGCCGTTTGGGTCTAATAATGAACGTACGCTGGTATTAGACTCACGGATGACAAGTCAGCTCTCAAACACTCAAATGAAAGAACGCTACGGAAATCGTGTTCAACTCCGCAGAAACCGCAGATTTCAAATCTCTGGTCATTGACAAACAAAAGCCCTCAATAAATTCGTCTGACCAAATAGTGAACGGGTGCTGAAAATAGATCATCTGAAGACAGGTCAGTTTTACCCTACAAATGACAGGGGGTTGCTACGGAAAACCAGCTCAAATCGAGAGGAGCCGCAGACACTTTGGTTCACGTACCAGGCTGATAAGCCAAGGGCGCGAGGCTACCATGTGGGGGATTACGGCCGAACCCTTGTAAGCCGAAATCCCGCCCAAAATCTCAGCACCACTGCAATGGGAGGCTCCTACATGCTCGGGACCTGGGGCTTGCGCCCCAGCCCTATCAGGTAGAGCCACAGTAAGAGGTCCTTGCCGTCCGCCAATCAAAGCGGGCGGACAACTGCTTGATACTCACCTTATACGGCGATGGGGTGCGAAACCACCAACCAAAGACTTAGTACCTGGTCGGGGTGACGAAAACAGTAGAGCGGCCACCTCACTGTGAACTGTCAAGACTCAACCACTGACCATGAGAGTTGTCCGCACATCAGGCGAACAACATCTCTGTGACATTACCAGGCTTGTCCTCTGGCTAAATTCTCCCCGGCTACGATATCTACCTCTGTACGTTATCAGCTATATAACTATCATGCTGGACGCAGAAGAGATGCAGACCAGCGGACATTGCACACCTGCCCCACTGTGTCAACACCCCAGGTGGCGGGGAATGCTAGGCGTACCATCCCTGCATAGAAGCCAAGAAAATAAAAGGAAAAAGAGATAACCCACTCACATGCAAATGCTACGTTTCTGGCAGGACGTGACGATCCTGGGATACAGACACACTGGACTGCCTCTCTTCCGGGTAAACCAGTCCATCTCATATATCATCTCACATATCATCATTGCACCCTATAGACACGAGTAGTGAAGACTCGATAGTCTAGTAAGACAACTTCCATAAGAAAGACAACTCTGATCATAAACAACTGCTGCCTTGCTGATAGGCTGGGGACAGCCAAAGGCTAAGGAGGGCATCCCTACAGAAACGCCTGTTGAAATCGGATGCACGGGGCCGCAAGCCTAACAAAACAGTGCAACGTAAATCGCAGTATGATGGCAGTACAACCTATCAGAAAAACGCATGGCGCTCATCCTGCGGAGTCCCGCCAGGCAGCGATAGTGCCGGGCCTCACGCCTCGAAGGGGCCCACCCTTGACTACTGGTGGTCACCCACCCATGTGTCGTGGAGTCAAGGCACATGGCTATGGGGCAACTTCTATTGGCCAAAACCTCAAGACCCTCAAAATACTACAGTGGAATGCGGAGGGAGTCATTAACAAAAAACTTTCCCTAACACACCACCTGCATGAAGGTAAGATTGACGTGGCATGTATCCAGGAAACGCACCTCAACAATAACCATAAATTCTCAATCAGAGGATACCAGACCTTCCGTCTAGATAGAGAAGGCCACAAAGGAGGGGTCCTGATACTGACCAGAAACTGCATACCGAGTAGCGCGGTAACTGTCAATCACACCGGACAAGCAGAAATTGTAGGAGTTGACATAATGGCTCAAGAGACGAAGCTCCGCATTTTCAATCTGTACGGACCACCAAATAGAGACCTATCGCTCTCGATTATGGGGGTCAGAGACTCCAACTGCATAGTAGTTGGAGATTTCAACAGCCACTCGGAGAGATGGGGATACTCTGACACAGACAGCAGAGGTGACGAAGTGGAAGATTGGGAGATAGATGCAAATCTCTCCCTAATCAATAGGCCGGAGGATAGCCCTAGCTTCTATTCAAGAACATGGCATACCACCTCGACTCCAGATTTGGCCTTCTCCACACAGGACATACACCATAAAATAGACCGCCAGGTGCTAAACCAACTGGCAGGTAGCGACCACAGGCCGATCAGACTAACGATTGACATGGAAGTAGGCCCACAGGAAACAAAACCGCTCCCACGTTGGAATTACAAACGAGCCGACTGGGACAGATTTGCAATCCTGACAGATGGGCTGTGTGAAACCATCAACACACGAAACACCAAAATGAAGCCCATGGTAGAGAGCCTAAGCAAGGCAATAATGCAAGCCGCCACTGAAACCATCCCAAGAGGAGCTAGGAAAAACTATAAGCCCTACTGGAATGATGAATTGCAGAAAGCGGAAGATGCAGTAACAAATGCTAGGAACATGGCAGAGCGAGAAAAATCCATGGAGGCAAACATCGCCCTCAAAGCCGCCGCGGCGAAGTACAAACACACTCTCAAGCAAACAGCAAGAGAAAGCTGGAAAAATAAAACGAAAAGTCTAAACCTGGACAAAGACGAGAACAAGCTATGGAAGCTAGTCAGAGCCATAAACGACGAAACCCCGTCAAATAAACAAATTACTATCAAGCAGGGCGAGAACTTGATCACAGGTAAGAAAGCCGCAAACGCCTTTGTCGATCACTATGCCAGAGCAAACCATATCGAGGTCCCTGCAGATAAGCATACAGACATTAGCGAAGAGCTAAAGGGACACGAAAACATAAATACGGCTCCTGAAGAGCACATGATGGCCAAACTAACAATGCGCGAAATGGAAGAGGCTATGAGAACACTAAAGAAAAGGAAATCTCCCGGAAAAGACGGGATAACAAACGAAATGCTGATGGGGCTGGGCCAAACAGCGAAGAGGAAATTACTATCAGTCCTGAACCAAAGCTGGAAAAGGGGTATTGTACCCCAGGCATGGAAAGACGCAATACTGGTACCAGTACCAAAAACAGGAAAGGATAAAACAGATCCAAATGGATACAGGCCCATCAGCCTACTGAGCTGTGTCGGCAAGCTGATGGAACGGATGATAAACACCAGACTGATGTGGCATCTGGAAGAAAAACGAATACTAATTCCACAGCAAGCCGGCTTTAGACAGCACAGATCCACTGAGGACCAGGTCATCCTCATAGCCCAGGAGATAGAAGATACCTACCAGGCACAGAAACACACAGTAGCTGTTTGGGTGGATCTGGAAAAGGCATTTGACAAAGTCTGGAAGGACGGACTTAGAGTCAAGCTAAGAAGAAGTGATGTCTGTGGGAAGATGTACAAGTGGATCAACCACTACCTCAAACAAAGAACGGCCAGAGTCCAAGTACAAAGGCAGATGAGCAAAAAGGTGACACTCGAGCAGGGAGTACCCCAAGGGGGAGTATTGTCACCCACACTCTTCCTGGTATATATAAACGATATCACAGAGAATATACCAAGAAGAGTCCATAGCTCAATGTTTGCAGACGATCTGGCTATGTGGACCTCTGAAAAGAATCTCACCATAGCAAGAAATCGGATGCAGACGGCCCTAACATCGCTGGAAGAGTGGGCGAACTCATGGCTGGTCAAAATAAACGAGGAGAAAACCACATGCACAATATTTTCGCTTTCATTAAAACCCCAAAGTACCAAATTAAGTCTAAATGGCAAAATCCTGCAGCCAAACGACAACCCAACCTATCTGGGAGTGACATTTGATCGGCGCATGACATGGAAAAGTCAGATTGAGAGAAACCGAATGAAAGCCAGAGAACGAATGGCAATCATGAGGAAACTTGCTGGCACAAGCTGGGGAGCAGACGAAGGTATACTAAAGAAACTGTACACTGGAAGAGTGAGACCAGTTCTCGAGTATGGCATTGCGGCATGGACAACAGCAGCGAAGGCGAACTTCGATAAAGTTAACAAACTTCAAAACCAAGCCATGAGAATTATAACAGGTGGCATGAAGTCAACGCCAATTGTAGAACTTGAAAAAATTATAGAACTGCAATCCATGACCGATAGAAGAGACTGCAGAGCCCAGCTGCAGTCAGAGAAACTCCGAAGAGTGACTGACCATCCAATGCACCAGAGACTAAACAATTTGGGAAATGGGAAACTAAAGCGGAGAAACTTTGCAGAAATAGCCAAAGCAAAGATGCACGAAGATCCCATAAACGCACTAACAACACCAAAACCCATCACTACTGTACGAAAGCCTACCTGGAGGCAGGATATATTTCCAGAGGTGGTAGAAAATATACCAGGTATTGCAAACAAAAACTGCCAGACTGAAAAAGAAAGGAGAGATACTACCCTAAGCTTCATAAAGAAAAGCTACCCAAGCATGGACTGGACCCATGCATACACCGACGGTTCTGTAACAAACACTACACAGAACGGAGGGGCAGGAGCATTCCTGAACCTACCAAATGGCAGAAAAATAACACTGTCATTCGCTACTGGTAAGTACACAAGCAATTTCAGAGCGGAGGCAGAGGCACTGAGGGCGGCAGTGGAAGAAATGGTGACACACAGTGAAAATGAGAGCCATATAGTCCTGCTGACAGATGCTCTCACCGTAGTCACAGCGCTAAAAAGCCAGAAAAACACTGAGCTCAATGACTTAAGAGCAGCACTCTGCAAACTGTGCCAGCAGTCCGCACCAAAAAGGGTAGTGGTACAGTGGGTTCCGTCACACTGCAACATCTAAGGCAACGAGGAGGCAGACAGACTGGCAAAAGAAGGTGCAAGACTACCACAAACAGATACCAATATGACGTACGAAGAGTCAAAACGGCTTATCAAAGCCAGATACATGACCAAATGGGAAACCGAACATACTGGTTACACCAAAAACGATGCCTATTACCAGTTGAACCGAAGAGAGCAGGTCGTTGTCTTCAGACTTCGCACTGGCCACAATAGACTGAGGTACAACCTATTCAACAAATTGAAGATAGGGTGTACCGACGAATGCCCGTGCGGTACTGGTAAAATGACCGCTGAACATCTGCTGCAGAACTGCCCGACATACGAGGATCAGAGAGAGCAGATGTGGCCATCACCAGTGGAACCACAAGACAAGCTCTATGGCAGTGGCGAAAGCCTCAGGATGACCGCCGCTTTTTTCGAAAAAATAATGGTTACTGTCTGACTGCGTACGAAGAAGAAGATGAAGACCCACTATCCGAATCAATGAAAACATAAGTCTTAGACCCACTATCCGAATCAATGAAAACATAAGTCTTAGACCCACTATCCCTATCAATGATAAACAGAGGTCCTTGACTAACTATCCGAATCAATGAAAACATAAGTCTTAGACCCACTATCTGAATCAATGAAAACATAAGTCTTAGACCCACTATCCGAATCAATGATAAACAGATGCAATGGAAAGACTGCTCAGCAGTCATCGATTATTGTCATAAATTACTTTCTCTATAAATGATGAACTAGCATCTTTGATCTACTTTCTACATCAATGGTAAACAGATGCCATTGATCAAAATTGTCTCCATCAATGATAAACAGTTATCCGTATATTACTTTCAATAACAATGATACAGATATGTCATCGAACAGTTCTCTATATCAATAACATACTGTAATCCTGGTGTTCAATCAGGCACCCCAACTTGTGCCCTATCCCAGGTAGCCAATAGTCGTCTAAACTCATCTATGTGTACTATGCCGGACCAAGGTCCTGTTAAAGGCTTTCTCTCCATCTCATTGGTGGACGTCCGAGGCGACAATTATAGGTGTATGGCCACCATGACCTTACATTGTCCTTCTATTGTCAGACATGCTTGACCACCTGTACTTTATTATCAACGACATACCTGCGACGTCATGGATGCAGGTTTGCCACCTGCTGATGATGTTGCGGCTGTGGTCTCGTAATGAAAGTGACAGTGTTCTCCGCTCCATCGCTCATTGAGTAGCTTGGAGCCACGCCATGTCCCTTGTTCGTAGGTTCCACACCTTTCAGCCATACACCATGTCTGGAATAACCAGGCTGTTGAAGGCGTGACCTCTCACTTTGTTGGTTTTTATCTGTTGAGGTACTGTCTTTATGAGGCCGAAGCTCAACCACCTTGCAGCAAACCCTGTGTGAAATCACTTTATGCATGTTTATGGGAGTTCGTAAAATCTTGGCCCAAGTAGATGTACGAATTTGCGTTTTTGACAGAATCAGTTCCAAACTGCATTTCCTCGCAACAGAAACTGTCCAGCTTGTATTGAGTTTTTAGTCTATTTATTTTTAGACCAACTGCCTCGCTTGCTTGTTGAGCCCATTTGAGCATTGCTCAGCTTCCTTGATGCTGTGGCTGATGATGACCATACCATCCACAACCCGGAGGTGATTCAGCATTTCTCAGTCTATGGTAATACCCGTGTCATCGTAATTTAGTGTGCGGAAGATTTCCTCAACGGCTACCGTGAAAAGTTTGGGAGAAATTGTATCACCCACCCTGTCGTAAGCCACGTTCAATTTGTATGTTAATTGGCCAATAAAAACGGTGATATTTGTAGAGAAGCATCGCTTATATCTACTATAAGCCGCACATTTTGCTTTTCTAGTCTGCTCATAATTACTCTCGTGAAAAGCTTGTACATGGATGATAGAAAACATATCGGATGGTAGTTCGCATGGTCTTTTGTGTCCTCTTTTTAGTGAATTAGTTTTGTTTTATTAAACATATTCGTCAGCTCGCTTGCCAGTGTTTCCTCTCCCGCATGAATAACATCTACAGTGACTCCATCCAGTCCTGGGGCTTTTCCTGTTTTAAAATGTTTGATTGCATGAATCGTCTCTGACGTTAGGATCTCCTGTGCTGACGCAGAGCCTGTAGTGAGCGGTTGTTCATGGTTTACTGTCTTGGATGCGAAGAGGTCAGTGTAGAACCTCCGACATTCCTTCTCTATTTTTGTTCTGGCCGTCAAGGTTGTACTATCCGATTTGTTTAGAGTCGGCAGAAGCATTTTTGACTGGTCAATGTCTTTTCGACATTTGATCTTACTCTGTCTTGTCTCAGCTGCTTTAATCAATTTATGTAGCTTATGTTGTTCATAATCATCTTTGAGTTTGCATCTAATCATTTTGTTGATTTCACTCAGTTCGATCGTATTGATTTTTCCATTGTCTTTGAGTGTCTTCTGATTAAAAGGAGTCTTATAGTAGTATCATTGATTCGACTGCATTTTTTTCTGTTTTATTTTCGCCACATGGATGCAGTTACTCAGCTGACCCAGCAATTCTGCATGGGGCAGGTTGGAGAGCCTGTACATTGCCAGCAGTGTCGTTGAACTTCCTCTGCAAGTCTAGCAGAATCAAGAGTGGTATGTGCCTGGGTTGGATTTTTAATAGGGGGCGTCTTCAGATTCATGGTTGCCCGAATTGGTCTGTGATCACTGCCATTAGCCAGCCGATGCAGAACTTGGACGAAAATAACAAAATTGAGATCGTTACTTAGCACTTAATTAATCTCAGCCCTAGTTTCCCGGTTTGGAGAGTGCTAGGACCTTTCTTTTTGTTTCCAAATGGCTTGTCGATGAATGTGTTCATGGTATTGAACTTATTCAGTGCAAACGTGACAAACAGTTGTCCTTAATCAACTTTCGATATCAATTATAAGCGTACTTTCTGTATATATTTTCTCTGTCATTGACCAACAAATGTTGTCCACGTACTTTCTCCATCAATGATAAGCAGATGTCTTCGAATAACTTTCTCAATGAATTATTCACATTCACATTCGGCATTCATTTTATGTAAGGGTCTGCTACCACCTGTATTTTCTAAGTCTTTGCTTCCCCGGTGTAACGGCCGGTGCTGTGATGGGGAGCAAACCCAGCACTTTCGGATTGTGAGTCGTGTCACTTAACCACTTGCCCACGCCGTTCCCTCAATCAATAGTAAACATACATCTCTGACTTACTTTCTCAATCAATTGTAAACATTCATCTCTGGCTTACTTTCTCAATTAATCACATGTATCCATAACAGAGTCTATACCAATGATTAACTTAAACCATTGACCGACTGTATCCATCTATCATAAAGAGGCGTCCGAGAAAAACCAGGTATAATAAATAATGAGATAAACGAGCTAATTTTGAGATTGTGAGCAACTTTCTGTTACACAAGCACTGCGACTCCTTAACAAACATAGATCAAGAGAAAGAGATATGGTAAAGAAGAGAGAGATAGAAAGATAAAGAAAAAGAGTGACGAGAGAGATAAGGATAGAAAGAGTGAGATAGAGAAGGACAGAGAGACAGAGAGAAAGAAAGAGAGCCGGAGAAAGGGAGACAGAGAGTAACAGATAGTGAAAGAGAGAGAGTCATATATTGATATATCGAAAGAACGAAAGAGGGAGAGGGAGATAGAGAGAGAGAGAGAGAGAGATGGACAGAAAGCGTAGGCGACAGGGAGCGAAAGAGAAGAAGAGCGAAGAAATCGAAAAAAATAGAGACCATGGCAGAGAAAGAGAGCGAACAAATTTGTGAAAAAGATAGGGAAAAAGAGAAAGCGGGGGAAGGGGGGGGGGGGCAGAAAGGGAAAGAAAAAGCAAGAGCAATAGAGACAAAAAGAAAAGAGAAAGAGAGTGGAAGAGAAAGAGAAAGTGAGATACACATATGGAAAATCAAAGAGAAACAAAGAGAAGATAAGGACAGTGTGAGAAACAAAGAAAAAGAGAGACATGAACAGAGAAAAAGAGAGGGAGAAGATAGAGAGAACGAAATAGAAATAAAATAAAGAGATTGAGACAGAGGGAGAAGTATATATCTCATTTATAAATAATGACAATTGGCAACGCATCAAAAATATGATAAAGTCACAACAGCATGCGTCATACACACACACATACACGTACACGAACACACCCACGGGAGCATCCATACACACACTCTAGCACGCACGAACACATAAACACACACACACATACGCAGGCAAGCAGAAAAACAGATCTGGGTAAGACAAAGATCAAATCCCAATTCTGTTTATTTCACACACATACACACACACACATACATACACATACGTATATATACATAAAAACACAAACACACACGCGCAGGCATACATACAAACACACATGATACATAGACATAGATGAAACCACAATTCTCCTCTTATTCCGCGTAAACATACACACACATACACACATATACACACGCATACACACACATACACACATATACACACACATACACACAGCCGAAGGCAAACACACATGATAAAAAGACATGCATGCCGTCGCAGTTTTCTTCCTGTTTCACACTGACACACATACATATTTAGCGGAGGCAGGGGGGCACTAATCAGTTATAAAGAGATCTGACATCCCAAATGTCTTCCTGTTTCACTCCCCTACACACACACACACACACATACACACTCACACACCCCTACATGCACTTGCACCCACATATGTGAGACACCATCAATGACTCACGAGTCTCCAGGTACAACACCAATATTCTATTATCTTGGATGTAAACTCAGGCAGTGAGTTACCTTTTGTCAATTATTTCAATATTCTCATAGCTGTGTACATCAAAGTACACGCACTAGCGGAGCCATCAACAGACCCCCTCCCCTCCGAACCTAGACAGTGGCAATGTTCTCATAGATGTCTACATCAAAGTACACGCACTAGCGGAGATATCAACAGACTCACCTGTCCTAGACAGTGGCAATGTTTTCATAGCTGTGTACATCAAAGTACACGCACTAGCGGAGACATCAACAGACTCACCTGTCCTAGACAGTGGCAATGTTTTCATAGCTGTGTACATCAAAGTACACGCACTAGCGGAGACATCAACAGACTCACCTGTCCTAGACAGTGGCAATGTTTTCATAGGTGTGTACATCAAAGTACACGCGCTAACGGAGACATCAATAGACTCACCTGTCCTAGACAGTGGCAATATTCTAATAGCTGATTACACCAACCAACACGCACAGGTGGAGATAACTTCAGCTGTCATCAATGATCTCTCATTTCCCTACACCACTAAACAATTTACACACAGACAAAAATACCATCGCCTGCCCTGAACACCATACATGAATTCGCATATGTATACATAAACCATGCACACAGACACCAACACACTCACCTGTCTAGAACGCCATCAATGTTCTCATTGAATACCACATCCTCTCTAACTAGAATGTGTGCACATTACCGTTAAGCCAGTTCCTGATCTCCTTAAAGATTTAGGAAGTATCTTTCCTGGAAGCAGATATAAAAAGAACACATCAGTGTTAGATGATTGCACCTTTATGTTCAGAGTAGAAGCCTGTCAAATTCATTGCTTTACACACCTCACCATTAGCAAATACAAAGTGTCTGCTGAAGGCGAAGTATCTATTTGAAGTTGATGAGTTGTTCACGCAAACAAGATACAACATCAATGGGCCGATCACATGATCTGCGGAAAGGATGTACATTACAGCACGTCAGCAACAGTGAGAGAAATAACGGTTAGACTGACCCTCAGGCTGACGCACAGGCTGACCACAGGCTGTCACATGCTGACCCACAGGCTGACCACAGGCAGACCCACAGGAGTCGCAGCAGTGAATTGTCTGTTTGGACCTGAAGAAAACCTCTGCTTCGTTTCATAGGATTCGTCCCTGTTTTCGTCCTCTGTCTTCCCTGTTACCGTCTATCTTTTCGTCCCTGTTTTGGTTCTTGTTTCTCTCCCTATTTTCTTCCGTTTTCATCCCTGTTTTGGTTCTTGTTTCTCTCCTTATTTTCTTCCGTTATTATCCCTGTTTTGGTTCTTGTTTCTCTCCTTATTTTCTTCCGTTTTTCTCCCTGTTTTCGTCTCTTTTTCATCATTGTTTTCGTTACGGCTTTTCTCCCTGTTTTCGTTCCTGTTGTCGCTGTTTTCTTCCTTGTTTTTGTTCCTGTTTCTGTCCCTGGTTTTCTCCCTGTTTTTGCCACTGTAAATTTCCCTTTTATGGTTCTAAGTCTACAAGAGGAGGATAGTCAAATGGATATCGTCACTGTGTATGCACCAAATGAAGATGAGAGCACTGACATAAAAGATGAATTTTATGAGCTCCTTCAAAGGACCATTGATGATTGACATAATGAAATACTTCTCCTTGGAGACTTCAACGCAAGAGTTGGAAACGACTATTCTAGATGGGATAGAGTGATCGATAGGTATGGAGAAGATGTCTTAAATGACAATGGAAAACGACTGCTAAGATTATGCAGAGAACAAAACCTTGTTATTACAAATACAAGGTTTCCACACAAGCGTATCCATGCCTACACAAGATGTGAGCCGGCAAGAAATGAAAGATCCATAAGTGACTATGCAATAGTGAGGAAAACTGAGTTCAAGTATGTAAAGGATGCTAGAGTGTTCAGAGGACCAGAGATAGGAAGCGACCACTACCTAGTTAAAATAAAGAGAGACATTGAAAAACACTATCCAGCCAGGCAACACCCATCAGCAAGCATGAAACATAATACACGAGGAGAAAATAAAATTAAAGCTTACAAACTACGAGAACCAGATGTTAAGAGGAGACACCAAGGGCTCATAACAACAGCAATAGAAAAGATAGAGGAATCTGAAGAAGATATGGAAATACTTTGGATAAAATTCAAAGACATCCTCAAAGAGGCTGCAGCAGAGGCATGCGGTCAAACCAAAGAAGGGTGGAAGAGAAAGAGTACACCATGGTGGACAGAAGAAGTGAAAACAATAATACGAGAAAAGAAAAAGGCATGGAAGCAATACCTAGGGGCTAGGAATAAAGAAGAACAAACAAAGAAATATAAAGAATATGTAAATTTTTGAACAGAAGCAAAGAAGACTGTGCTCAAGGCCAAACAGAAATCCTGGGAAGAATTTGGAGAGAAACTGGAAAATAATGCTGGAGAAAACCAGAAACTGTTCTACAGGACCTTAAAGAACAGGAGGAAGGAAAAGGAATGCCCCCTGAAATTTGTTACAGATAAACAAGGTGCGCTGTTGACCGCCCCAGAAGAGGTAATGAACAGATGGAAAGAATATTTCTCAGATCTCCTTGGAGTGGAGGAAAACCAAGCTCTGGAAGTAACAGTCCCAATTCAAGAAGAGGGAGCCATGGAGGAAAACGATAATATCACAATGGAAGAACTAAAGGCAGCATTGGAGAAAATTAAGATTGTTAAAGCAGCATGAAATGATGGTATAACACCAGAAATGGTTAAATACATGGAAGCGGCAGGAGAGATGCTATTCATGAAGATTCTCAGGGCAGCTTGGCGCCACAAGAAGATATCAAGAGACTGGGAGGTTGCAATAATAATACAAATATTTAAAAAGGGCGACAATCGACAATGTGAAAACCACAGAGGTATTTCCCTTCTCAGTGTCCCCGGGAAAGTCTACTCTAGGATTCTAGAACGGCGATTAAGAAGTCTAGCAGAGCCAAATATGGATGAAACTCAATGTGGGTTTAGGGCAAACAGAAGTACTCAAGACCTTATCTTTACACTCAGACAGCTAAGTGAAAAGGCTCTTGAATATGATAAAGAGATGCATCTCTGCTTTTTGGATTTGGAGAAAGCATTTGATAAAGTTCCTTGGGACAAACTCTGGGAGTGCCTGACAAGGAAGAACATCCCAGGACCCCTGATCTCTGCCATACAGAGTTTCTATAAAACATGCAGAAATTATGTGCGGACATCAAATCAAAAGTCAGGAGAGTTCAAGACCACTAGAGAAGTTAGACAGGGGGACATTCTATCACCGTACCATTTCATACTCCTCGTGGATGAAGTCATCAAAGCCTGCAAGGAACGGACAAAAAAGTATGAAGTAGGGTACTGGAAGATGAGACCAAGTTACATATCGGAACTAACATTTGCAGACGATGTGGCCCTGATCACGAAAACCGAAGCACATCTCCAGATCAACTTGCAGGTCTGGGAAGAAGAGTTGAAGAAGAGAGGAATGCACATCAGCAACTCCAAAATAAAAACCATGGTGATCGCCGGAGATGAAAAGAGACATCAGATAACCCTGGGAACACGATGTCTGGAGTAGGTCAGCAACTTTAAATATCTAGGAGTGGTAATAGACAGCATGGGAGGAATCAAAGAGGAGTTAACTGCACAAAGGGCAGCAGCAGGTAGACTGTTCCCTGCAAAATAAACAGAGGTTTCCTCAGCAGACAAGAAATAAGCAGGAAAACAAAGATGGATGTATACTGCTCGACCTATGTGCCTGTCCTGACATATGGATGTGAGTCATGGGCAATGACTACAGCCCAAGAAAGGCAATTACAAACTTCAGAAATGAGGTACCTAAGAAAGGCTGTTCAGGTGACGAAAAGGGACAAGATCGGTAACCAGACAATACGTAGCAGTCTTGAAGTTCAACCCCTGCAGATACGAGTGGAGCAGTCACAACTACAGTGGTTTGGCCATGTCTGTAGAATGGAAGAAGATCGGATACCAAAGCGGTCATGGGAGATCAAAAGTCAAGGACGCAGACCCCGAGGACGTCCCAAAGTACGTTGGGAAGACAACATACGACAGTCCCTAAGTCATAGAGGGATGGATTGGAAAGAGGCCAGGCAAAAGACGGCGGATAGAGCAGTGTGGCGTTCTCTTTGGCAAACCTCTACACCTCACGGTAGAAGAGGAGCGACTAAGTAAGTAAGTAAGTATTCCCTCTTTTCTTTCCTGTTTTCGTCCATGTTTTCTCCCCTGTTTTCGCACCTGTTTTCTTCCATATTTTCGTCTCTGTTTTTCTCCCTGTTTTCGTTCCTGTTGTTGTCACTGTTTTCTTCCTTGTTTTCGTCCCTGTTTCTGTCCCTGGTTTTTTCCCTGTTTTCGCCACCGTATTCTTCCCTGTTTTTGTCTATGTTTTTCTCCCTCTTTTCGTCCCTGTTTTCTTCTGTTTTCGTCCCTGTTTTCGTTCCTGTTTTTGTCCTTGTTGTCGTCCCTGAACCCATAATAACACGGTATCTGAAGCACACCTAAACATGTCCTTGTTCACCTTTGGCCTGATTATTGCGATACCCTGCTGTTACACCTACTGTTGTTATCTCCATTTTGGTCAGATGTAGTTACATGTTATAAAGAAGCAAATGATGATCAGCATACACGGGGGTGAGGAGTAGTTAGAGCCAGGTAAAACGTGTTGATCAAGACACCACCTCACGGTTTGTGGTCCTGCAAACAGGCTGTGTCACAACAGTCTGGCCGATGAAAGGAATTTCGAAACTGTAATTCCAATAAAACTAAGATTACTGAGGAGTATCGTTTGCACTACAGTCAGGGGGAACAAGTATGCCTCAGATTGTAAGAAAAACAGCTGTAACTAGTTACCAAAGCAGCCTCGCCAAGAGTTATCTCAACTGAGCACGAGTAGCCATCAAACAAAAACATCAGATGCAGAGATAACTTCCCGGTATCTGACGGTCAGGCAACACTCCACTATCTGGAGTCGAGCAGGCTACTCTCCGCTATCCGCAGTCGGGCAGACAAGTCTTCCCTCTCTGAAGTTGGGCCAATAACTCTCGTCTATCTGGAGTCGGGCAGGCAACTCTCCACTATATGGAGTCGGGCATGCAACTCTGACCTCTCTGAAGTTGGACCAATAACTCTCGTCTATCTGGAGTCGGGCAGGCAACTCTGACCTCTCTGAAGTTGGACCAATAACTCTCGTTTATCTGGAGTCGGGCAGGCAACTCTGACCTCTCTGAAGTTGGGCCAATAACTCTCGTCTATCTGGAGTCGGGCAGGCAACTCTGACCTCTCTGAAGTTGGGCCAATAACTCTCGTCTATCTGGAGTCGGGCAGACAAGTCTTCCCTATCTGGTTGGACCAATAACTCTCGTCTATCTGGAGTCAGGCAGGCAACTCTCCACTATATGGAGTCGGGCAGGCAAATCTGACCTCTCTGAAGTTGGGCCAATAACTCTCGTCTATCTGGAGTCGGACAGGCAACACTCCACTATCTAGAGTCGGACTGACTAGTTTATTATTTTACGTAGTTCTTTTAAACTGTTACTACGGCGTTTGCTATCATTATTGGATTTCTCGGAGACTATTTGTTGGGCTGAGGAATAAATACATCTTGTCGCTATAGTCGTCACGTGCTGTAAAGACGGTGTTTATTTTACTTCTGATATAAAAAGAACATATGCCTTACCGAGGATGTGTACGCGTGTCTTAAATGGGAAATATATACAATCCCAAAGTTCGACCAACCATTCTTATGTGGTACTTTCGAGTATATCCTCCGAGTAGTTTAACAGAAAAGGAACCACTGTAACTTTCCATGCATGTCGTAAAAGACGATTGAAGGTTATGAATTGAATAGCAGCCTGATCATGTTATAACGTTACCTTTGACACTATCACAATTTCAAGTTGGGATACAGGCTTCCTGTAAGCGTACAACTGCAGTAGTGACAATGTGCATCCCCAGCAGCGAACGTGTAAGTCTATCACCATGTGTATATAAGTCTTATGTATTACTGCTTTGCTAACAATATCACTACTATACTACCATAGTGTAGAAATGTTATTTTTTTGTTTCTTGAGGCTGGTTGTTTTGACAGGGTAAGTTGACTAACCCTTTGCCCAACACTTCTTAGTCACGTCTAACTTCATGCCTGGCAAGTTTCAGTTTCATCTTCTTTGCTCGCTTTCAGGCAACGGTAACATTTTAAAAAAACGATCCCATCAAGTCATGCGATGAATAGGAAATATGGTGTTAGGCCCATATTATTGTATAACCCAGAGCACTTAGTAGCTGATAAGGTCAGCATCACGCCGGCCGCATTTACTTTCCGGACTGAAGCGGTTTAAGACTGGTTCGACGCGGGATCCATTGCGGTCAGAAAAACCATTTCCGCCTCAACTTGGGAATGAACCCATGACGACTCAGATGCGAACCTAAGGAGGTAACCACTGCGCTGCGTGGCTCCCTAAAGGTAACTTCACTAAATTATTATTAGTGTTTTCATTATTATTAGTTAGCGATACCAACTGCCAAGTATCTTCCAATTGAAGTTTAGCAAAGCGGTGAAGTGTCTTCCCAACTGGAGTTTAGCAAAACGGTGAAGTGTCTTTCCAACTGAAGTTTAGCAAAACGGTGAAGTGTCTTCCCAACTGAAGTTTAGCAAAGTAGTGAAGTGTCTTCCCAACTGAAGTTGTGCAATATAAACGGTGAAGTGTCTTCCCAACTGAAGTTTAGCAAAGTAGTGAAGTGTCTTCCCAACTGAAGTTGAGCAATATAAACGGTAAGTGTCTTCCCAACTGAAGTTGTGCAATATAAACGGTGAAGTGTCTTCCCAACTGAAGTTGTGCAATATAAACGGTAAGTGTCTTCCCAACTGAAGTTTAGCAATATAAACGGTGAAGTGTCTTCCCAAATGAAGTTGTGCAATATAAACAGTGAAGTGTCTTCCCAACTGAAATTGTGCAATATAAACGGTAAGTGTCTTTCCAACTGAATTTTAGCAATATAAACGGTAAGTGTCTTCCCAACTGAAGTTTAGCAATATAAACGGTAAGTGTCTTCCCAACTGAAAATGTGCAATATAAACGGTAAGTGTCTTTCCAACTGAATTTTAGCAATATAAACGGTAAGTGTCTTCCCAACTGAAGTTTAGCAATATAAACGGTGAAGTGTCTTCCCAACTGAAGTTGTGCAATATAAACTGTGAAGTGTCTTCCCAACTGAAGTTGTGCAATATAAACGGTGAAGTGTCTTCCCAACTGAAGTTGTGCAATATAAACCGTAAGTGTCTTCACAACTGAAGTTTGGCAATATAAACGGAAAGTGTCTTCCCAACTGAAGTTATGCAATATAAACGGTGAAGTGTCTTCCCAACTGAAGTTGTGCAATATAAACGGTAAGTGTCTTTTCAACTGAAGTTTAGCAATATGAGTAGGTGAAGTGTCTTCTCAATTGAAGTTTAGCAATATGAATAGGTGAAGTATCTTCCCAACTGAAGTTTAGCAATATGAATAGGTGAAGTATCTTCCCAACTGAAGTTTAGCAATATGAGTAGGTGAAGTGTCTTCCTAATTGAAGTTTAGCAATATGAATAGGTGAAGTGTCTTCCCAACTGAAGTTTAGCAATATGAGTAGGTGAAGTGTCTTCCCAATTGAAGTTTAGCAATATGAGTAGGTTGTTGTGCTCTTTGGAGAACTTTGAAATTGTGTACTCTGTCCTGCCATTTCACCTTGAGCAGTCGTCGTAGACTGAACATATGGAATCATTGAGCCGTCTAATATGACTGCCATTCGGAAGTCCGATGCACTGGGTCGACATATGCAACATAAAAACCACAGTGAAACGTACACCGCCTTGGGGATTAGAGAAATAAGACAAACGCAAAAATAAACACACACAAAAAGAAAACTAAACAACCAAAAAGAAACATGACTGCACAGTACTGGCATGCGTAGTGGATGGTGAAAAGAACTATGGCACGATGTACTTGAACTTTTATTTCTGCATTGATACACTGTTGATTCCAAACACTTTTTGTTCAGGCAGCCAAATGCAGCTCTAATGCTGACAGTCCTGTTGTTGATTACAATTTCTGCAAGCATTTCTGGTTAGGGTGCTGCCCAGGTATTTAAATCCATCTATCACCCGTAAGAGTTGTGTATGTACTGTGGGGGTCGGTTCGCGGTAGGAACATGACCTCAGTCTGAATGTAATTATTGTGTGACCAAAACAAGAGTATGCTTCTGAAAACGCGTCCATATCAGGCTGCATGATTTGCTCTGATCTTGTACTCAGGGCGTAGTAGTCTGCAAAAAGGAGGTCCGAGATTGTAGAGTATCTGACACCTTAGTGGCTAATATGGACGTCTGAATGAGCATTTCACACATCCTCAGAGTGAAAACACACCATGACAAACAGTGTGGATCAAGAACGCCGGTCCGTCTCACACCATGACAAACAGTGTGGACCCAAGAACGCCGCTCCGTCTCACACCATGACAAACAGTGTGGACCCAAAAACGCCGCTCCGTCTCACACCATGACAAACAGTGTGGACCCAAGAACGCCGCTCCGTCTCACACCATGACAAACAGTGTGGACCGAAGAACGATGCTCCGTCTCACACCATGACAAACAGTGTGGACTCAAGAACGCCGCTCCGTCTCACACCATGACAAACAGTGTGGACCCAAGAACGCCGGTCCGTCTCACACCATGACAAACAGTGTGGACCCAAGAACGCCGCTCCGTCTCACACCATGACAAACAGTGTGGACCCAAAAACGCCGCTCCGTCTCACACCATGACAAACAGTGTGGACCCAAGAACGCCGCTCCGTCTCACACCATGACAAACAGTGTGGACCGAAGAACGCCGCTCCGTCTCACACCATGACAAACAGTGTGGACCCAAGAACGCCGCTCCGTCTCACACCATGACAAACAGTGTACACCCAAGAACGCCGCTCCGTCTCACACCTTGACAAACAGTGTACACCCAAGAACGCCGCTCCGTCTCACACCATGACAAACAGTGTGGACCCAAGAACGGCGCTCCGTCTCATACCATGACAAACAGTGTGGACCCAAGAACGCCGTTCCGTCTCACACCATGACACACAGTGTGGACCCAAGAACGCCGCTCCGTCTCACACCATGACAAACAATGTGGACCCAAGAACGCCGCTCCGTCTCACACCATGACAAACAGTGTGGACCCAAGAACGCCGCTCCGTCTCACACCATGACAAACAGTGTGGACCCAAGAACGATGCTCCGTCTCACACCATGACAAACAGTGTGGACTCAAGAACGCCGCTCCGTCTCACACCATGACAAACAGTGTGGACCCAAGAACGCCGCTCCCTCTCACACCATGACAGACAGTGTGAACCCAAGAACGCCGCTCCGTCTCACACCATGACAAACAGTGTGGACCCAAGAACGCCGCTCCGTCTCACACCATGACACAGTGTGGACCCAAGAACGCCGCTCCGCCTCACACCATGACAAACAGTGTGGACCCAAGAACGCCGCTCCGTCTCACACCATGTGTCACCGAAAAAGGCGCAGACAGCTCTCCCTTACCTAAGGCCATCCATGCCATTATGGACTTAGGGGATAATTGTAATGAATTTCGCCAGGGAGTCAAATTAATCCATAATTTCCCTCACTTCTGTTTACACTGTCATAGGCCTTAGTCAAGTCCACGAAAGTGATGCACAGGTTGGGATGCTATTGCTGGCACATTTCCGAAATGTGTGGTGTCGTGAATCGGCTGCTCTACGACCAGCCTGGAATCCACACTGGTTTTATGGGAACACGCTCCTCCCCATATCGCAATTTAGGGGATTGATTGTGACTTGGGTCAGAACTTTTTCCCCAATCGACAGTATGGAGAAGTTCCTATATTTTCGCCGAATTAGCGACTACCCGTTTGCTTGAATAGATGTGCAATGGTGGCATCTTTCATCTACCGTGAGACTTATTCTGTTTCTCACATGCGAGAAAAGAGTGCAGTCAGTTCTTGAAGAAGTACAAGACAACCTGCTTGGTAAATGTCAGCCTCTGGTCCTCGAGCTGATCGCGTTACTGACTTTATGCTTCGCCAGAGTCTAGGTCAAGCCCCTGGTTAAGAGGAACGTAAGATATGTGACCTGGGCTTCTTTGCTGATGATTGATTGATGTTGAATGCCCACAATCATTAAGTCTACTACTTTTTGCACCATGAAAAGACCATTAAAAGGATAGTTAGCTTCCCTCAGATCGTCAGCGTGCCAATGAATGAAGGTGGACCTGGAATGGATTGGAGCATTACTGTGTACACCCTGCAGCAAGGAATGAAACAATGTACACGTATTTTTAATTAATGTACTTTTTAACTCCTTTCGGGGAGATCTTTGGGCTTTCAATCCCAGACAGTATCGTTGTTGGTTACGTGACGATGTGTTTCCGGTTCGCTGGTGTGACTGTCGGTCTAGGATTAGTCATAATGTGGGCCGGATTAGTGTGCATTTTAGCAATTTCGCTGGTGTGACAGTTACCAAAATGTGAGCCGGAATATTGTGAATTATAACGCTATGGCTGGTGTGATAGCCTCGCCTAGGATTCGTTTTTATGTGTACCGGATTATTGTGCATTAAAGCGTTCGAGCTAGTGTGACAGTTTGACTTAGTATTATACATAAAGTGGCCCGGATTATTGTGCATTAAAGCGTTCGAGCTAGTGTGACAGTTTGCCTTAGTATAATACATAAAGTGGCCCGGATTATTGTACAATAAATCGTTCGAGCTAGTGTGACAGTTTGCCTAAGTATTATACATAAAGTGGGCCGGATTATTGTGCATTAAAGCGTTCGAGCTAGTGTGACAGTTTGCCTTAGTATTATACATAAAGTGGCCCGGATTATTGTGCATTAAAGTGTTCGAGCTAGTGTGACAGTTTGCCTTAGTATTATACATAAAGTGGCCCGGATTATTGTGCATTAAAGCGTTCGAGCTAGTGTGACAGTTTGCCTTAGTATTATACATAAAGTGGCCCGGATTATTGTGCATTAAAGTGTTCGAGCTAGTGTGACAGTTTGCCTTAGTATTATACATAAAGTGGCCCGGATTATTGTGCATTAAAGCGTTCGAGCTAGTGTGACAGTTTGCCTTAGTATTATACATAAAGTGGCCCGGATTATTGTGCATTAAAGCGTTCGAGCTAGTGTGACAGTTTGCCTTAGTATTTTACATAAAGTGGCCCGGATTATGGTGCACTATAGCACCAGCACTTGATTATTAATTTAAACAACTGCAATACAAATCGCATCAGGTTTTGCTTTCTCTTAATGACCAACATAAAACAGTAAACAAGACCGAGTGGCGCAATTAGACACAAACAATAACACATGAATGCACTTATCACAAGTGATTACACAGAACCACATTTATCTGTTGAAACAGTTTGGGGCTCAATAAGCGTTGACGTGAGATATCAAACAATGATTCCTATCTAATTGCTTGCGTAAGGGTCAGGGAAACAGATCTATTCAAAACCATATTCCGCCTACAAGTGGCGGTCCTGGAAACATTCTGCATACCTTCAATGTGAGCGAGAGAATAGGAATATATGAGAATAGGGATTAATCGATGCGAATAGGGATCGATGTGAATAGGGATCGATGAGAATAGGGATTAATCGATGCGAATAGGGATCGGTGAGAATAGGGATCGATGAGAATAGGGATTAATCGATGCGAATAGGGATCGATGTGAATAGGGATCGATGAGAAAAGGGATTAATCGATGCGAATAGGGATCGATGAGAATAGGGATCGATGAGAATAGAGATCGATGAAAATAGGGATCGATGAGAATAGGGATCGATGAGAATAGGGATCGATGAGAATAGGGATCGATGAGAATAGGGATCAATGAGAATTGAGATCAATGAGAATAGGGATCGATGAGAACAGGGATCGATGAGAATAGGGATCGATGAGAATAGGGATCGATGAGAATAGGGATCGATGCGAATAGGGATTAATGAGAATAGGGAACGATGAGAATAGAGATCAATGAGAATAGGGATCGATGAGAATAGGGATTAATCGATGAGAATAGGGATCAATGAGAATAGGGATCGATGAGAGAAGGGATCGATGATAGAAGGGATCGATGAGAAAAGGGATCGATGAGAAAATGGATCGATGTGACTATGGATCGATCGATGAGAATAGAGATCCATGAGAATAGGCAAACCATGTCCCTTAAATGGATCCTGCTTAAACCGGACGTATCGGACTGAAAGTCGTATATATGACAGAATTACTATAAACTAAGACAACGAAACAAAACGTCCTTTTCAAAACGAACGACGACAAAGATGAGGAAGAAAAAGAAAATAGTGACGACAAAGAAGACTAAAAAGAAGAAGAAGAAAAAGGAAAAAAAAGGAAGGCATTACCCGGCGAGCACCGTGACGAAGGAGTTAGGGGCACTTCTCTGAACTCAAACTTGAGTGTGTCCACATCCATGAAACAGCAAAGTCGTGTGTCTATGGGAGGCATAGTCCTTACAATAAATACGCGAGGAAGTCGGATGCACTGGCAGATCATCAGCAAACTTTCACTACAACGTACTATGTCTTATGAAACAAGACAACAGACAAGAAAATTCATTAAGTGACAGAGACTGATATGTGTTTCGCAAAACAAAACAAGCCGGGGTAAACCTGCATGTATGTGCAAACACAATCTCCAATATATATATATATATATATATATATATATATATATATATATATATATATATATATATATATATATATATATATATATATATGTTTATATGTGTGTGTGTGGGTTAATATGGCACTTTTGCCAACAATTTCTGTACATGGAGAAGTGTTTACTCCAAGAAAAATCACCGACATGTTCTGTCAAACTGAACGCGAAGCTATTTCGTACGCAGTATATATATATATATATATATGTATTGACATAGTTAGTTGATTTGTTTGTTTACTTTTGTTTACGGCGTCGGGAGCATAAGTCGTCTGTCGTGCGCAAAGTACGTTGCTTTCGTCACTGTGAGCTCGTATCGTTGCACAAACAATCTATCCACCTGTCTCGTGACCACCATCTTGCTTGTAACCAGACCTACCAATGGTGTAACCCGATCAGGGCAAATGATCAGGGTGCATTCTCAAGAGATGACCGAATCAGAGTATTCTGTGCCTGGAAATGTACTTTGCACAAGACATATTGCCGATCATACTTCGAATGTCGCCATTTCGCAATCTTTCTTTCCTTGTAATACCGATGACCTTCCGCAGGCACTTTATTTCACTAGTCGAAAGTCTGCTCTCGTGCGCCCTGGACAACGGCCATGTTTGGCACTAGTAGCACGAGTACTATTAATCACCTGTTGCTGTGTTGCCAAAACAATTCTCGGTCAAAGCAGAAGGTACAGATATAGAGATCTTGATAAAAGTACAAATGTTGAGCGAAGCTTTCAATGCAATGGAGAACTTACATTAATTCCCTCCAAAATTAAATCTAACACAGAAACTCATTTGTAAAGATCTTTCCTGTTATAGTGATTTTTCAAGAAGAATAACAAATACAACAATGAAAACGGTAAAGGCTTTTATAGTTGGGTGTTTGCGAAGAATACATAGATTGAAATAGTATGATAAGATCACGGATGTGGAACTGTTGTGGAGATTCAAATATCAGTGGAATAAGAAGAGAAGAGAATGGGTGACAGTTTCAGCTGGAGCATTGGAGTTTAGCGCAGGAGACATTGAGCTGGATATGCAAAGAAGAAAGGTTGCCAGAATGCGTGCCAAGGTCAATCATCGGTTTGACACTAGGTCGACAAAGGAAACGAGGGATTAGGTGGAAGACTTTGTCTGGTACAGGAGTGGGTGTTCGAAGCCGAGGTGGGGGTTCGGAGCTGACCATTCTGGGGTTCAGAATTGGGGTAGAGGGGGGTTGGTAACAGTCTGATGCTACCACGATTGGCTACGACATTCAGAGTGACAGTGATTCGTGGATAGTCAACCAAAAACAATTAGTTTGGAGTAGTGTCAAAATTAGAATGATTACTAAGTCAGACAACCAACGGAAGACTATTGGACAACCATGCTGTTGCTTGAGACTATAAAATACTCTGCAAGGATGAACTCAGGAAACTGGCTAGGAGGAAGGCTGTGAGTCAGTCTGAGAGTGAGCTTGCAGGGTGACTTGATTCTCATACATCTCGAGTTAACCAGTCGCGCGCAATAGGTGTTTATGATGGACACCCTGTGAACATTAAGTAATCCGAATGTGTGTTGTACGCGCAGGACATATAGTGAACTATGCGTGATATAATTACATATGAATGTACAGATTCCCGTCAATACGTGAAGTGATCTAAGTATTTGTGAATGCACAAATCTACTGATTATTAGTGATCTGATCGTATGTAAATGTACATATTCGTCTGAGTATGTGAAGCGATAAATGTAATCTGATCGCTAGGACGAGATTGCTGATTATGAGTGAGTGTACATGTTTGCCTGAGTACGTGATCTGATCGAGAGTACAAGTTTGTGATTATGTGTACATATAGGGAAGTGCAGCGACAAGAATTTAGGTCATATAGTCTACAGGAGTAAGATCAAGAGCTAGTGCTTAAAACCTCATATTGTAGTGCAATATATATATATATATATATATATATATATATATATATATATATATATATATATATATATATATATATATATATATATATATATATATATAATGATAATTTGGTTTAAGTGAATTTTGCTTATTGTTGATCCTCTGTAACGATTAAATAATATTGTTTTGTTTTATGATCAAGATAGCTTTTACTGTGTTTTACTGTGTAAGTCATGCCGTGGTATAGATATATGTTGTAGCTCTTTACATAAGTAAATTACTCAGCTAAACCTAGACTCCCACAAATGCCCTAGAGTTTAATGGCATACACAATTAGAAAACCTGCCAAAAGCATTACAAGACGGACTTTAGGATCACAAAGGTAAGAAACGTAGAAGCTGACCGAAACACATGGAAATGAGAGCTCAAGACAAATATACGTGAAGCAGTGAAAATGTGGATAGAGCTGAAATAGGTGGACCATGACGGTTGGACAGTGTATACATATTGAACACATATGCTCCACAGGGAGAACAATGGTTGTTTGGATTTAATCACCATATACAACAAAGACATTCTTACACAAATAAACTGTAAGATATGTACACTTTCGTAACCGGTCATCTGGAAGACCAATGTGAAGCTATTCTGAGGGGACCAATAAGAGGGCTAAAGAGACGTCTAAGACAATCTGGCGTAGAACCAAGGAAGTCGAAATGAAAATCTTGACTTATATATCCCCCTACACGGAGATGCTTGTATAGTTGAGAACTATCATTATTGGCTAATTAACTTTTCGTATTAATATCTTATGTAAATGAGGTGGTTGTTATTTGGTATGTATTGTTTTGTTTTTGTTTTGTTGCGTTCGCCTTATTTCTCTAATTCCTAAGGCAGTGTGCCTTACACTGTTGTTATTTGGTTTGTATGCTCATCATCATTAGCATCATTATGAAACACCATCAAATAAACAAATTACCATCGAGCAGGGCGACAACATCCTTACTGGAAAAAAAAGCTGCACACGCTTTTATAGAACATTATGCCAGAGCAAACGACATTGATGTCCCTACAGACAGACATAAATATATAAGTGAAGAACAAAAGAGCCACGAAAACATCAAGATTGTACCAGAGGAGCACATGATGGCAAAACTAACCATGAACGAAATGAATGAGGCCATGAGAACTTAAAGAAAAAGAAATCGTCCGGAAAAGATGAGGTAACAAATGAAATGCTGACAGGGATGGGCCAAACAGCAAAGAGGAAGTTACTGTCAGTCCTGAACCAAAGCTTGGAAAAGGGAATTGTACCGTAGGCAAAGAAAGATGCTGTACTTATACCAGTACCAAAGAAAGAAAAAGATAGAACAGATCCAAATGGATACAGACCTATCAGTCTACTGAGCTGTGTAGGTAAACTGATGGAGCGTATGATAAACACCAGACTGATGTGGTATCTGGAAGAAAAACACATACTACACAGCAAACAGGATTTAGGCAACCCAGATCCACTGAGGACCAGATCACTCTCATACAACAGGAAATAGAGGATGCTTATCAAGAGAAAAAGCATACAGTAGCGGTTTGGGTGGATCTAGAGAAGGCATTTAACAAGGTGTGGAAAGAGGGACTTAAAGTCAAGCTACGAAGAAGTGAAATATCTCGAAAATGTACAGATGGATCAGCCACTACCTCGAAAACAGAACAACCAGAGTCCAAGTACAGGGGCAGATGAGCAAAAAGGTGGCACTGGAGCAAGGAGTACCCCAAGGGGGAGTACTGTCACCCACACTTTTTCTGGTAAATATAAACAACATCATAGAGAATATACCAAGAAGAGTCCACAGCTCCATGTTTGCAGACGATCTGGCTATGTGGACCTCTGAAGAAAATCTCACCGTACCAAACAATCAAATGCAGCAGGCTCTAACATCGCTGGAGGAGTGGGCGAAATCATGGCTGGTCAAAATAAATGAAGAAAAAACAACATGTACGATATTGTCCCTTTTAAATAAACCACAGAACACAAAATTAAATCTTAATGGCAAATATATGCGGCTAAACGACAACCCAAACTACTTGGGCGTCACATTTGATAGGCGCATGACATGGAAAAGTCAGATCGAGAGAAACCGAATGATAGCCAGACAAAGAATGACAGTCATGAGGAAACTTGCTGGTACAAGCTGGAGAGCAGACGAAAGAATACGGAAGAAACTGTACACTGGAAGAGTGAGACCAGTTCTCGAGTATGGCATTGTTACATGGGCAACAGCAGCAAAGGCGAAATTTGATAAAATTAGCAAACTTCAATACCAAGCCATGAGAGTTATAACAGGAAGCATGAAGTCAAAGCCAATTGGAGAACTTGAAAAGATTACAAATCTGCAATCCATGACCGATAGAAGAGACAGCAGAGCCTAGCAGCAAGAAGAGAAACTCAGAAGACTGACAGACCATCCAATGCATCAGAGACTAAATAGATTTGGAAAAAGGACACTAAAGCGGAGAAAATTTGCAGAAATAGCCAAAGCAAAGATGAGTGAAGACCCTATGAACACAATGACAACACCAAAGCCCATCCCTACTGTACGCAAACCCACCTGGAAGCAGCATATCATTGCAGAGGTGGTAGAAAATATACCAGGTTTTGGAAACAAGAACAGCCAGACTGAAAAAGAAAGAAGAGACGTAATCCTGAGGAACATAGCGAAAAACTACCTATACATGTACACCGACGGCTCTATAACAAACACAACACAGAATGGAGGTGGAGGGTATTCCTGAGCCTAACAAATGGCAGAAAAATAACACTGTCAGTGGAAACTGGAAAATTCTCAAGCAATTTCAGAGCGGAGGCAGAGGCACTGAAGGCTGCAGTAAAAGCAATGCTGACATGCGAAAGCAATGAAACCCAGATAGTCCTGTTCACAGATTCCTTGTCCGTGGTTACATCACTAAAAAGCCAGAAAAATACAGAACTTAATGATTTAAGAACAGTACTCTGTCAACTATGCCAGCAGTTCGCACCAAAAAGAGTAGTGGAACAGTGGTTTCCATCCCACTGTAACATTCAAGGTAACGAGGGGGCAGACAGACTGGCAAAATAAGGTGCAAGATTACCACAACTAGATTCAAGTGTGACCTACGAAGAGTCCAAAAGGTTTATTAGGGCCAGATACATGGACAAATGGGAAACAGAGCATACTGGCTACACAAACAATGATGTGTAACAGACCCTCTGCTGCCGTGATCGAACTTAGACCATTCTCACACTCATCCACATCATCATGACCATACTCAGTAAATGACATATCACACAGCAGGTGGCATATTTATTATATCATACTCATATCATAGAATGAGTAGAGAAATTACAAACACAATATAATACATATCTTAACTAAACATTCTACTAAAACGGGAATTGTAAGCATTAGCTATTGATGGAATTCCCAACTATCTAAAAAAAACAGTTCTATTGCCTTGCAATTGCATCACACACACATCGCCTTAACTGCGTCTTCAACACACCTTATCAAATGCTCTTCCTCACTGAAATCCCCTCAGGCGGGCGATCTCGACATAGCTCGCTCACAATGTGTCCTTGCTTACAAACACTTTCAGATTATCCATTAATGCAAAATTCACACACCTATTTGAGCGATCCTGTTCTATCACTAAACATTCGTCCAACCGTCTATCAATCGCTCCTCTATCTAAAGTCGGTGAGTTAAAACACACTGTCTACATTCAGTCTCTCTCTCTCTCTCCATACAGCCACTCTCTCTCTCTCCAGCCTGTCTCTCTCTCCAGCCTCCTGAGCTAAACTTTGTCTCGAGTTATATATCCTCAAGCAAGGCCAGAGCTTGACCAATCGATCTCAGGTATGGTCATCTTCAATCCCAATTGGAACGAAACACTTTGCACACCTGTCACTCATTCTCTCGCAGCAAGCCCCGTTGCCAATTTCGTCTGTCAATCAATCTCCCCCTACCAAAATCAGAAGGCCAGTGGTCAGTTTCTATCTGTCCACATTCCTTAACCCAACTCTGTTCTCCTTTGCTGAGACGGTGAGTGACCTTGACATGTTCAGGCATCCTAAACTCCCCTTGCTCCGGCGGGAACTGTTACAGATGTCTATTACCAGTTGAATAGAAGAGAGCAGGTCGTGGTCCTCAGACTACGCACAGGCCACAACAGACTGAGGTACCATCTATTCAATAAACTAAAGATAGGTGGCACTGACGAATGCACATGTGGTACAGGGAAAATGACCGCCGAACATCTGCTGCAAAATTGCCCGACATACGAGGACCAGAGAAAGCACATGTGGCCATCACCAGTGCCAACACTAGACAAGCTCTATGGCAGTGTCGATAGCCTCATGATGACAGCTGCTTTCTTCGAACAAATACTAGTTGACGTCTGACAGCGTACGAAGAAGAAGAAGAAGAACAACAACAACAAGAAGAAGAAGAAGAAGAAGAAGAAGAAGAAGAAGATTAGCATCAGTATCACCATCATCTAATTGTCACTCCGGATGGTTTAGTATAAGTCCAACTATGCATTTTTTATTGACCTTAAATGGATTGAGTCTTGAAGTTGTCCAAAAATTATAGGGGAATCGCATTTCTGTCGGTGCCAGGGAAGAACAGGAAAGCTGCAGCCGAAATTGACGCAGATGCTGTAATGACAGATATAGATAAGGCGACCGATAAATAATTATTCCAGAAGATATTGAAAGAAAAAAGTGTGCCCGTAGAATGGAAAGAAGGGTATCTAATGAAGCTGCCAAACAGAGAGACATGGAAACCATGTCATGCCAGACAATCCCGAGGATGCGCAGACGGAAGACCTCAAGAAGCTAAGGGTACTGCTGTAGTAGTGTCCAGGACGTGGAGCCGTACAGGAGAATGTGGGCAATGCAGGAGGAGTAGATACGTAGCGTGGTCCAGGGAGAACCTTCGCTGGGACCAGAATCTGGAAAGCGAGTGCATGGATCAAGGCGCTAAGCCCATCCTACGGGTGATGTCGTGGCTGCTGCGAGCGTCAGAAGAATGTCTGGTGGCTGCAACAGGGCTGCCATTCACGGTGATGCTCAGCGCAGAGGGACCTTTGCTGAGATTTTGAATTTTCGGCTTCGTCCAGGAAATGTGAAAACATAATTGGGTAGCCGATCGATCCAGTGCCTTTAGGGGTCCTACTATTGCCTGACCATCGTTGCCCGGTATGACGACGTCATCAGCGTAGACGAGATCGGTTACTCGGGAGTCGCCGACGAGGAGCCCTGGGTTGTGTGCAGAAGACTGTGTGAGGATCCATTCCATGACGAAGCAGAAAAGTGCAGGGGCAAGGACGCAGCTCTATCGGCCACCAGATGATGTAGAGAACTTCTCTGTGAGATCCCGCCCGAGCCGAATTTTGGCGCTGGTGTGACTGTGAAGCTCCTAAATTAGGATCAGCAGAGTGCCTGGGATACCCAGGCATTGTAGGGTCCTCTACAGAGTTTGGCAGACAGGAGAGTGGCCCACCAGCTGGACGAAATCAGTCATTATACCACTGCCTAAATGAGGAAAACTAAATATGTGCCAGAACTATCGAACAATCAAGTCTGATAAGTCATTCAAGTACAGTTCTCTTGAGAATAATACTTAACAGACTGAAACCACTGGCAGAGAATATAATTGCCGAAGAACAAGCGGGCTTTCGAGCGGGAAGGAGTACCATCGAGCAGATATTTAATCTTCGGCTAATGAATGAGAAGTACTCAGAGTATCAACAATAACTCTACCATGCCTTCATTGACTTTAGAAAGGCGTTTGACAGAGTGTGGCATGCGGCGCTATGGTCAACAATGAAGCATTATACGTTCAACAGTGATATTGTGAGGGTACTTGCAAACCTTTATGAGCAGGCGACAAGCGTAGTCTCGTTAGAGGGAATGCTATGCCATTGTTCCTTACGACGGTGGGTGTGAGACAGGGATGTATACTCTCCCCAACTCTCTTCAATATATTCTTGGAGAGAATAATGGAGACGACCTTAAATGGACATGTTGGCACTGTTACAATAGGTGACAGGCTTCTCACAAACTTCCGATTTGCTGATGATATTGATGTATTGGCAGGCACAGAAAGGGACTCCAGGAGTTGATTGGTAGATTGGATAGAACGGCCCTGAGTTTTGGTATGGAAATAAATGCAGATAAAACAAAGCTCATGACATAACAGGGTTTAAATCTGTAAGAGGCAAATGGGCAGGAACTTGAGGTGGTAAAACATTTCAAATATCTGGGATCGTTGATCAGCGAAGAGGGATCGAAGCCAGAGGTAATTGCAAAAATAGCACAAACAACAGCGGCGCTGACTCGGCTGAAACCTAAATGGCAAGACAAACGGCTCGCCCTCTGCGTAAAAGTTAGACTAATGCGCTCTTTAGTGCTATCAACATTTATGTATGCCTGCGAAACCTGGACCATTACAGCAGATAACCAGGGCAGAATACGTGCAATGGAAATTAGGTGCTATAGAAAAATCCTAAATGTTACATATAAAGATCGTGTCACGAACGTAGTAATACGTCAGAGAGTTGAAGACGCTATTGGTCCTTTTGAAGATCTGTTCACAGCTATCAATATACGAAAGATGGCCTGGTGCGGGCACGTTGCGAGGTCCAACGGAATTATCAACTCAATATTCTTTGGTTCCGTACCGGGACAGAGAGGGCGAGGACGTCCAAGGAAGAGATGGGTGGACAACATCACTGAGTGGTCAGGCCTTCGTACCGGTGAGATACATCAGGCGGCGACAGACAGAGAGGGATGGCGTGGGTTTTGGGAGTGTCTTCGTGTGTGCCCTAACGACCTGATGGGTTACAGGATGAACTGAACTGAACTGAAATACAGGACGTGTCTGTCCACAGAATCGAAGGCAGCCCGTAGGTCAACGTAGGCGACGTGGAGAGGGCGGTTAAACTCGTGGTGCAATTCTGTGAGGAGGCGGAGGGCCAGAATGGCGTCAGCGGTGGAGCGAGAAGCTGTGAACCCTGACTGTTGGGGGCGACCGTGGTGGAGCGAGAAGCTGTGAACCCTGAGTGTTGGGGGCGACAGTGGTGGAGCGAGAAGCTGTGAACCCTGAGTGTTGGGGGCGACAGTGGTGGAGCGAGAAGCTGTGAACCCTGAGTGTTGGGGGCAGTGTTCTCACTGGGCATGTAGAGCTCTAACGCATCATGCATTCTAATTGAGACTCAGCATAAATCCTACATGTAGATTTCTACGTGCGAAACGTCTTCGATTTCGATGAGGAGGGATGGCGCCATTCCTTGCTCCCTCTCTTCGCTTCAGGCTAGGGGTAGTGAACCCAGGTTTTTATTTTTCAGAAACATTTCTTGATAGGAAACCATCATCTTCTGCTTCAAAGTCCCACTAAAGTTCCTGACAGGAATCAACGTGTCGTTGCTTCAATTCTGGAGAAGCTACCGTGGCACCCACATTGCAGACAGTTTGTGGTCCTTTTGCACATCATGGATGATGTGGTATGCTGTACCTTGACTGATGTTTACATGGATGATGTGGTTTGCTGAACCTGGACTAAAGTCTACATGTGCAGCAATTGCATCCACAGTCAACCGGCGATGTTTTTACACGAGGCTGTCAACGGCTGCAATCGACGCTGAGGTCACTGTGGGTGTATCTGACTCGGTCTTGAACAGTCTATCACAGAACCCACGCGTTTTGAAACTTTATATTCCACTCATACACTTGCTGGAGTGAAAGCCGTGCATCACCGAACTGGGCCTTTATTGGCCGATGAATTTCTATAGGCTTCACCACTCCGCTGTTAAGAGAAACGAATAACAGAACACTGCTCCCCTTTGGTGCATGTCAGTAGTGGGGTGGCCATCTTTTTACTGCAATTATGACGTGATGTTGTTCGTCTCTACCATGATGCACATGCGGACACACTTGACATCATTAGCAACCATATTAGCAAATTACAATACAAAGTCATAGTTTTACAAAAATGTATATCCAACTTTTAAGGTTGTTATTTGAAGCCACCTAGTACAATGATGAAGTGAGAAAAAATAAATGAAAAAAATAATTGTTTAAAGTTGATTAAAATTAAATTAAATTAAAATTCAAGAAATGGGTATGTTAAGATACCGCACCGAGACGAGAACACAGACGAAACCTACGTTACCACCAATAGGCCTTCATCAGGGACAACAGATGACAACAATGCTGAACTAACGAATCATAGAATAAGGGATGAATACATGTTTAGGGGATGTCAACATGTAAGGAAAAAAATAGTATAATGTGATATAGTATCTTACATCGCGACTTATCAGGTTGAAGGCTTGACTCTAAATGACTGACAACGGTCAGATAAGGTAGCCAGGTAAGCGTAAGAAGTGAGTGAAAAATGGCCAGATAAACCAGTGGCGTTCAAATACGGGAAAGACAAAATAGTGATCCAAGTGGGGGAACAAAAAAAAAATGATACAAGTCAGGGGGGTGGGGGGGGGGCATATAAGTGGAGGGGGGAGAAGGCAAATAGATGGGGGCCAGTTTGAGATTTTAAGAAAAGGTATGGGAGATATTAATGCCAATGTGGTTGAAGGCAACCTACGATGGAGATAAGTGTGTTCTCAAGGGTGAATCGATGACGATCGTAAGAGAAGCAAGAAACTAGGCTTGTGACACTAACATCAGCCTTATCCCGGTGTCCAGTACCATTGAAGTGGCTGGCAATGGGGGAACCTGTGTGGTTAAGGATATCATTGAGAAGTTGTCGGAAACGCTGACGCAGTTCCAAACCAGTCTCCCCAATGTATGTCATAACACACTGGCGGCTGATGATAGAATGAGGTTAGGGGAATTACACGTGAATCCTTCTTTGATGAAGAACTCTGCTTTGGGAAAGGTAATGGAACGAAAGAGGATGATATAAGAGCAGGTAAGACAGCCACGTGCATTTTTGCACGGCCTGGTGCCTAAAAAGGCTACAATCACTAATGTGTAGGCGACTACTAACCAGCAAATCCCTCAGGTTTCTGTTCGATTTGTATGCGACAAGGGGAGGATCGGGAAAAAACTATACGATTGGCAGGATCAGAGTGAAGAATAGGGAGATGGCGGAATAAGATGGCACGGACAAAGGCGCAATGAGGGTAATTGGTAAGAACACGTTTCACACGATCAGAGAGTGAAGTGGCAGAGAGGGAGTTGTGACGGGAGATAGGGAGAACCCGCTGGAGGGCAGAGGAGAGAGTGGTCTCGGGGAAGAGTCGCTCGCGGAAGAAGTCAAGCATCTCGTGGGCCCTGAGAAGGAAGTCGTCGTCATCCTGACAGAGGAGTCGGAGGCAGAAGCGCTGGGAGAAGGGAAGCGGATCGCGGCAAGATTGAGGATGTAAGGAAGTGTAGAGGAGGTAGTTGTGGGCGTCAGTGGGTTTGTAAGTAGACAGTGGCGAAGAGGCCTGAAGGGCAGATAGAGACAGTGATGGAAGATGTCTAACGTGAACTTGATAGAGGGATGGAATTCATTGACAAAGTCGATGAAGCTTAGGAGATCCTTCTCAGACATGTCAGTAATGTCAATCCCATCGTCAATGTTTCTATAATACATCAAATTAAAAGGGCCCTGATATTGAAGCCAGATCAAGTATTCCAGGTGACCCATGAAGAAACACGCGTAGCTGGGGCCCATTCTGGTGCCCATAGATACGCCATTGATCTGATCAAAGCACTTGCCATCGAACTCAAAGGTATTGAGAGTAAGGACGAGTTCTGCCAGACGGACGATAGTGGATGTAGAGATAGATGGGTTAACCCTCCGGCAAAGGAAGAAACGGAAGGTCAATAAGCCGTCGGAGTAGGGGATGGAGGTGTACAGCGAACAGACATCAAGTAGGAAGAGACGATAGGTGCGGTCGAGGGAGAGGACAATGGTAGAGAAAGTGGTTAAGGCGTGGTTAGCATCCTTGAGAAATGTGGGAAGATTATCAACCATATGCCGGAAGATACTATCCAGGAAGTCAGATACCAGTGCGGTGGGACAGGAACAAGCAGAAATAATAGGGCGGACGGGGTTGTTGGGTTTATGAATCTTGGGCAGCATGTAGAATGAAGGCTTACCACGACAATTGTCTAAGATTCAGGGGTTCGTGGCGCTCTTCGCAATGATGAGGGTACCGTTCAACATAGCTAGGCAGGCTCATACGTGGAATCCCCAAGGGAAGAGAAAGAGGGGTAATCGTAAAAATACACAGAGAAGAGATATGATAAACACCTACGGCTAAATGATAACACTTGGGCTGAGACACCCCAGGACCGCGAATGGCCAGATTTAGTCATCGGCATATGTACCGAGACGAGTGTCGGGCTTTGATTGTTGATGCTACAGTAGTTGTTAATGGTGTTGTACTTGATGATGTTGTTGCTCATATTCATCTTTTTTATGCTACTATTGAACAGAGACATGAGGTATGGTCTTGACTAACATGTTTCACGTTGACCATGATTACTCTATGCTCTATCTCCTGTGGATGTCATCTGTTTAACTATTCATTTGCATTTATTTTGACGTTTCAGAATCCAAACAAATAAATACCTCCCAAGTACCTTCCCGCTGTCATCATCATGAGTAATACAAGTACAAAAACGTGGCTTATCGTCCGGACAGACAGATACATCAAACCTGGACACGATGATTCAACAATGGCTGTTTGTACGGCCTGATGGCACGGTAATAATTCATTTTCATCTGGCCATAAATCCATTATCCGGGATCGAGCAGCTAAACTCTCATGGGGGTAACTGGACGTTTTGCACAAATCTGACCGCAAGATCAGGTCGAGATCTCGCGAAAATGAATATGAGCGTACGTGTTTCACAGAAAATATTGACTTACATATTTGAAGATCGTTATTTGGGATCAAAAGTTATCAGTAGGGAGAAATATAATAATCACGGTGTGCTAAAAGAGTAATGAGGAGAAACATAATGATCAAGGTTGGGCCAAAGAGGAGAAACATAATGATCAAGGTTAGCTCAATCAGGAGAAACATTATGATCAAGGGGGTGGGGTGGCTCAACGAGTAATGTCAGGAGAAAGATAATGATAGGAAGGACACCAAAAGAGAAACATACTGATCAAGGGTGGATCGCAGGAGAAACATAATGAACAAGGGAGGTCGAAGGAGAAACATAATGATCAAGGCTGGATCAAAGGAGAAACATAATGATCAAGGGTGGATCGCAGGAAAAACATAATGATCAAGAGCGGATCGCAGGAGAAACATAATGAACAAGGGAGGTCGAAGGAGAAACATAATGATCAAGAGCGGATCGCAGGAGAAACATAATGAACAAGGGAGGTCAAAGGAGAAACATAATGATCAAGGCTGGATCAAAGGAGAAACATACTGATCAAGGGTGGATCGAAGAAGAAACATAATGATCAAGAGCGGATCGCAGGAGAAACATAATGAACAAGGGAGGTCGAAGGAGAAACATAATGATCAAGGCTGGATCAAAGGAGAAACATAATGAACAAGGGTGGATCGAAGAAGAAACATAATGATCAAGAGCGGATCGCAGGAGAAACATAATGAACAAGGATGGTCGAAGGAGAAACATAATGATCAAGGCTGGATCAAAGGAGAAACATAATGATCAATGGCGGATCGAAGGAGAAACATCATGAACAAGGGGGGATCCGAAGGAGAAACATAATGATCAAGTGGGGAACGAAGTAGTAACAATGATCAAGGGTGGATCGAAGACGAAACATAATGATCAAGGGTGGATTGAAGGAGAAGCATCATGATCAAGGGGGGTAGAAGGGGGAAGTGGCTTCAAAAAGTAATCAGTCACGAGAAAGATAATGATAGGTGGGACCGAAGGAGAAACATAATGATCGAAGGGGGATCGAAGGAGAAAGATAATGATCAAAGAGGGATCGAAGGACAAACATAATAAACAAGGTCAGATCGAAGGAGATACATAATGAACAAGGCGGGATCGAAGGAGAAACATAATGATCAAAGGGGGATCAAAGGAATAACAATGATCAAGGGTGGATCGACACAGAAACATAATGAGTAAGTGGGGGGGGGGGGGGCGCGTAGTGGGGGAGGCTCAAAGAGTAATCAGTCAGGAGAAACCTGATAGGGAGGGGGAAGGGGTTTAAAGAGTAATCAGTCATGAGAAACGTGATCGGTAGGGGGGGGGGGGGTGGCTCAAAGAGTAATCAGTCAGGAGAAACATTATGCAGGAGGGGGGGGGGGGGGGGCTCAAACAGTAATTAGTCAGGAGAAACATGATCAGGGGGGGCGCAAAGAGAAATCAGTCAGGAGAAACATGATTGGGGGGGGGGGGGGGGCTCAAAGAGTAATCAGTCAGGAGAAACATGATCATTGGGTCAAAGAGTAATCAGTCAGGAGAAACATGTTCGGGGGGGGGGGGGGGGCTCAAACAATAATCAGTCAGGAGAAACATGATCGACGGGGGGGGGGGGGGAGGCCCTCAAAGAGTAATTAGTCAGGAAAAACATGATCGGGGGGGGGGCGGGGTGGCTCAAACAGTAATCAGTCAGGAGAAACATGCTCAAGGAGGGGGAGCCTCAACCAGTAATCAGTCAGGAGAAACATGATCAGGGGGAGGGGGGAGGGGGCCTCAAAGAGTAATCAGTCTGGAGAAACATGATCAAGGGAGGGGCTCAAACAGTAATCAGTCAGGAGAAACATAGTCAAGAGGGGGGGGGGAGGGGCTCAAAGATTAATCAGTGTGGAGAAAAATGATCGGGGGGGGGGGGGGGCTCAAAGAGTAATCAGTCAGAAGAAACATGATCAAGGGGGAGGGGGAGGGGGGCTCACATAGTAAACAGTCAGGAGAAAATGAGGGTGGGGGCTCAAAGAGTAATCAGTCATGAGAAACATGATTGGGGAGGGGGGCACCAAAGAGTGATCATTCAGGAGAAACATGATCAAGGGGGAATCGGGGGCTCAAAGAGTAATCAGTCTGGAGAAAGACAATTATAGGAGGGACCAAAGAAGAAACGTAATGATGAAAGGGGGATCGAAGGAGAAAATTAATAAACAAAGATGGATCGAAGGAGAAACATAATAAACAAAGATGGATCGAAGGAGAAACATAATAAACAAAGATGGATCGAAGGAGAAACATAATAAACAAAGATGGATCGAAGGAGAAACATAATTATCAAAAGGACATCGAAGGAATTAGATAATGATTAAGCGGGGAATCGAAGAAGAAACGTAATGATCATGTGGGGATCGAAGGAGGAACGTAATGAACATGGGGGGATCGAAGGAGGAACGTAATGATCATGGAGGGATCGAAGGAGGAACGTAATGATCATGGGGGGATCGAAAGAGGAACGTAATGATCATGGGGGGATTGCAGGAGGAACGTAATGATCATGGGGGGATTGAAGGAGGAACGTAATGATCATGGGGGGATCGAAGGAGGAACAATGATAAATGGGGTATCGGAGGAGAAACATAATGATCAAGCTTGGATATCACTTTCGTCGAAAGGGCTCCTTGTGGATCGACACCTCGTAGTGTGAACTTACTAAGAAGATCCAATACAATATCGTCATTAACACTTCATTCTTGACTGTAATGTTTACTATGAGATTCCCTTGACCCTAAGTTACTATTTTACGACTTCTTATTCGTCTTCATCTTTGTCGCTGTTTCCCAAACACATATATTACTCTCATAAACGTGAATGCTAAACCTCATACTTCTCTCGGCGCCATACAGTTTTCCCCTCATTTTGAGTTGGTGAGGATCATGCTGTTGGACTGTACCTCTCGTGCACTCGATGAACTGAATGAACATACTGGACGGCACATGATTTGTGTGTTACGTGTATGGATATATTGTGCTGTGGTATCCGTGCCATTAAAGTAAGTACAAATGAATTATTAATCACGTTGTTTCCCTTTCCAGATTTGGTAAGAAAGTAATACTCCCATATCTGGTTATTCTGAAACTATTCATTTACAATGTGTGACATTCACTCACAGTATCATAGAGTGTTTTCTTTGCTCACGCTATTTGTTTTGAAATAATCGCCAGCACGAAACAAGGGCATGCACGTTTTTCTTGTACCAGGGCATTTCGTGTTCACGCTTGTGTTCAGTTGTGAGACTTAATGCGCATATACAAGAATGTAGAGATTGCCATAGTACTTGAACTGTTGTTTGAAAACCGTTGTGTCAGCCATAGTACCTGAAGTGTTGTCTGAAAGCCGTTGTGTCAGCTATAGTACCTGAAGTGTTGTCTGAAAGCCGTTGTGTCAGCCATAGTACTTGAACTGTTGTCTGAAATCCGTTGTGTCAGCCATAGTACTTGAACTGTTGTCTGAAAGCCGTTATGTCAGCCATAGTACCTGAAGTGTTGTCTGAAAGCCGTTGTGTCAGCCATAGTACTTGAACTGTTGTCTGAAAGCCGTTGTGTCAGCCATAGTACCTGAAGTGTTGTCTGAAAGCCGTTGTGTCAGCCATAGTACTTGAACTGTTGTCTGAAATCCGTTGTGTCAGCCATAGTACTTGAACTGTTGTCCGAAAGCCGTTGTGTCAGCCATAGTACTTGAACTGTTGTCTGAAAGCCGTTATGTCAGCCATAGTACCTGAAGTGTTGTCTGAAAGCCGTTGTGTCAGCCATAGTACTTGAACTGTTGTCTGAAAGCCGTTGTGTCAGCTGTCAACTTGTGAAGCCATGATCCTCACGAATAAGGCCATCAGCATGCTGCAATATGTATGGGCTAGTGGCTGTGGAAGGACATAAATGCAGCTCCTTTTCTGCACTTTCTGAAGCTTACATTTTCTGAAGCCAGCCTCCAACGGTGCTCCGATCGGCTAAACATCTTCCATAGACAGAACACAAACGTTTGTGAACGCTTCCCTTAATTTCTCTCTCCGCCACCATAAATTAAACTAAAGCGAATTGTATGTAACGCGTGTTGCAAAAAGACGACATTTTAGCGGACTATTACGGCAGCGATATCTATCGGAAGACTGAATGAACACAGACATACATGGGAAAGATCAGTGTTACAAACAGCAAATGTTCACTTTAATATCGCTGTTTTCAATTAAGAAAACAAATGTGGGACATTACGGTCTGAGCCACCCCCGTACTAAAACATGTCTGGCCCTGACTCATGACTAAACGAGCGGGACCATGCAGGTAATATTTACTTTCAACATGATGCAGTTAGACGCATGATGTCACCGAAATACTGCAATAACGAAGATCAAGATATCAGCTTTCATCTCCTCTCGTTAATTGCGTCGTGGTAATAGTAGATCAATAAAACTAACTTGATATCAACATCAAATTGTCGATTATTTATTTAATTATTATTTCACGATTTCACATAAATGCATGTTGAATGTGTCACCATAATCTAGTAAGCAGGGTGTATAGTTGAGATGGCGTGCACTATGTTTGAAAACATATTTACAGTCTACCCCGATTTGCACAAGTTTCATTAGCGTTCTGTACATTGCCATGTCCGAAATGCACTAGCTATTGCGTTCTTATATTTTAAACGCAATCCTCATTCAGCTATAATGCTGTATTATCTCTTTTCTTTTGTCTGTTACGATGAAACGACATCACTGTACTCCGAGCAGAAGTACGGGTGAACTGTTTCTTTCAGCATATGGCAATAGTTAAGGAAACGTTCATGTACGCCCATGCTCTGGACAACAGCAGTTATTGCCCCGTCAATCATGGCTCAGCAACCAGAGCAGTCAAGAATAAAGACGTTGAAATATATGCTGTATACCCAGGAAAAGAAAACGAAAATATGCGTTCACAGTATGGGAGAACTCCGTTTACGCTACTTGGCTGAAGTACAGGCACTCAGCTTTATTGTAGACAAAATGAATACCATTATAAGCCAATGTCAGCAGGTTGTATTCCTTACAGGTGCAATGTCAGTTCTACAAGCCATTACTTATGGTAAACTACCAGAGCTTAAGAAAGCCTTAGGCAAAACCAAAAGCCGAAAGAAAGGATAGAGTTACACCACACTGTGGCATACCATAAAACGAGACAGTAGACAAATTAGCAGAAGAAAGAGCAGCCTGGGAACAAAATAAACAAATAATCACCATCAAAGACAAGTAGACCATTAGCCAAGTCATAAGGAAAGTCGACTAAACGAGAGATACCTACCTTGATCGAGTAAAGGCAAGCGACCTACTTGAGAACGGCATAGCACATTGAATAGGCACTTACATAGACTTAAACTGGCCTCCATGTGTACGTGCAGGCAAGCAGTACAGATAACCGACTACACGACTAGCATACATACATGCTGCGAAATGAGCACTGACCCACAGAGACCAACATTGCCACAGAACTGTTCCCGGGGACTCAATCACGACAACCTTTCACCAGAAAACGGCACTTTGCCTAAAGTTATTATAAAACAATGAAGAATGAGAAGAATTAATTGAAGAAAAGAAAGAAGACGATCAAGAAGAAAAACAAGAACAAGAACAAGAAGAAGAAGAAGAAGAAGACGAAGAAGAAGAGAAGAAGTCGAAGAATAAGAATAAGAAGAAGAAGAGAAGAAGAAGAAGAAGAAGAAGAAGAAGAAGAAGAAGAAGAAGAAGTTATAGCCATGTGGTGATTGATGAACAGGTAGTCATTGATAGATTTCAGTTTGTCCCCCTTATGTAATGCCCCCGCCACCCCAATCCACTGTGGATGCCTTCCAGGTCAAGATGTCTAGCCACGTCTGTGAACGTATGACGGGGAGTGATGCCTTAGAGTGTCATGTCCGAATTGTCATTTTGTGACATAACCTGTATGACAAAGATTAAATAGAATGTTCTGGCCTAACACCATCACTGAAGAAGAACTTCTTAGTCCGAGCAACCAACATGATATGCATGATATGATACTACTAGCGCTAATCAGTCGCTCAGAGAGACACTAGAAAGCCACAAAGCCTTCGAATATGAACAAGAAACAAGAAAACCTCAAAGCCCTCGTATATGAACAAGAAACAAGAAAACCTCAAAGCGCAAGGGTGTGAGAAAACGCGATACATCCTTTTAATCAAATATGAGAGACACAATAAAATCTGAAAGTCCTCAGACGTGAGATGCACAAGAAAGTTTCAAAGCCCTCAGATTTCAGAGAGAAACAAGAAAGCCTCACAGCCCTCAAATATGAGGAAGAAAGAGGAAAGCCTCAAAACCCTCAGAAATGTGAGAAAAACAGGAAAGCCGCGAAGCCCTCAGATTTGACACGAGACGGTGTCAACATCCTCAGAGCTGAGAACAGCTGGTCAGATTAGTCCTGTATATGTTTAGGTCTTAGAGCAATATGAGACGGTTGTAAGGCCAACAGACAGTAACGATTAACTCAAGAAAACCTCAAAACCCTCGGATCTGAAAGCGACACGAGAGAGTCTCAAAGCCCACGAATTTGAAAGCGGCACAAGAAGGTCTCAAAGCCTATGGATCTGAAGGAGGTACGAGAAGGTCTCAAAGCCCTCGGATCTGAAAGCAAAAGGAGAAGGTCTCTGTCCTCGGATCTGAAAGAGGCACGAGAAGGTCTCAAAGCCCTCGGTTCTGAAAGAGGCACAAGAAGGTCTCAAAGCCCTCAGATCGGAAAGAGGCACAATAAGGGTTCAAAGCCCTCAGATCTGAAAGAGGCACAATAAGGGTTCAAAGCCCTTAGATCTTAAAGCGGCACGAGAAGGTCACATAGCCCTCGGATGTGAAAGCTGTATGAGAAAGTCTTAAAAGCATAGGATGTGAAAGCGACACGAGAATGTCTCAAAGCCCTCATATCAAAGAGGTACAAGAAGGTATCAAAGCCCTCGGATCTGAAAGAGGCACAAGAAGGTCTCAAAGCCCTTAGATTTGAAAGCGGTATGAGAACGTTTTAAAGGCCTCGGATATGAAAGCGACACGAGAAGGTCTCAAAGCCCGTATATCTGAGTGATCTAACATGGCCTCAAAGCTTTAAGAAATCAGATAAGCTGACACGAGATGGCTTCAAATCTAGCAGAGTAACACGAGAAGGCGTTACGATCCTTATAACTGAGAAATAAAGAGCCTGAAATTTCTCAAAGACGACAATAACCCGACAGTGCTTCAAAAGCTCTCAGTTCTGACACGAAATGGTCTCAATACCCTCATATCTGAGAGAGACACGAAATGGTCTCAATACCCTAATATCTGAGAGTGACACGAAATAGTCTCAATACCCTAATATCTGAGAGTGACACACGAGAATGCCTGGAAGTTTCAGGCCGCGAGAGCTAACATAAAATAGGTTTTTCGTTCATGTGAAGTCAATAAATAATACGCGTTGTTCGAAGAAACGTCCGATATTTGTCTATGTTTAAAGAGGCTTGGATTAGGCCAAGTTCAAACATAAAGCACTTTTCACGTATTTTCTGTATTTATATTTAATTAAAACCTGCAAATGCCATTACCAGTTTGCAGACAGGCAACCATAAACACGCACACACACATACAACCTTACAATTAGCATACAGATACACCTGCAGATGTCCTTAACATTTGGCAGGCACACAAACACACACGCAGGCACACACATATACACACGAACACACACGCACGAACACACAGGCACGACAACACACATACACACAAACGCATACACACACATAAACGCAAACACACACGCACACACATACACACGCATACACACAAATACACGCGTACACACATACACACAAGCACACGCCTACATCCATACACACAAACACACACGCACACACACAAACACACACATACACACACACACATACACACAAACACACACGCACACATACATACAAACACACACGCACAGGCACACACACACATACACACACACACACATACACACACGCACACACATTCACACAAACACACACACGCACACACACAAACACACACACATACACACAAACATACACGCACAGGCACACACATACACACAATATACGCACACACACATACACACACGTACACACACACACACACAAACACATACGCCCCTGCAGATGCCATTAATAAGTTAATGCATGCACATACGTACACAAACACACATATTCATGTTACTAACAGATAACCAACAAACACTTCCAGTTGCCATTAACAGATAGTACACATACACACCTGCATATGTTTTAAACATATAGCACACACACCTGCATATGTCATTGACATATAGTACACACACTTGAAAATGTCATTAACATATAGTACACACCTCCATATGTCATTAACATATGTCATACACACACGGCTCCAGGTTTCAACAACAGATTGCAAACAACCCGTAGATATCATTAACATATAGCACATAAACACACATGCACACACTGCAAATGTTATTAACAGATGCCAAACACACCTCAAACACCTGCAATGCCATTAAAAGGCAGTACTCACATACACCTAAAGCTGTCATCGAAAGGTAACACACACACACACACACACACACACACACAAACACACACACCGCCAGATGTCACTAAGAAATGCAAGCCACATACATGTGCAGATGTCATTTAGAGAGAGAAAACGCGCACACCTGCAAACGTTATTAACAAATACACACACATGCACCTGCAGATAACATAAACAGTTAACACACATACACACGCACACCTGCATATGTCATTATCAGATACCATACATCTGTAGATATCATTCACATATAGTACACAGCTGTAGATGTCATTAACAGATAGTACACTCATATCGATGTAATTAACAGATAGCACACACCAACATATGTCCTTAAAAGATAACACATACACACACTTGTAGATGTCAATAACAGATAGCAAACACCGTTAGATGTCATTAATAAATATCACACACATACACCTTCAGATGTCATTAGCAAATAGTATACACGTACCTGCAAGTGTCATTAACAGATAGCACACACACACACACAAACACACACACATATACACACATGTAAATGCCATTAACAGATAACATACATTGCAATAGATGTCATTAACAGATAGCACACCCCCACAAACTACACACCGGTACATTGAATTTGCATTTAGAAGTCACGCACGCGCATGCACGCACACGCGTATACATACAGACACACGTGCGTACACATACACACCTGCAAATTAAATTAACATTTAGTCCCGGTATATACCCGTAGATGAGATTAGCAGTGCACACACATAAACATACCCACATATGTCGATAACAAACGTTAACAAACACGTCAGCACAAATACACATACACACCTGCAGATGAAATTAACAGTTAGCACAGACTCTCTCTCTCTCTCTATATATATATATATATATATATATATATATATATTTCACACACACCTAACTGCAGATTCAAATCATCCACAACCACACACTCACACAGTTGCAGATATTGTTATATTATGTTATCTGACGCACTCAACATTGTTATCATGTAGGAACACCTGAACTTATGTGCAGGTGTCACCTGTATCGCAGTGTTAATATCTACAGATGAAAGTAGACTGACGTCATCAGTAAGATGTTCATATAACAACATAATAGTCAATCGCACTAGCATTACCCGGATCCGATAGGGGAGAAAAGAATTGTAACACTGTAACCTGTCAGGCAAGTCGTAAGAAGTTGCCAAGGAAAGTTGTGAATTGGTCTAGTTGTCTCATCCTGTGGAAAGTGTAAATCTGAACAACTTTAAAATAGATATAGACAGATTAACATTTAGTTACCTCGGTTACATTTGTTGGAGACGTATGCTCGACAGGAAACTAAACACATTTTCATTAATTGAATGAATAATAATGATATGTCTTTTTGTTTGATTTGGTTAAATAATACACACAACGTAAATATAGCCATTTATTGTAAATGTTCAATATTAAAATTGCTATAAATATTCAAATGTTCAATATTAAAATTGCTATAAATATTCAAATGTTTAAACTATGTGTGCAAAATGCCGACTGTTAATTACTCACTGACAGACGTTACAGTTGAGTCTCTGCCCGCAGCTGCGAGCTTAGTTTATTTAAAAAAAATTTCTTACAAATTGAATTACGATCTCTCTTGGAACTCATTGAGACCTTTTGGTGACACACTTATTACGAAACCATGTTATGCACAACCGATATAAACACATTCTTGTCAGATCAGTAGTTGCTGTGACACCCACAACAAGTGGAAAAGCATATGAAAACTGATGGTTTTTATACCTCGATGTGTGTACACTTTAGTGCTTCCAGCTCATCTCAGCCAACATTTAAAGTGGAACTCATACAATTTAAATTATTACAATCAAAAGCATTTGGTTCCCTATCGAGCACACGTCTTCAACAACTACACGCCTATTCATTGTGTCCTGACCCATCCTTTCCAGCTCTGTCCACTTCTTCTCTATTTTCAGTATGTTTGTCTCAAGCTCTCTTCATCATGTATGTTTTGGTCTGCCTTGACTTCTCCTGCTTAGCTACTCCAGAATAAAGCCTGTCTTGTAATGCTGTCAACTAGTTTCCTTAAAATGTCTCCTATTCAACACTAGCGTCTTCCATTCAAGTCTTGCTCCAGTGATATATGCTTGGCTATTTCCAATTATTCCACATTCGTGATCATAGGGTTCGTTTCAATCTCTTTATTCTGAACAGGGACCCATTTCTACAAGATTTGACCTTATTTTTTGTTGTTGCCTTTCTTGTGCTCATTGCTCTCGTGCGTTACAATAGATCTAACTTAACAATGGTGTGGGACATTATTCATTTCTGTTTTGACTTAAATTTCTGTTGATCTCATTGGTCTTCAATGAAATGAAAACTCATCTCGACTTTTGTATTTGAATTTTTATATTTGTATTTGTACCGCCTACTTTCTGTATATTGTGACATAAATATATGAATGATTCTGCATTCTTTATCCCACAATCTATGTGGCTTTGGAGACATGTATTCTAATAATTTGAATTGTTTTTTTTATTCGTATTCTCAATCGCATTTTCCATAACATATCATCAAGTGCACTTACTTTATTTGCAGCTGATTGTGGTTAAACATAAGTAAGAAGTAGCTTGTCCTTTGTACAACGTCGATTCTGCAAATCTATTTGACTTTTAATTTTTGGCAGGTGTTACCGTTGGTTTCCGTAAGCGGTGGAGAGATCGCACGGAGAGAAAAAACGCGTGTCTGCCAAACTGGACACAACGTGATTCGAACCCGGTACTTTTAGGATTGTAATTGCTTGGAAAACGCTACCGCAGGCTATTCGCAATGCGTTTTTTTTTTTTTTTTTTTTTTTTTCAGTTTTTATTTCCTGCTGTTTACGGGGCCTGGGAGAAGGTAGACTGCGAATTGGGTAGAAATTGCATTGCTCTTCGAAAGTTACCTTCACAGCGTCAAACTGCATACTTTTCTCGATTTTCAAAAATCAAGGTTTTTTTACAGTGTTTACTAGGGAACTCCAAGTAGTATTGGTTATGTACAATATGACTAGGCACTAAGATTATGTGATGCTTGAAACTTGCAGGATTCAAAACTCTACCGTATCGCACTTTCGTTTCTTGAGAGACAATGACATTACCTCTAAGCTATTTCGATCTACTTCAACATTCGGTGTACACAGTGTACACAGTATTTGTGACTTCAAAATCGGGTCTCAAATCTAAAAGACGCGAATTGAAACAACGGGCGTGAAGTCCTGACTTCCTCAACTTCATTACCTTGAAATGTTGGTGATGGAGCTTGCATGTCTCAATGATCACAGGAGCTAAGCCAAGGGAAGTGAAAGCTTCCAGAAGGGTCACCCAAGTTGGATAGGTCATGGAGGAGGGAATAGATTAAACACGGACAACTCACCTAGAGTATAAGAGGTTAGGTTAGAGCCGATCATCCAAATCTATTTTTAAAAAGGCCGGTTGCGAAAATATTGATAACAATTCAAAAGCAAACGGTCTTGGGGCAGGAAGGTTCTTCGGAAACGAGAAGAATGACGTAGTGGAGTGAAAAGCCGCAAGGAAGCTCCACGGCTGACTGCCCTTCAGAATACCAAGAAGAAAACAAATTTAGCTACATAGAATGTTCGAACGATACCCCAAAATACGTGGAGAAGAGAATGTGAGACGGAGCTAAATTTAAATAATGACTCCTGGGGAGAGGCAGAAAGAGTAGCCCAGGACGGTGTACGCTGGCGGGATGCTGTCGATGGCCTATGCACCGAGAGGAGCGAATGGCTTTGATTGATTGATTGACTGATTGATTGATTGATTGATGAAGTCCACGCCCATTGGAGAACTGGACGAAATTACGAACCTACAACTAATGTAGGACAAATGCTACAGCAGAACACAATAAAAAGGTGAGACATTCAGAAGGCTGACAGATCAGCTAATGGACAGAGAATAAACTGGCTCGGTAGGGGAAGACTCAAGTGGTGCAACTTTGTGGCATCAGTGAAATAACATTGGAGAATTATTCTTTAAATGGCATGCCACAAATAAAACCAATACACGCTATCCACATACTTCCTACCTGGAGAAAACAACACTTCCCAGAGCTAATAGAAAATGTTCCCGGCATTGGGGAAAAAATGCAGCCAGATAAAATCAGAATGAAGAACCATAACTGTAATACACATAGGGAATCCCAACCCAAGCAGCACCTGGACTCATGTATGTACAGGTGGATCAGCATCAAACGCAACATAGAATGGAGGGGGCGGGGGTGGAGAAGGGTGGTCTTTCTAAGCCTAAAAAATAGTGCACAAAAACAGTTAACAGCGTTGCCTGGAACATTTTCAAGTCCTATAAGAGTAGAGACAAAAGCATTGAAAAGTGCAGCAGAAACTCTAATGACAGATGAAAACACAGAGATACAAGTTGTACTCTTCACATTCGCACTGGGAAACCAAAACAATACAGATCTACAAGAACTAAGAGTGATACTATATACATTATTTCCCCAGTTTGAGAGACTTGGGATACAGTGAATTCCATCTTTGCAATATTTTTGGCAATGAAGAGGTTGACTCACTGATAAGAGAAGGCTGAAAGCGACCTCAACACATTATATAGATATGAAGAGGTTGACAGACTGCCAAGCGAGAGCGGGAAGCTACCTCGGCACAATATATAGATATAACTTATGAAGAGGCCAGAAGGCAAGTGAGAAGCAGAGCAAGCAGTCCTTGACCGAATGCTGTATGTTATCAGCTCAACAGAGATGAGAAGGTAGTAATCGCTAGACTCCGCACAGGTCACAAGTGACTGAGATACCATCTGTTCAACAAACTGATAAAAGGACATACCGATGAATGATTTTGTAGCACTGATAATATGGCTACTGTGCATTTGCTACGAAGGTCTCAAACATAAAGGGAGAAGAGAAAGTACATGTGGCTATCACAGACGCCATTTTTTTTATCAAGCTCTATGGAGATACCAATAGCCTGAAGGTAAACACTGTTTGGTGAGATATGCTCAAGATGACGTATGAAAGCCAACGAAGAAGAAGATGGGGATGTCATCTCTTGCATTGCCATGAGCTCAATGATATCCAGGACAGTTCATTTATATAAATCATTCCATAGTGTCAAGTCTCTATTAATCATTTCATAGTGTCAAGTCTCTATAAATAATTTCATAGTGTCGAGTCTCTATTAATCATTTCATAGTGTCAAGTCTCTATAAATAATTTCATAGTGTCAAGTCTCTATAAATCATTTCATAGTGTCAAGTCTCTATAAATCATTTCATAGTTTCAAGTCTCTATAAATCATTTCATAGTGTCAAGTCTCTATAAATAATTTCATAGTGTCAAGTCTCTATAAACCATTTCATAGTGTCAAACCTTTATAAATCATTCCAGTGCCAAACATCTATATTCGCTATCTCCTGGTGGAGTCTTTTCTGAAAGTTCCTTCCGATACAAACAAAAGGGAGTCAATCACAAGGTCTTGTTTTATGAAATTATCAACCCGTCCTGTGCACATTATAACACACACACACACACACACACATACATACACACACATACACACACATATACACACACATATACACACACTCACACTTCAAACTACACACACATGTATACTCACACTCACACGCACACTTCAAACCACACACGTACACTTCAAACCACACACACATATATACTCACACTCATACGCACACTTCAAAACACACAAACATGTTTACTCACACTCACACGTACACTTCAAACCACACACGCACACTTCAAACCACACACACATATATACACACACTCACACGCACACTTCAAACCACACACACATTAATACTCACACGCACACTTCAAACCACACACACATTAATACTCCCACTTACACGCACAATTCAAACCACACACACACACATATATATACACACACTCACACGCACACTTTAAACCACACACATATATACTCACACTCACACGCACACTTCAAGCGACACACACATATATACTCACACTCACACTTCAAACCACACACACATGTATACTCAAACTCACACGCACACTTCAAACCACACACGCAGACTTCAAACCACACACTCATATATACTGACACTCACACTTCAAACCACACACACATATATACTCACACTCACACTTCAAACCAAACACACATATATACTCACACTCACACTTCAAACCACACACACATATATACACACACTCACACACACACTTCAAACCACACACACATATATACTCACACTTCAAACCACACACACATATATACTCACACTTCAAACCACACACACATATATACTCACACTTCAAACCACACACACATATATACTCACACTCACACTTCAAACCACACACACATATATACTCACACTCACACTTCAAACCACACACACATATATACTCACACTCACACTTCAAACCACACACACACATATATACACACACTCACACACACACTTCAAACCACACACACATATATACTCACACTCACACTTCAAACCACACACACATATATACTCACACTTCAAACACACACAGACATATATACACAAACTCACACGCACACTTCAAACCACACACATATATATACACCCACTCACACGCACACTTCAAACCACACACACATATATACTCACACTCATATGCACACTTCAAACCACACACACACACACACTCACACGCACACACACACATGCACACCGACACGCCCATCTCTCATGATGTTTCATTGCTTATACCCCTGTCTCAGACTATAAAGGTAAGGCTACGCCTCTAAAGCAACATAAGCTAGAAACGACAGGTGTCAGAAACAGGCAAGTGATCGGAGATCATGCGCGTAGCCCTATCTTTGATGGACAATAAAGTTACAGGTCTGTACTCGCTGAGCGTATAAACGAACCCTTGGCAGTTGACGACAGATAAGAGCGTGATGTTAGCGCTCACTGGGATTAACATGTAGAAACGTATTGAAATGTCTATCCAGAACACCACTTATCTTTCCATAGGACCAGTAAGCCGTCAGAAATAAAATTGTAAAAAGAACCTACTACAAGTAGCTTTGGCTACCACTGCTTGTTTGAATACCAGGATTCCAAATTAAGAGCAGCGTGGCTTGGCGCCTTATGTGGCGTTGTTCACACATCAGCAAACTACCCTCACTTCACTCGGGTAGCGGACAATCTTCACATGCCTGTACAACTACTCTGGCTCATGATTTACACGTCAGCTTCAGTGGTTCTTCGAAAAGTTGTCTTAGTTCGGCTTATCGTTCAGTTGTTCTCCGCGAAGTTGTCTTAATTCGACCTCTCTGTTTTCCGTGAACACCATTAATGCTAATATCACGATCACTACTAACCTCACCTCAACAACTACTAACCTCACCTCAACCACTACTAACCTCACCTCAACCACTACTAACCTCACCTCAACCACTACTAACCTCACATCAACCACTACTAACTTCACCCCAACCACTACTAACCTCACCTTAACCACTACTAACCTCACCTCAACCACTACAAACCTCACCTCAACCACTACTAACCTCACCTCAAGCACTACTAACCTCACCTCAGCCACTACTAACCTAACCTCACCTCAACCACTACTAACCTCACCTCAACCACTACTAACCTCACCTCAGCCACTACTAAGTTCACTTCAACCACTACTAACTTCACTTCAACCACTACTAACCTCACCTCAACCACTACTAACCTCACCTCAGCCACTACTAAGCTCACTTCAACCACTACTAACCTCACCTCAACCACTACTAACCTCACCTGAACCACTACTAACCTCACCTGAACTACTACTAACCTCATCTCAACCACTACTAACACCCCCACGACAGCCACTCCTAACACCACTACCACCACTACAACATCTGTTACTGCTATCAGAAACAGCACATCATAAACTACAAACGTAACTTCTTTCTCTGACTTCCATTCATTGATTCAAATATAAGTCTATACTATGTATATTATTGTCTCATTTCAATGACGGTTTACTAACAGTTTATTTGCGTGCAATAATGGTCCTTACAATGTGCACGTACGTTTGAATAGCATGTGTTGGAGAAACATCGCTCAACCTGGTGCTCGCCAGCACCACGGTGGTCTTGTCATGACGTTTGGGCAACACAAAGTGAGTGAGAGTTGTTGGGCAACAAAAAAGTGAATGAGAGTGATTGGGCAACAGAAAGTGAGTGAGAATGATTGGGAAACACCAAGGCCCTGAGAATGATATGTGAATCTTATAACTGGGTGTTAACATTTTCCCCCTGAGGAAAAAAGGGGGTATCGTACTCATTTGACACTTCTGCTGTGCACGGCCTTGACATATGTAGACCTCATGCGAAGAACAGATCATTAACACCATAACGATTTTTGTTAAAAGCACTTTTTATAAAGAACAAAAATGCACACATTTTCACGAAAAATGTTCTCATCAAAGGACTTTGAAATTTGCTTAAAATGTGTTTAAAAATATATTCATGTTGTTGGGTCATTCCTTCATTGTAGACAGGTTTTATATACAGGTTATTGCCTGCACACATATTAGCTGTGTACTAAAGTGTTGAACCTACGATCATGACACCCGTTTTCAATTCAAACTTTGTTTTTCGAAGCCAAACAAAAAAGGTGCTATCCATCCATTATATTTTAGGCGACCTGAAAGTTGTTAAGTTTTTGTTTGCTACCAGTAAACGCATTTACCGTTCTATTTTCTGAAATATTTCCCAGAGCTGACTCTTGATTCCTAGGCTTTCCCGATGATGGCCAGATTCCGCGTTGTGTTGCATCATGGGCATGTGAATTGATACAGCCCCAGTCCTCCTTGGCGCTGAAATATTTGTTTGACAAGAAAAACCCATAACCTTTTTAGGAGCAGAAGATGCAAAAAGTTTGTAAAACCGCGAAGTGTTTCTCTCAAATGTCTGGCTATGTTCGAGACGACCTACCTGTGAGAAGAAACTTTCTCAATGATGAAATACCTCAAGAACAAAGCACGGCCACGATTAAATGATTCCCATCTACAAGACTGTTTAAGTGTAGCTACAAGCGTCTTCTCCTTGGACATCACTGGACTGACCTGTAGCTACATGCGACTTCTCTTTGGACATCTCTGGACTGACCTGTAGCTACAAGCGACTTCTCCTTGGACATCACTGGACTGACCTGTAGCTACAAGCGACGTCTCCGTGGATATCACTGGACTGACCTGTAGCTACAAGCGACTTCTCCTTGGACATCACTGGACTGACTTGTAGCTACAAGCGACTTCTCCTTGGACATCACTGGACTGACTTGTAGCTACAAGCGACTTCTCCTTGGACATCACTGGACTGACTTGTAGCTACAAGCGACTTCTCCTTGGACATCACTGGACTGACCTGTAGCTACAAGCGACTTCTCCTTGGACATCACTGGACTGACCTGTAGCTACAAGCGACTTCTCCTGGACATCACTGTACTGACCTGTAGCTATAAGCGACTTCTCCTTGGGCATCACAGAACTTCTGAGCGTCTTTCAAGCTCAAGGATGTCATTAACCCGGTGAGTATTTTAAAAATGTATTATTTTTCAGAAATAAAATCAATTAGATTGCATCGTGCTCACGTACTTAGTATTATACGTAAGCGGTGCTCGCAATCTTAAAAGGCTGAAATCGCTTGTTCTGAATAATCTAGCACAGTTTATGCTTGGCGGTCAAATATCAGATGTAGCTGAACACTGACATAAATGTCAACATCTGGACGGATCAGTTTACAATATGGATCCTGTGGCTCCTTTCTGTATAAGAAAGAATACCACCACTGCACTATATTATGCATATTGTAATGGGCTTCTAAACAAGATTGATCTCGAAGGTGGCAACTTCATCATGTTAAACAATGTACAGCAGAAGCTACCATTGTAGAAGCGCGCACATGCGAGGTAAACGGCCGTAGTGGACGTGCGTTCCTAATGTGGTAACAAAGGAAGTGTTATGTGTGCCCTATGCTAAGCCGAGCTGTTCACTGTTCGTCATTATATGTTTTTATACAAAGCCGAGCTACCAGCTCTTTGCTGTAATGTGTTTCGGCACTAAGCCGTGCTATCATTTCTTCGTCAATATGAGTTTCTGAACAAAGCCGAGCTATCAGCTTTTCGTTCTTACGTACTTCTGCGTTAAGCTGAGCTATTAGCTGTTCCTCATTATGTGAGCCACTGCATTGGCTCCGTGGACTCAATTAGTAAAAAAAAAAAAACCTTGTAAAAAGCCTTGAGCACCATGACAACTTATGTCAATCTGGTATGAAACATGTGCCCACTTGTCTGACAATATCCTCAACCATGGTGCGCTAAACGTCAGGTCACTGCGATCTGATTTAATGACACAAGTGATTTCTCATCGTTAGAACTCCATCAGAATTCCAAATGCTGCACATTAACTTCAAGGTTTTATGAATTGCCATAACTGTGTCTGAGGTATTTTACAGTATCCTTATGATCCCATATTGTATTGGCTTCTGCAAGTCATTACAGAGCGGAGGCGGCGGTGCCACTAAGAGTGCCGGTGACTCACAGCACATGCACTCAGGTTTATGCTTGGGTCATGGCATAGGGTAGTTTACCCTGCTGTAAACGGGTACAGTTACGTTTTGGAATAGTCAAGACTGTGAGGAAGGAAAATGGTGACCCATGTACCAAAATGTGAGAACTAGCACAAGACAGCATTTGACTCCATTAGACGAAGCAGATACCTGTCTTGTGCCTACCACAAAACTCAGTCCCCCATCCCCCCTCCTACTCACACCCACCTATTATATTATCGTCGCTTTATGTGTGTATTGTTCTACCTTCAATTTGACAGTCACAATTTCACCGTCATTCTGTGTATAGCCTTTCCTACACTCCTATCGCTGCTACCTAAAGCTGATGAACATGTATCATTCAGATACTGCACCAGTACAGAAAGAAATAAAAACGCACCTTAAAAACGCAATGTCTTTATTAGGGGCGAATGACAAACGCAAAAAACTAATAAATCACACAATCTGCATACAGACAAATGACTCCACAAACAAATCAATATGTGAGGCAGCAGTAACTTCCATCATATGCTTTACTTTGTTTGATCTTTTAACCCTAGTGAAGTCTTTGTTTATCGATGGGAATATCGTTTCCATATTACACGCCCACGAACGCCGATAATTTCGTTCTCCAATGGACGTCAAAAATTCCAGTAGAACTTATCGGAACAAGTGGCTGACTGTGGGCGTCTAAATGAGATTCATAGAATTGTGTACCTGAACTTCATCACCAACAACGATATCATTGCCCAGAGCAATCAAGAAGATAACCAACCGAGAGCCGCTTACCTAGAGCAGCCAAGAATGCATGCACACCATCACCAACCGAGATCCGCTTACCTGGAGCCGCCAAGAATGCATGTACACCATCACCAACCGAGATCCGCTTAACTAGAGCAGCCAATAATGCATGCACATCATCACCATCCGAGATCCGCTTACCTGGAGCAGCCAAGAATGCATGTACACCATCACCAACCGAGAGCCGCTTACCTGGAGCCGCCAAGAATGCATGTACACCATCACCAACCGAGATCCGCTTACCTAGAGCAGCCAAGAATGCATGCACACCAACACCAACCGAGATCCGCTTACCTGGAGCAGCCAAGAATGCATGTAGACCATCACCAACCGAGATCCGCTTACCTGGAGCAGCCAAGAATGCATGCACACCAACACCAACCGAGATCCGCTTACCTGGAGCCGCCAAGAATGCATGTGCACCATCACCAACCGAGATCCGCTTACCTGGAGCCGCCAAGAATGCATGTACACCATCACCAACCGAGATCCGCTTACCTAGAGCAGCCAAGAATGCATGCACACCAACACCAACCGAGATCCGCTTACCTGGAGCAGCCAAGAATGCATGTAGACCATCATCAACCGAGATCCGCTTACCTGGAGCCGCCAAGAATGCATGTGCACCATCACCAACCGAGATCCGCTTACCTGGAGCCGCCAAGAATGCATGTACACCATTATACTGTTTAACGCTAGAATTGGTTCGGTTCTGCCCTTAGAAGAGATCAGGCCCAGAACCGCCAGGTCGTAAAGCTAGAGAAAACGGGAAAACGTGGCCAACCTAAGACAACAGGATGAATGACCTTAGAATCATAAATAATGGTCATCAGTCATTATTGAAGGAAATCTGGGGATGTGAAAATAGCAAATGGTAACCTGAGAGACGAATTCAGTACGAGTAACCACGACAACACTATTCAGATTATATAATCGTGAGTGGCCGATCTGTTAGCATTCATGGCGTCTAGTGGGGCATTACAGGATCGAACACCGGTCTCATCTATGTTCACAACCCAAATATTCATATTCAGCATGGTGGTAGCATCCGTATATGGTGTAAACTATTCAAAATATGTGCAATTGCAATGAGCCGTATGGTGCAAAACGCAGTACAACACACTCAGCATTAGCAAACAGGTACAATTTAGACCAACGTTTTTTTCTCCCACCTTCGGGTGGGGTGGAGAGCGAGTTAAAAATAATAGCCTTGACCCCCACATGATGATCGCAGGCCAAGTCAAGGGTAAAACGTTGTAATTATATTTGTATGCGTACATGTGAATATGTGTGAGTGTGTGTGTGTGTGTTGTGTGTGTGTGTGTCTTTCTCTGTGTGCGTGAGAGAGAGAGATAGAGCGAGATAGAGAGCAAGAGTGCCTAAGTCCTTGCTATTGAGACGTCACCTGGTTCTGTTACTTGTATGTTTATGGGGTCGTCTTAGATCTAATAAGCGTCAGTAGGTCGCCTCCAGGTGTGTATATGTGTGTGTGTTTATGTGCGTGTGTGTGGTTGTGTGTTTGTGGATGTGTGTGTATGTACATGAGTATAATTGTATGCTAGTGTGTGTAATTGCGTGTATACGGGTGTGTATGTCTATATGTTTGTGTGTGGGGATGGATATTTGTGTGTGAGGATGTATGTTCGTGTGTGTGTGTGTGTGTATGTGTGTGTATGTATGTGTATGTATGTGTGTGTGTGTGTGTGTGTGTGTGGGCGCGCGCGCGCGCGCATGTACAGCTAATTAGCATGTTTAAATTAGCATGTACAGCTAATGTATGTACAGGCAAAAACCAGTCCATAATGCCGGAAGTCAATCAAAAACTGTAATATATTTTTATTCAAATTTTAAGCAAATTTCAATGTCCTTTGACGATGTTTTTTGGAAAAGTACGTACATTTTTGTTCCTTATAAAAAATTGTTTTTAACAAAAACCTTTCAGGTGTTAATTATTTGTTCCTCAGGTAAGATCATGGCCGTTTACAGCAGAATAATCAAATGAGTGAGAACACACACTCTTTTCTTCTCAAATGTACAATGTTAACACTCACTGTGTGTTGCCTAATCATTGTCACTCACTTGGTGTTGTCCAATCACTCTCAATAACTTTCTGTTGTCCAATCACTCTCACTGACTTTCTGTTGTCCAATCACTCTCACTGATTTTCTGTTGTCCAATCACTCTCACAGACTTTATGTTGTCCAATCACTCTCACTGAATTTCTGTTCTCCAATCACTCTCACTGACTTTCTGTTGTCCAATCACTCTCACTGACTTTCTGTTGTCCAATCACTCTCATTGACTTTCTGTTGTCCAATCACTCTCACTGACTTTCTGTTGTCCAATCACTCTCACTGATTTTCTGTTGTCCAATCACTCTCACTCACTTTCTGTTGTCCAATCACTCTCACTCACTTTGTGTTTCCCAATCACTCTCACTCACTTTGTGTTGTCCAATCACTCTCACTCACTTTCTGTTGTCCAATCACTCTCACTCACTATGTGTTGCCCAATCACTCTCACTCACTTTGTGTTGCCCAATCACTCTCACTACCTTGGTGTTGCTCAATTACAAAAACAGAATTCGCGTAAGCCGAATTCGAACCGGCAGGCTAAGTATTTATAAATTTTCCACTGCAAGTATAAATGGTATGGATATGATTGAAGTTGAGGATGTACGTGGGGATGTGACGGACGTACAAACGACGAGAATTATGCTATTGAAATTCGATCTGTCTGTAAAAATGTGTATATTTATTTGTGTATATGAATGTATTTATGTTGATAAGTCTATCTGCGTGTGTGATGTGCGTGTTAGTGTGTGTATGTACGTGTGTTTTCACACACTTTGTGTGTGGCTCTGCCTTTGTGTATACTTACGTAATCCTAGGTTTCAATGTGCGAGAAGTCTTGTCAGTGTGTGAATGATGTGTGATCGTATCTGACTGTTCCAGTGTAATGGAGCGTGGGGAATAATTAAGTGTCGAAACACAAGCGGTGTTGCCCTCACTTGAGTTGTGAGCCCACAGGGCCATCCATCACACCACATTAAAACAGCCCTCGGGAAGTTGGCGATCGAATTACTACCGTTAGTTGGTGAGAGCGTAGGAAAACATTGGCCGTTAATTTCGTGGGCTTTTCGGTTGAGGTGAAATTAAACAGATGGGCAATTAATGAGGAGGGTTTACGAGCAGAGGTGAGGATAGAAGGAGGAGAATGCAGGGGGTATTGTGAGGGTCATGCGTGATGAAAGGGTGAAGGAAACGTGAGAAGAAATGAAATAATGGAGTGTAGGATGAGACGGTGGAAAGATGCGAAATGTACGTCACGTGTGCGATGGGGAATGAGGAAGGGAGGTAAATGAGAAGTGATTTGAGAATAGCGGACACATGTGTCAAGATAGAAGGGGTGAGGGCAGAGAAGTAAAAGGAATGAAAGCAGGCAGAGGGAAAATAAATAAAGAGATGAAATCGAAGGTCGAAGAGGAAGACTGAATGAGATTGTCAGAATGGGAAGGAGGAATATTAAATGAGTGAGAAGGAAAAAGGAGAGAGAGCGCGAAAGAGAGCGAGGGAGAAAGAGAGCGATTTGGAAGAAAGAGGGAGGAAAGATATTAATAGAGAAGGTTAGGAAGAGAGTGAGAGAGAGAGAGAGTTCGGGAGATAGAGTAAATGACAGTGAGGAAGAGAGAGAGAGAGAGAAAGTTAGGAAGATGAGTAAGGGATAGTGAGGAAGAGCCTGAGTGAGAAGGTTGGGAAGATAGAGAATAAAGTGAGAATTAAAGAGAGTGAGAGAGAAGGTTGGGAAGATAGAGAATAAAGTGAGAATTAAAGAGAGTGAGAGAGAAGGTTGGGAAGATAGAGAATAAAGTGAGAATTAAAGAGAGTGAGAGAGAAAGGGAAATAGAGTAAGGAAAGTGAGGAAGAGATGCAGAAAGAAAGTGAGGGAAGGATATAAAGTAAGTTAAAGGGAATGAAAGAGAGAGATATAGAGTAAGGTAAAGAGAGTGAGTAACAGTGAGAGATAGAGTAAGGTAATGAGAGTGAGTAAAAGTGAGAGAGATAGAATAAGGTAAACAAGAGAGAGAGAAAATGAGTAAGATAGAGTGAGTTAAAGAGAGTGAGTAAATGTGAGAGAGAGAGAGAGAATAAGGAAAAGAGAGTGAGAGACAGACAGTGAGTAAAATAGACAACACGTGTAAGAACGAATAAGACCAACAAAAAGGGAAGAGGCGAATTTGAAAGGACGGAGGGGGTGAGATTGTTTGAAACGTTGCTAAAGAAAAGGAGAGATGCATATTGAGATAACAGAAAGTGTGAGCTATATAAGTATGAGGAAAGGAGAGGAAAGGGGAGGTTGGGAGAGGGACTAAAGAAAAATAGAGGGAAAGAAAGAGAAATTGAGACATGAAGAAAGAGAGGTAGAAAAAATATGCGATTTAATGATAGAAAGAAAGCGATAAAGTGGATGGTAGATGGAGAGAAATAGAACGAAAGGAAGGAAGACAGAGTGGAAGAACACGAGAGATATAAAGGGGAAGGAAGGAAGAGAGAGTGGAATGAAGGAAGAGATATAGTGAAAGGAAAGAAGAGATTTAGAAGGGAAGGAAGGAATAGAGAGTGAAAGGAAGGAAGAAAGATAGTGACAGGAAAGAAGATAAATAAAGAGGAAGAAAGGAGGAGAGTGAAGGAATGAAGAGAGAGAGAGAGAGGGAGAGAGAGAGAGAGAGAGTGGAAGGGAGGAAGAGAGATAGAGTGAAAGGAAAGTAGAAATATAGAGGGGAATGAAGGAAGAGCGAGTGGGAGGAAGGTAGAGGGATAGTGTGAAAGGAAGGAAATGAGATAGAGTTGAAGGAAGGGAGAGACGTAGATTGGATGGAAGAGAGTGATACAGAGTTGAAAGGAGGGGGAGATAAAAGTGTTGAATGAAGAACGAGATATAGAGTTGAATAAAGGGTGAGATATTGTTGAAGGAAGGGAGAGATAGTGGAAGGAAGGGAGAGAGATAGAGTAGAAGGAAAGGATAGAAATAGAGTTGAAGGAAGGGAGAGATAGTGGAAGGAAGGGAGAGAGATAGAGTAGAAGGAAAGGATAGAAATAGAGTTGAATAAAGGGTGAGATATTGTTGAAGGACGGGAGAGATATGTTGTTGAAGGAAGGGAGAGATAGTGGAAGGAAGGGAGACAGATAGAGTGGAAGGAAGGGAGAGAAATATATTTGAAGGACAGCTGAGAGATAGAGTGGAATGAAGGGAGAGAGATACATAAACATCATGACAAAAAACGAAATCAGTTGCATGCGCTTTGTGTGATAGTGATCGATAAATAATGATCGAAGCTCGATTATTGATGCCTGATGATTGGTGATTGATGATTCGTGAACGATTGATGATTTGTGGTCTAGGATTGGGGTTTTTAAAAATTTATTATTGCTTGTTTATGATTGATGATTGACCATTGATTTAATATAATGAACGATTAATGATTGATTATTTGGGATTGATAATTCGAAGTTTTGTTCCAAGCGAAGGACAAGGCCACACCACGGTTGGCACCTGTATCTAGGAATTTGCTGTGGCAGTTTAATTTTGATGGGTTTACATGACGCGGCTGCTAGCTCCATGCAAAATCATCTCTAGTCGCCTTTTGTGAAATGCTTAGAATGTTGCTGTGGTCCTACACTGTTCAACCGCGATACCACTTTGATGCCCACACTATGTGGAAAAGTGCAAGAAAAGGTCTGGGTTGAAATGAAAAAAAATTTACAATGAGAAACGTGAGAACAAATTAATACACGTTTAAACGAAAAGAAAGAAATATAAAATGTAGAGACGCGAACACAAAAAGTGACACAAATTTAACACGGAGAAACTAGAATAAAATCAATAAAAGTATAAAAGAAAGAAAACGAAAAAGACAGAAATATAAAATTCTGAGACGAGAAAACCAAAAAAAATGGCTTAAGGAAAAGACATACGTGTAACATGAAAATACGAAAAAAATGTTAAAGTTTGATAGAAAGAAAACGTTTTCCCCAATAAATTAGGATCGCACAATGTCTGGTCCAACTCCATGGGATGTTGGTGTGAAACGTCTAGTAGTCAGACTTCCCACAATGACAGCTTAAAGGTTACCTCCTGTGGCAAGAGAAAGTGCAGATCTTATGCTGCTGGGTGAGCTAAATGTCAACAGGGAAAAGTCTAGAGGCTGAAAGCCTCAGAGCTACCCCTCCCCAGGCCTCGTAAACCACGAGAACGAAACCGCCTACAAATGTACTACTAATAGTCAAAGTAAAGTGCCAAAGTCAAACAAGGTTGACCAGATTGCTTTCCAAAGCAAAGGGATAGCTCTGGCTACCTGCCATTAGACACCAATCTGTCAGACTGAATACCAGTGATCCAATTTTCAAATAGTGCAAATGTATTAGACAAGTTTTAGTAGCGATCTAGCATTAGTAACAACACGAGCAGTACTGATGAGTTCCCAGTCTCCTCCACATTGAGAAGAGGGAAGGCGGCCGGCCGGTGTGAACAATATACCAGCAGGGCTCTTACAGACAGGTAGGAGGAAGGTGGTGGAAGGCCTGACACACATCTGTAACAAAATATGGGCGACAGGAAACTGGCCGAACTTTTGGACAAAATTAATGGTTATACCGTTACATAAGTCTGGAAACGTAAAGCTATGCCAAAATGACAGAACAATAAGCCTCACCAGAGACCCTTGCAAAGTCATGCTTAGATTTTTCATCGACCGATTGAAACCCCAAGCAAAGAACATGATTGCTGAGGATCAAGCAGGGTTCAGACAGGGAAGAAGCACTACAGAACATATATTTAATTTAAGGCTGCTAAGCAAGAAATATCTAGAACAGAAGCAAAAACTGTATCATGTGTTTGTTGATTTTTTTTTACTTAAACACAACGTTCTTGAGAGAACAGTGATGGAAGGTATAGTGCCAAGTAAAAGAGGCAAGGGTAGACCAAGAAGACGATGGCACCAAAATATCCAGGAATGTCTGTGTATGACTGTGGCGGAGGCTGGAGTTTTGGCAAGGGAAAGAGTTTCTTTCAGACAGACTGTGACGGGAGAGAAGTTCTTAAAGGACATGCTGCATGATGATGATATATATATCTATTTAAATAAATGCACATTTAAAAGGCATCCATTATCTACAGGTTGACGTCTGACAGCGTACGAAGAAGAAGAAGAAGTATCCATGCTGTTTGTTCAGTATCCTTGTTTATAGGCCTCACAGTAACGACATGTACATATAATTTCCGATCAGATTAAATTCTCATTGTGTGGCATGTTCGGATGTCAAAATATATCTGGTGTTTGTGAAAAAAGTTCGCCAATCCAAATTCATTTTCTGATTTATATTTCGCATTGTCCATTCCTCATCCTTATATATTCAAGAGACGGATACGTTCTTGGAATGTTCTAGTGTCTGAACATGTATTCTCATCTGTAGTGTGCATTTTCTGTCTGCTGTTCTAACTATCACAATTTTCGTTTATTTAAGTGTTAATGTCCAATCCACATACATGACTTGTTCTTTACTTCAATCATCTATTTGTGTATATCTTATTGGACTGACTACTGTTTTCATTAGATATATTCAAATTGACATATTTGGGTCAACATGCTGAGCAGTGCATGAACTGCAGTGGTCAGCAGCCCATAGCTGACTGCCAGCATCAGGGCCAGGGAACCAGAGCTGTCAAGAACATGTTACGTCTTCACGCGGTGATCTTGGAAAATTGAAAACGAACGAAGGACAAAAAGAAAAAGAAGAAGAAATTGACTATTGAATGTGTCCGATGAAGGACAAGCAGGTGAGGTAACACGTGATCGCAACTGCAGTTGGTTGAGATGGGTCGAATGTAACAATTTTGAGAGTAGAAACGTAAATTGTACTATTCCATTCACCGCCTCCTTCTCCTTATCCATTGCATATCTTACTCTCTCTGTCTCTCTCTCTCCATCTCTATCACCCTCTCTCTCTCTTCATCTTTCTCTTCCCCCATCCCTCTTTCTCTCTTTGGCTCTGTCTTTCCTATCGTGTTATGGAACATGTATGTTCGAATAATCAAATACAGATGTCAAACAAATTATTAAAGATGAATGAAAAATCATAAATGATGAATTATACATATTTTACTTGAATTTTTTGTTTCTGCAGTAGTGATCCACCAACTGAAGAATTCATTGGTTTGGAAGAAAGATTGCTTGTCGCCACCCAGTGTTCAACCTAGGTTTTTGTATTCAGCCCTAATAATAATTTTTTTTTAAATGTAACTTATACGTCTTTATACTGGTTTAGAAGATCCTGCAGAGTCTGTATACAACCAGTTTCATTTACATCACCTTGCTCTAAAAGCTATGCGCATCCAATTTATTCTGAAATGCATTAACCATCCCTGCCTCCACTACCTACCCTGACAATACATTCCAAGTATTCACCACTCTCTGACTAAAAAAAATATTTCCTAATATCTAATCTGGACTTCTCTTTAGTCAGCTTGTAGCTATGCCCTCTTGTTCTTGTGGGTATCCGTTTTTTAAAAAACTTGTTATAGTCTAATTTATCGATTCCTCTGATCATCTTATAAACCTGTATTAAGTCACCGCGAATTCTTCTCTCTTCGAGACACTGTAGGTCGGTTTTTCTGAGTCTTTCCCCATAACTGTAATTCTGGAATCCCACTATCATCTTTGTCGATCTTTTTTGTATTCTTTCCAGCATGTTTATATCCCCTCTATGATAAGGACTCCACACCTGTGCACGGTACTCCAATCTAGGTCTAACTAATGCGTTATACAGTATGACTATTACTTCCTTGCTCCTATGTTTAAAATTTCTTTTTATCATTCCTAACATTGCATTTGCCTTTTTCACTACTACCTGAACTTGCTCACTCACCTTACATGTATGATCTATTATAACCCATAAGTCCCTTTCTTTATCTATTTTTCTAATATTGTTCTTTCCTATTCTGTAATTATGTTCCATATTGGATCTACCCATCTGGATGACTGTACAGTTATTTACATTAAACTCCATTTGCCAGCTTACAGACCATTCTCGAATTTTATCTAAATCCGACCTTAATATATTCATTTCTGCTTTAGATGATTCACTACTGTGTAGTTTTGTGTCATAAGCAAATTTTCAATCATGGATCCCATATCAATGTCCAAATCATTTATATATATCAAGAACAAAATTGGTCCCAAAACCGAGCCCCGTGGCACACCACTTTTCACTTCACACCACTCAGAGTACTCCTTATTTATGTCCACCCTCTGCCTTCTTCTCGTTAACCAATTCTCAATCCATTTGGCAACTTCCCCACCTATTCCATGTGATTTTAACTTTTTAAATAATCTTTTATGAGGTACTCTATCAAAAGCCTTTGCAAATTCTAGATACATAACGTCCACTGGCTCCCCTTTTTCTATCATTTCGGTAACCTCCGCCACAAATTCTAATAGATTTGTTAAGCATGATCTCCCTATAGTAAACCCATGCTGACTATTTCTAATTAGATTAAATTTGTCTAAATGCATTACAATGTTTTCTTTGATTGTGGACTAACAATTTACAGACTATGCTCGTTAAACTCACCGGTCTATAATTTGCTGCATCTTATTTGTTCCCCTTTTTGAATAAGGGGATCACTCCTGCATCTTTTCAATCCCATGTACTTTCATACTAGAGTTCAAACCAACATCCTCTTGTCCAAGAGGTCTGTTTTCTAAACTTTCCGCCATCCGCTTCTCATTAACGATGGATATCAAACTAACTCGTGTAAGGAGACGCGCCACTGATCCGTCACACAACATCTCACCAACCGTCTGTCAGTCATTATTGACAACAGAAGTCCTTTCCCTGGCAATACGATAAAAGGAAAACTCTGAATTTCACGTATCAAACAACAGGATATTGTTTCCATCACGGCTGCCACTTTGTCTGCTACTCAGAACAGGAGAGCTCACTTGTGTTCTCTTACTGATCTCACAACAGACAAATCATGTAGCTGAAAGTGCCTGCATTGTTTTCTAGTTTCGATCGATCGACTGGCGGATCGATACTTAGCCGATACGAATGTGTTTGAGTGTGAGATTATATCCCAGGGATAAATACTGAAGGTGAGTATACATTATTTTAGAGTACGGCCCAGTCGGCTGACGTGCCTATACAAGTAAACACCTGTAAATAAGGGACATGTATTACGTACTGACCAATCCTATACCATGGCGGGGTGAATAAATGACCAAAACTACTGTCTCGTCAAGTTCACGTGAAACATAGAGACAGATACTCGACTTAGTGAGGAACACGTAAAACATAGTGACAGATACTCGATTCCTCAGAATCACGTGAAACATAGAGACAGATACTCGAATTAGTGAGGAACACGTGAAAGATAGTGACAGATGCTCGACTTAGTGAGGAATACGTGAAACATAGTGACAGATACTGGACTTAGTGAGGAACACGTGAAACATAGTGACAGATGCTCGACTTAGTGAGGAACACGTGAAACATAGTGACAGATGCTCGACTTAGTGAGGAACACGTGAAACATAGTGACAGATACTCGACCTTGTTAGGGCTACATAGTGACCGATACTCGACTTTGTTAGGGTCACATGAAACATACTGACCGATACTCGACTCTGTTAGGGCCACATAGAACATACTGACCGATGCTCAACTTTGTTAGGGTCACATGAAACATACTGACCAATACTCGACTTTATTAGGGCCACATAGAACATACTGACCGATACTCGACTTTATTAGGGCTACATAGAACATACTGACCCAGACCTCAGCTCGTCAGGGTCAAGCGAAACGTACTGTCCAAGACCAACATTGTGACGTCATCGACGCACTCCTACAAACTGGCTGTAGTTATATCAACCTAGCCAATGAAGTGAAAATCGACACAGTGATTCCCGCAATGGTGATCCAACTATGAGAACCACTGTACTACAGCCAGGAGGACCCATGTTCACCAGGTTCAGTGCTCCACTGCATATTAGAAGAATCATTGCATTCCGTTACCAGAAAACCTCGTAAAAAATAATGAACAATTAGGTTCGAACACCAATTGTTATTCTAAGTCAATAACTAATACATACATCCTTGGCCAATGCCTGACACATAAATCTTTGGTCAATGACTAACACATAAATCCTTGGTCAATAATGGACAAATAAATCCTTGGTCAATAATTGACAAATAAATCCTTGGTCAAAGACTGACACATAAATTCTTTTTCAATGACTAACACATAAATCCCTGGTCAGTAATTGACAAATAAATCCTTGGTCAATATTTGACAAATAAATCCTTAGCCAATTCCTGACACATAAATCCTTAGTTAAAGACAGACACATAAATACTGGGTCAATGACTAGACACATAAATCATTGGTCAATAATTGACAAATAAATCCTTGGTCAAAGACTGACACATAAATCATTGGTCAATGACTAACACATACATCCTTAGTTAATGACTGACATAAATCGTAGGTGAACCACTGACACATACATTATTGGTCAAAGACTGACACATAAATCCTTGGTCAGTGACTGACACATAAATCCTTGGTCAATAACTGACACATAAATCCTTGGTCAATAACTGACACATAAATCCTTGGTCAGTGACTGACACATATATCCTTGGTCAATGACTGACAAATAAATCCTTAGTCAATGATTGACACATGAATCCTTAGTCAAAGACTGACATATCAATCCTTAGTCAATTACTGACACATAAATCCTTGGTCAATAACGTACAAATAAATCCCTGGTCTATGACGTACAAATAAATCCTTGGTCAATGAAGTACAAATAAAACCTTGACCAATGACGTACAAATACATCCTTGGTCAATGCCGTACAAACAAATTCTTGGTCAGTTTATATAGTGTCTAAAAAATAAATCCACCTGACAAAGCAGTCATTAAAACGCATGTTGTCGCATTCGTTGCTAGCCACAAACACTCTCCACCTCACTTGGTTATAGGCTATCCTTCCCCCGGTACAGCAGCTCTGATTAATTATCTTCGTGTCGTTTTCTTTGTCTCGTCACCATGATATCTGAGATCAGTCTTTCGTGTTGTTTGGCAGAACATCAACACATAGTTTATAACAACTGGTTCCATCGAGGACAAAGTGTAACTGGATACTTATTTGAACGAGGAGTCAAGATATGGTAGCTAAGCACATATTTCCCTTCCCCGTTGCCGTGCAATGATCGATTGATTTACGATTGATTGATCAACGGACATATATATATATATATACATGCTTCAAGGGAAGCAATGGGACACATTTGCAGCTTTGGCACTTTTCATGGAGGCTGTAGGTGAGTATATCCAATGGTGGTTTCAATTGTAATAGTTTTGCATGATATGATTTCTAGCCTCATACACAACACCCCTTATTCGCATTTACAACATGCTTAGAAGGTTACAGTGGATCAATTCCTGTCTACTCCGATACTACGGTGTATATGTTGTACTAGTCCATGGTAGCGCCGGTGCCAGACCAGTTTACGGCCTAGACAAGAGTCAATGTTGACTCCCTCCAACAAAACTGCTTAAATATGTGAAACACACAAAACTTGAAACTGAAAACTGTATTTTAAATTGCAAATATAGGTAGTGTTATATTATAAAATGTCCATGTTATGCAGTTACTATAAGGCACCATCCCCTCCCCTCCCAATTAATACAATACAAATGAAAAATCATGAAAATATAGAGAATGCAGTTGTATTTATCCCTACGTTATAGAGGCCCTGCGGTACAGCCTTGAAAAGTTCATAACTCCGTCATTGCCAATAGGTAATCCATCAATGCTGGATTCTCTTTCTCAAATATGAATGAAAAAATGTTGGCACAGAAATGATTTTAAACAAGAAGGACATTAGCCAGAGCGCAATACCTCAGCCAAGGGTAACATAACTCTCAAGAAAACATCAAAATCGCTGTTAAAATGCTTTTTCTTTGCAAATACTGTCCCAAATTCAATCAGATGGTGATGAGTGATGTGCTGCTATTGACACAATCAGCTATTGTGTTTTCTAACGCTTTGGAATAGTAGCGACATGTTGTGTAGTAGATAGCAGTAGAACATATGCAGTTTGTATTTATCCTTACAAGGTTACCAGAAAGTTTCGAGTCAATGATTATCGATGTATTCGTTCTTTTCGTGCGGAAACTGACAGGATACACAAAGGCTATCTGTTATGGTGCTTTCAGAAATAAGTGCCGCTGGAATTTACATATTCTCTCAATAATTCATTTTCCTACCAACTTGAATCTGTGCACGGGTCCCTGTTTTCATGTTGACGTTAATGTGTTATGCAGAAATATTATGTAGACTGCACAGGTTTATCCAAACAGATGTTTTCTTTGTTATTTCTCTGCAGCCCGTGATTACCGTTTTTACACAAAACGAAATGTAATTTACCTCAGTTAATTGATAGTACATTCAAACTCTCAGGTGTGTCTTAATTTATCATAAGGGCATAAGTAAATAATTTTTCCTTATAATTGCTCTGGCAGATCAATTACAGTTGTCCGTCAGTTTCATGGTGGCATGATAGCTCGTCAATATTCCTCTATGCTTGTGAGACATGGACAGTTACAGCTGACCTTCAGCGAAGAATACAGGCCTTGGAGATGAGATGTTTCCGAAGACTTTTAAACGTCACGTACAAAGATCGAGTTACAAATGGGGAAATACGAGATATAATTACAACATCAATAGGGCCTGTTGATGACCTCTTGGCAACTGTCAAAAGAAGGAAACTCGCTTGGTACGGTCACATATCGAGATCAAATTGTCTTGCAAATACAATCATCCACGGAAAGGTGTATAGCAGACGACGAAAAAGCCGTCCCAAAAAGAGATGAGAGGACAACATAAAAGAATGGACCAATCTCCGACTGGAAGAGTCACAGACAGCGGCATCCGACAGAGAAGGCTGGCGTGGCGTTGTGAGGATGTCTTCATGTGTGCCCCAACGACCTCACCGGTTACGAGATGACCTAACCTGACCTGACCTGATGATAGCTCGACGTCTGCATGAGATAGAATTGTCTGTAGCATTTCGAGTCACCGTCGGTGTCAAATAGGGATGTCTGCTGGCACGGACAGTTTTTAGCGTGGTCTTTGCAGCGATGCTCTCTGATGCTTACCAAAGCAATGCTACTGGAATATATATCAGGTACTTGACGTAATGTCAACTGTTCAATCTAAGACGCCTCAAGTCTTACGCCAAGGTGAATGAAGCCACCATCATGGGTGCCCTCTTGTGCCCTTAGTACCTAATCAGAACAAGATTTGCAGTCCACTATAGCGAAGTTTTCGGCGCCAAGCAGTAATTAGGTACTCTTCCATCATGCTAGCTTGTTCCAGTGAAGTCGTACAGTTTAGAAACCATATAAAACTAACGTCCCAGGCAGTTGATAGTTTCACCTACCTAGGCCATACCCTCACCAGAGAAGCTAATATCGACAATAGGATTTCATAAGCAAAGCCAAGTTTGGAAGGCTGGACGCGCACGCCTGGAGCCAACAATGCCTATTTTTTTGTTACAAGAGTAAAAGTTTATCGGGCTGTAGTGCTAACCACTATGTTGCATTCCCGCAAAACATGGACAGTGTATATAAGATATGCCGACAGGCAAATCGAATCCACATTATCCATTTGCGCAGGCAGCTTGGGATCAGGTGGCAGAACAAACACCTGTCTTTGAAATTCTTATCAAGTCAAACATGGTCAGTATCTGTAACAACAAAGCCCATTTACGATGAACTGTACATGTTATTCGCATGCTTGATTAAGGCTTCCTCATGCCGCTGCTATATGGTGAGCTCAGAACTTAAGGCTTCCTTATGCCGCTGCTATATGGTCAGCTCAGAACTTAAGGCTTCCTCATGCCGCTGCTATATGGTGTGCTCAGAACTTAAGGCTTCCTCATGCCGCTGCTATATGGTGAGCTCAGAACTTAAGGCTTCCTCATGCCGCTGCTATATGGTGTGCTCAGAACTTAAGGCTTCCTCATGCCGCTGCTATATGGTGTGCTCAGAACTTAAGGCTTCCTCATGCCGCTGCTATATGGTGTGCTCAGAACTTAAGGCTTCCTCATGCCGCTGCTATATGGTGAGCTCAGAACTTAAGGCTTCCTCATGCCGCTGCTATATGGTGAGCTCAGAACTTAAGGCTTCCTTATGCCGCTGCTATATGGTCAGCTCAGAACTTAAGGCTTCCTCATGCCGCTGCCATATGGTCAGCTCAGAACAGGCAGAAGCTCGTCAGAGGGACACGAAACGCTACATAAAAATTGATCTGAAAAACATAAACGTTGACGTTACTTTTACAGAGATTCTTGAACAGAACTGATCCACCTGGCAGGCTAGCATCAAACAATGTGCTCAGATCGCAGAACGGAACATCATTGCTGAGGTTCAGAGGTGAGCTGCCAGAAACAGCAGAACGTACAACGACCCCACAGCTGACTCCTCGCAAATACGTTCCCACATACTATACTATACTATACTATACTATACTATACTATACTATACTATACTATACTATACTACACTATACTATACTATACTATACTATACTATACAATACTATACTACACTATACTATACTACACTATACTATACTATACTATACTATACTATGCCCGAATGGTCTGCTGGAGTAGTTGTGTATGACAAGGACAAGAATAGCACCACTGTCGCACAGAGAGCATGTCACAAGAGGCGACGAGCTGTATGACATGTCATAACACCGGCCATGGTTATGTGGTTTGTTTAGAGCAGAATAGATAGCGCCCAACAGGCTGCAGGTCTGCTTTGCTCAAGTGTTTGAGTTTATTACGATGGACTCACACACCGGTTAAACGCCCTACGTAAGCTCTTGTTCCAGCGCAGCGGAGTATTAAGCTGCTCCAGCCTAGCCTACTAAGCAGGAAACCCTTCTCACGACTACATCCAGCTCATACCAGAGCTGGGACTTGCGCAGGGGCATTTGCCTACCCTGTAGAAGCACAGGTCGAATAAGACTATACTCTACTCTACTCTACTATAGTACACTATACTATAAATTACTATACTACACTGTACTGTACTATACTATACTCGTTAAAAATCTCTTAGTAGTTAAAAATGTACCCAAATTATTTGTACCTTCCCCTAGGCCTAGTTAACCGCAGGAATTTGAAGACACCTACTACATATAACCGAAGCCTTCGGCTACCTGGCAACAGACATTAACATGCATTTTTGAATACCAGGATTCTAAGTATTTCAACTAAGCCACTCCCCCCCCCCTTCCCGCTCCCCTCTGAGGGCGGAACAAGTTGTCCTAATGAAATCACCGAGCCTGGTACAAGGTCAAGCAAGTACCGTTGTTGACACCTCCTTTGCCGATGGCGTTAAATACTGCAGTCTCTAGCTGTACGTTGATAACTGGCACATGAAAAGAGTAGTAAAGAGTAGCGAGAAAGGAACTGGCCATCCTGTCTTATACAAATTGTGTTTCTTAGTATACTGGAGTCTCTAACACCGTCATTCACCCACAGTAGTCTACACACCTTTACAATAATATTACGATGATCAATTAGCTCTCCTGCTACGTCCTCTTCTCTACTTGTAAATACCAAGTATTAATTTACAGCTGCATGGACCGGATCACCCCACGAGCAGGGCATGAATCTGGCCCCCTACTTCTGGGTTAGTTGTGCTCTAACCACTTATACGCACGCCAGTATTAACCCGGAAACACAAAGTAGACACCGCCAGTGGGCCGACCAGATAAGTCGCAAAATAAGACCGACGTCATGCGTTAGGAGGTGACGGATTGTGGCGCCTTCTGCAGTGGAACGTGGTACTGGCGAGATGGGCGGATAAAGTCGGACCATCCACCGGCGCCAGGCCAAAACAAGATGGGGAGAAGGAAAGTCATAAATAATACAACTTTGAATTTGATAAATCGACGGTCGGGCGGGATATGACATCTGGTCGGAAGCCAAATGACGTATTGCACGTTATAACAGACTGATAAAAGATCTAGCGATGCTTTCATATACGGCATACATGCATTATTGTTAGTTGTATTTTTATAGATATATATATATATATATCAACATTCGTTAATGTGGTCCGTAAAATAATCACAAAATAGTAACACTGTAACATGCCAAAGAGGTAGTCAAAGGCGAATACTGATGGTTGGGAATCGGGCGTGATTACTGGGACCTGTAGAAAATGTAAGCCACAATGTTCAATATATACGGACAGGTCAACATGTGTTGTCTGGTACGTGTGTATATGAGGAAGACGTATGCTCCGCGAGGACATAAGACGGGTTTTATGTGATTTGATATCCGCATTGGTCAAGAAGGGTTTGAGAGAGGAGCACGAACTAGTAGCAATGTGGACTGTGAGCCGCTCGTGTCGTTATCAGACGATACATACGGGCACATACTTCACTTGGACGACGTACAACTAGATACATGCTATGTTACAGATGCCTGGCCACCGAGGTGGGGTACTGGTCATTGTGATACATCTGACGAGATGAAGTTTAGGTGTTACACCTGACCCTGCCCAGATGAGGTTTAAGTGTTACACCTGGCCCTGGCAAGATTAAGTTTTGGTGACACACCTAACCCTGGTGAGATGCAGTTTTAGTTTTATACCTGACCCTGGTGAGATGAAGTCTTGGTGTTACACCTGCCCCTGGTGAGATGAAGTTGTAGTGTTACACTTGACCCTGACGAGATGAAGTCTAGGTGTTACAACTGCCCGTGACGAGATGAAGTCTTGGTGTTACACCTGAACTGACGAGATGAAATCTTGCTGTTACACCTGACCCTGACGAGATGAAGTCTTGGTGTTACACCTGAACTGACGAGATGAGGTTTAAGTGTTACACCTGACCCTGACGAGATGAAGTCTTGGTGTTACATCAGACCCTGACGAGATGAAGTTTTTGTGTTACACCTGAACTGACGAGATGAAGTCTTGATATTACACCTGAACAGACGAGATGAAGTCTTGGTGTTACACCTGACCCACCCTGACGAGATGAAGTCTTGGTGTTACACCTGAACTGACGAGATGAGGTTTAAGTGTTACACCTGACCATGACGAGATGAAGTCTTGGTATTACACCAGACCCTGACGAACGAGGTGGGTTCTAGGACAGAACTTTGTACTATACTCATGACTCTAACATTCGGCCCCACCCCCCCCCCCCCTTTCCACGTCGTGTCGTGTAACTGACACAATTCACATTCAGAAACTAAGATTCCGTCGTCCATGACCGATATACCACGTGATTGAGAAAGTGTCCGGTCACCCGAGGTAAAGACACCGGATAATTACTGACAGATTTATTCCTGGAACAGATGTCTAACACCTGGCACGGGCGTGACCTGTTTATTGGATGGGGGCCGGCAGAATATTGATACACGTTCGTGTTTGTGTGTACCTTGTATGAGTATGTATATGCATGCATGTTTCTTGTGTTTTGATGTTGTTGTGTGTGCATTGTATGAGTATGTATGTGCATGCATATTTTTTGTGTTTTGATGTGGTTGTGTATGCATTGTATGAGTATGCATGTGCATGCATGTTTATTGCGTTTTGTTGTTGTGCTGCTGTTTGCCTTGTATGAGTATGTATGTGTATTGTGTTTTGTTGTGTAATTGTATGCTCGTGGTGCGTGTGTGTAAGGATCGCCTTGGCTCAAGAGGTAAGATGCACGCCTCTCAAGAAACGAACGAATGCGTGAAACATGGCGGTCTCGATCACCGCCAGTTTTAATCGTACCCTGTTCTCAAGGAAGATAATACCAGTGTCTAGTCAAATCGGAGATTAACGAAAAAAACAACCCTTGGCAGTTGGGCATTGGAAAGAACATGCTGTTAGCCGGTATCTGGGTTCACAATGTAGAAAGAAAATGATATTCCTTCCCATTACGTCACGAACCTTCCATATTCCCAGTGAGACGCAGGAAGAAAAATCGCAAAAAGAACCTACTACAGATAGCTTCGGTTACCGGACAGGAGGTATCCACATTGCTATTTGAATACCAGGATTCCAAGTGTTCCAAGCATATATGTATGTCTATGTTGTAAATATGTATGTGTTTTATATGTAAATGTTTCTGCACTTGAGTGCGTGTGTTGTAGATGTGTCTTTTTGCCTGAAATTGTGCTGTTAATGTTTTAGGACATTGAAGAGATGGCACCTATAGTGAGTGAGCAGGTGTGTCAGTTGATAATGTGTATGTATGTACTTCGTCTTTGTGTATAGATCATGTTGTGTGTGTGACATGGATGTGTGTTTGTATCTGTGTGTTTATATGCTAATTGTTTATCTGCATGTCCTGTGTCTGTGAATGTATGTTCTTACTGCGTGTAGGTGATGTTGTGTATCTTATATGTATATGTGTGGTGTCTGTGTGTAGGTAAAATTATGTATGCGATGTGCATGTGTGCCATCAAGACAAGAGGTGGATAAACAGGTCTATGAGTGTACAACCAAGACAAAAGGTGGGCAAACAGGTCTATCAGTGTACAACCAAGACAAGAAATTGACAAACAAGTCTCTCAGTGTACAGCCAAGACAAAAGATGGACAAATAAGTCTTTCAGTGTACAATCAAGGCAAGAGGTGGACAAAAATGACTGTCAGTGTACAACCAAGACAAGAAATGGACAAACAAGTCTCTCAGTGTACAACCAAGACAAGAGGTGGACAAACAGGTCTATCAGTGTACAACCAAGACATGAGGTGGACAAACAGGCATATCAGTGTACCACCAAGACATGAGGTGGACAAACAGGTCTCTCAGTGTACAACCAAGACAAAAGGTAGGCAAACAAGTCTCTCAGTGTACAACCAAGACAAAAGGTGGGCAAACAAGTCTCTCATTGTACAACCAAGACAAAAGGTGGGCAAACAAGTCTCTTAGTGTACAACCAAGACAAAAGGTGGGCAAACAAGTCTCTCAGTGTACAACCAAGACAAAAGGTGGGCAAACAAGTCTCTCAGTGTACAACCAAGAAAATAAGTGGACAAACAAGTCTCTCAGTGTACAACCAAGACAAAAAGTGGACAAACAAGTCTTTCAGAGTGTACTACCACTTCTTCTTCTTCAATTCTTCTTCTTCTTCTTCGTTCGCCATGCTTATTTCTGTTACATCTACACGCGAAGTCCAGTTCTCTGGATAAAGGCTGCAGGAGTGGAGAGTTCTTTGGGGCTTCCAAACAACTTTGTGTGGATATCTGTCTCCACGGGCCAGTGCTCAGTACGCAATTGGCTAAGCATATAACAGTCTTATAAGATATGTTTAGATGTCTGTGCTGCCTGCCCACACATACACGTTGGTGATGGGTCCAATTTTAGCCAGTGCAATTGGCTATTCAAACTGTTATGTCCCATTCTCAAGCGGAACATGATCACTTGTTCTGCTCGAGCAAGGCAGTGATAGCAGTCTTACGTTTGTACAACTTTCCTTATTGCCTGGGTAAGTGTCCTTTCTTGGAAGGTTATTGTTTGTTCCTTTTGTTCTTGTGTTGCTCCCTCCTTTGCCAACCTGTCTGCTGTCTCATTTCCTTATATACCACAGTGTGATATTATCCACTGTAGCACTACCCTTCTTCCGGCTTTTAGTTTGCCCCAGGCTTTCTTAAGCTCTGTCAGTTTATCATTTTTGAGGGCTTGCAGAACTGACATTGCATCTGTAGTGAAAATAATCTGCTGACATTGGCTTTTTGTATTACTAATAATTTCTGCAGCAATAATTAGTGCCTGCACTTCAGCCGAGTAGTCTGAACATAATTTTTCAGTGGATGAACTAGTGGTTTCATTTTCTTTATCTGGGTAGATACCGTAGATTTCTGCGCCTCCATTTTTCACTGCTCTTGTTGCTGATCCATCACTATATACATGGATCCAAAACAAGTCTCTCGGGGTGTACCACAAAGACAAGAGGGGGACAAGCATGTCTCTTAGAGTGAACCAAAACGACAAGAGGTGGACAAAAATATCTCGCAGAGTGTAACAACAAGACAAGAAGGGGGAAAAACATGTCTCTTAGAGTGTATCACAAAGATAAGACGTGGACAAACATGTATCTTAGAGTAAACCATTAAGACAGAAGGTGGGCAAACTAGTCTATTAGAGTGTACTATCAAGAGGTGGACAAACACGTCTATTAGAGTGTACCACCAAGAGGTGGACAAACAAGTCTATTAGAGTGTGCCACCAAGAGATTAGGTGGACAAACACTTTTCCCAGAGTGTACCACAAGACAAGAGGTGGACAAACATGTCTATTAGAGTAAACCATCAAGACAAGAGATGGGCAAACATGTCTCTTAGAGTATACCACCCAGACAAGAGATGGACAAACATGTCTATTAGAGTAAACCATCAAGACAAGAGATGGGCAAACATGTCTCTTAGAGTGAACCATCAAGACAAGAGATGGACAAACATGTCTTTTGGAGTGAACCATCAAAACAAGAGATGGACAAACAAGTCTATTAGAGTGAACCATTAAGACAAGGGGTGGACACAAGTCTCCAAGAGTGTATCATCAAAACAAGATGTAGTTAAACGAAAACTCTCTCACAGTATATCATCAAGTTAAAAAAGACATATCCGTAAAGTGTTTTCACTTGTCTAAGTGTCTCTAGTCCCATTAATAGGGTAATAACAGGTCGCTTGTCCTTTGCAATTGACACACTGAGTGCGGACAAATTGTATATTTTACCTTGTCAGAGTAATAACATCCGCATCTCTGGGCTTAAAGATTATGGCCCCTCAGCTTTAAGACATGCCCCTATGCTTCAAGACATGCCCTTATGCTTCAAGACATGCCCCTATGCTTCAAGACATGCCCCCTAAGCTTGAAGACGTGCTCCTATGCTTCAAGACATGCCTCTATGCTTCAAGGCATGCCCCCTATGCTTCAAGACATGCCTCTATGCTTCAAGACATGCCCCCTATGCTTCAGGACATGCCCCCTAAGCTTGAAGACGTGCCCATATGATTCAAGGCATGCCCCCTATGCTTGAAGACGTGCCTTCCGCCCCCCCTCCTTCCATCCCCTCAGCTTAAAGTCGTGCGCCCTAGACTTCAAGACATGCCCCCTAAGCTTGAAGACGTGCCTTCCGCCCCCCACCTTCCATCCCCTCAGCTTAAAATCGTGCGCCCAATGCTTCAAGACATAGCCCCTAAGCTGTAAATCATGCCTATATGCTTGTAGCCGTGTCTCCTGTACTTGTAGACGTGCCTTCCGCCCCCCCCCTTTCCATCCCCTCAGTTTTAAGTCATGCACCCTAGACTTCAAGACATGCCCCCTAAGCTTGAAGACGTGATTTCGGTCCCCCCCCCCCCACCCTTCCATCCCCTCAGCTTAAAGTGGTGCGCCCTAGACTTCAAGACCAGGCCCCTTAGCTGTATTTCATGCCTATTTGCTTGTAGAGGCGTCTCCTATGCTTGAAGACCCCCAACCTAACGGTTACGCCTCAAACACTTCATCCAATAATCCGTTACATTGATCCGACTTTATACCGACCACCTTGATCTCACTATAAAACGTTTGATCACTAACAAAATTCAATACGATAACAGACTAACAACAGAATGTGATATAATAAATATAATTATATCAGTATTACCAGCTGTGGTCATATGAGCAGTTATAAGGAAGTTAGTCATCGCTTGTCGAAGAAAAAAACACTATTTCCAAGGTGAAAATTACACTAATGACTGCAGTAACTCAACAAAGATTACGCAATGGTAAAGTACATACATATTTATTCGCCATGAGCAGACAGATGTGAAAGCGTCCATTCTGGATACAGTTTCTTTGGAACATACTACAATTCACATGGATGAATAGGGAGAAGAGAAATATGAAAGATAGATGATGGTAGATGAAAAGAAGAAATAACAAAATTAGTACAATGACTTGAAAAAGAAGATGATATTGGTGGTGATAGTGGTGACGGTAATGATGGTGATGATTAAGACCACAAAGTGGATAATGTTGACAAATGTGCAAAAAAAGACGAAATAGGATGTAGACGGAAAAAGAAAAGAAGACACAAACGGAGCAGTAGAACTAGATGAAAACGAAAGAAGAAGACAAGAGCACGAAAATTATCAAGAAGATGTACAGCAAAAAGAACACGAAGTGGAAAAAAAACAAACAATGAAAACATTCAGATGAAATAGAGGATATTGAAGAGAAATTAGAAGAAAAGAGGACAAAGAAGAACATTCAGAAATAGAGAATATTGAAGAGAGATAAGAAGAAAAGAAGACAAAGACAAAGAAGGAGAGGAAGATGAACGCGTAGCAGAAAATAGTGGCGATAAAGAGAAAGAAGAAGAACACGAAGAGGTAGAAAAGGATGATACTGATGATTTAATCCCTTTAGATGGAAAATTGTCTTGACAGACCAATGCCTCGCGGACAAAAGCACACGTCTCCCTCAGCAGGAGATCGTGCTAAAGTCTGTTGTCTTAATCGCATCAGTATAGTAGGGAAGGGTATGAGCTTGTCCATCGAGTATCCCCGAAGGGAGTCAGCCCAGTGTGTCCGTGTCCCAGGATCGTCACGTCCTGTCAGGGACATAGTGAACACATCCACGTAAGCTATCTTATCCTGTCAGTCAACCCAGCTCATCTGTAGTGACGACACGTCTGGAATTTTGCACCACCTGGGAGATCGTCACAAATGGGCAGAAGTGCAATGTTCGCTGGCCTTCATTTCTTAGTCATCATTGTCATCGTGTGCCCTGCCGATAGGCGATCATGGGCCACCTCCTCCTCCAATGACCTGTGTTGATTATCAGTTTGCCGTTGATAGCCCAAATGTCATTCCTTCAAGCTGCCCTACATGTTCTTTCTCACCTCCCCTCCGTCTTTCCCTTCCCTCTGTCCATCTTCCTTGCGATTCTGCCTATTGTCCCTGTGTGTTCTAGCCCGGCTTTTCTCAGGACATGTCCGCAAAAAGGATGACTTCCATGTCCTAATTTCTGAAATAAACCTCTTTGCGTCTGTGGCTCTTCAAATACCACAGCATTACACGTCTTTGCAGTACATGGAATTCGTAACATCCCTATGTAAAACCACAATATCCGTTGCCTCCAATGATCCCCGTGCGTGCCTGCGATTGTCGAAGACTCGCTGCCGTATGTTACTGCTGGCTCCGAGTCCCATTCAATTACCGTCTTCCTTAATTCCAATGATAGTATATTGCAGTATAATTGTAGTATAATAGTAGTATCTTCTGCTTTTTCATTTCATAAGTGCATCTCCCACCAGACGGTATGTAGGTGCACAAGTATTGAAATATGTGTACTTGTATCGTTCACCTTGATACATCACTTGGGTAAGATGTGTACTTGTCTCGGTCACCTTGAATCATCATTTGGGTAAGATGTGTACTTGTCTCGTTCACTTTGATACATCACTTGGGTAAGATGTGTACTTGTCTCGTTCACCTTGATACATCACTTGGGTAAGATGTGTACTTGTCTCGTTCACCTTGATACATCACTTGGGTAAGATGTGTACTTGTCTCGTTCACCTTGATACATCGCTTGGGTAAGATGTGTACTTGTCTCGTTCACCTTGATACATCACTTGGGTAAGATGTGCACTTGTCTCGTTCACTTTGATACATCACTTGGGTAAGATGTGTACTTGTCTCGTTCACCTTGATACATCACTTGGGTAAGATGTGCGCTTGTCTCGTTCACTTTGATACATCACTTGGGTAAGATGTGTACTTGTCTCGTTCACCTTGATACATCACTTGGGTAAGATGTGTACTTGTCTCGTTCACCTTGATACATCACTTGGGTAAGATGTGTACTTGTCTCGTTCACCTTGATACATCACTTGGGTAAGATGTGCACTTGTCTCGTTCACCTTGATACATCACTTGGGTAAGATGTGAACTTGTCTCGTTCACCTTGAATCATCACTTTGGTAAGATGTGTACTTGTCTCGTTCACCTTGATACATCACTTGGGTAAGATGTGTACTTGTCTCGTTCACCTTGATACATCACTTGGGTAAGATGTGTACTTGTCTCGTTCACTTTGATACATCACTTTGGTAAGATGTGTACTTATCTCGTTCACCTTGATACATCACTTGGGTAAGATGTGCGCTTGTCTCGTTCACCTTGATACATCACTTGGGTAAGATGTGTACTTGTCTCGTTCACCTTGATACATCAATTGGGTAAGATGTGTACTTGTCTCGTTCACCTTGATACATCACTTGGGTAAGATGTGTACTTGTCTCGTTCACCTTGAATCATCACTTGGGTAAGATGTGTACTTGTCTCGTTCACCTTGATACATCAATTGGGTAAGATGTGTACTTGTCTCGTTCACCTTGATACATCACTTGGGCAAGATGTGTACTTGTCTCGTTCACCTTGATACATCACTTGGGTAAGATGTGCGCTTGTCTCGTTCACTTTGATACATCACTTGGGTAAGATGTGTACTTGTCTCGTTCACCTTGATACATCACTTGGGTAAGATGTGTACTTGTCTCGTTCACCTTGATACATCACTTGGGTAAGATGTGTACTTGTCTCGTTCACCTTGATACATCACTTGGGTAAGATGTGCACTTGTCTCGTTCACCTTGATACATCACTTGGGTAAGATGTGTACTTGTCTCGTTCACCTTGATACATCACTTGGGTAAGATGTGTACTTGTCTCGTTCACCTTGAATCATCACTTTGGTAAGATGTGTACTTATCTCGTTCACCTTGATACATCACTTGGGTAAGATGTGTACTTGTCTCGTTCACCTTGATACATCAATTGGGTAAGATGTGTACTTGTCTCGTTCACCTTGATACATCACTTGGGTAAGATGTGTACTTGTCTCGTTCACCTTGATACATCACTTGGGTAAGATGTGTACTTGTCTCGTTCACCTTGAATCATCACTTTGGTAAGATGTGTACTTATCTCGTTCACCTTGATACATCACTTGGGTAAGATGTGTACTTGTCTCGTTCACCTTGATACATTAATTGGGTAAGATGTGTACTTGTCTCGTTCACCTTGATACATCACTTGGGTAAGATGTGTACTTGTCTCGTTCACTTTGATACATCACTTGGGTAAGATTTTGTGTTTTAGTTACTACCATTACTTCTGATTTCTTTGGATTTCAGCTTAGGCCTTTATGATCGCTTTGATGAACCAGTATAAAGAAGTTACGTTACGTATATTGGTCGTTGCTGCTGTCATGAAAATATAAATGTCATTGGCATCACCACCACCATCATCACCCTCCCCACCATCACCATCACCACACTCCCCACCATCACCACCCTACCCACCATCACCACCACCATCATCACGCTCCCCACCATCACCCTCCCCATAATCACCCTCCCAACCATTCCCACCATCACCATCACGCTCACCACCCTCCTAACCATCACCTTCACCACCCTCCCCATCATCACCCTCACCACCACCCTCACCACCCTCCCCACCATCACCCCCATCATCATCACCCTCACCACCCTCCTCACCATCACCATCACCACACTCCCCACCATCACCATCACCACCCTCACCATCACCACCGTCCCCACCATCACCACTACCATCATCACCCTCACCACCATTACCATTATGTTAGCCAGTTCTTTTGGAGTCTGACTCGTGTTGCACGACCTACACAGCGTCAACATCGTAACGCAAGCTGTTAAGGTTATGTCCATCAACTGATATTCCTGGCATTGCCTCTATGGATCGGAAGATAAATTCGCTGTACAGAAAGAACAGTTCAGGGGACAGCACACATTCCTGTCTCACAACCCTTTTTATCTGCTGATTCCCTTCTTGGTTGTCTCTTATTCCTTCATGTGGACAATTAATAGAGGACAAACAGCAAGTTACGAGACAAGAGTGCATTTTACACATGAAGTGGGTATGGAGGTCTGCGTGGCAGGGGGTGAAACATCCGTTTCACAATCTTAACCCACCTAGTTCGAATCCCACCGTGTCCAGTTTGGCAGACACGGAATTTTATTGGTGCGATCATCCAGGTAAGGAAAATAACGGCAGCCTACCGTACTACAGTCTAGAGCGTACACACTGTACTTCTCGCCGATAAGTTCTGCAGTTACACCTGTATGGCTCAACATCCTTATCAGCCCCATAATCTGGTACCTCTCCAATGACGTATCCAACTTGGGTGATCCTGCCACGAATAATTAACAAAGCCGGTATAACCTATAGAATCATTGAGGCGTACAAGGTCTCCAGGTTCGGCAAGGTGGACTTATGTTTGGACAGTAAAAGCAGACGAAGAAGAATATGAAGAATAAGAAAATTCGAAAAATTACAATTTTGATAAAATGATAAAGAATAAGATGAAGAAGATATCTGACACTAGTGTTATTTAATCCATTGTCTTAGTATACTGTCAAATCGACTAAAAATATCCCATACAAGTGACTGCCCATGTAAAACCGGAGTACAGACCGCTGAAACATCCTACAGAACTGCCCAATACCCAGACCTACGATGCCAAACCTGGCTAAATGGAGTATTGGTGCAGAAACTGTGGGGCAGTCATCTGGATCTGGAGAGGACTTTGGACTTCGTCCTAGCTACAGGACTACACATCTCATAATCAGCATCCTCAGTTCCATAACCTAGAAGGTCGTTGAGGCACCGTTATTGCAGTTTGTAGTACCAGTTGGCGCCATACAACAACGGTGAGTCTTGGACCGCTACACACGTGACGGAGCCCATCTCTCTCTCCAAGTGGCAGTTCATTATAGTTGTGTTAAAATTTCATACAACAAAGCTGACCCTGTCTTCAGATAGGGCGAAGGAGGCCAATCTTGTGAAGTTCAGCCGTGTGATCTAGACGGTGAAATATGACACATGTCCAAGCGTAGTGCTTTTCATATAGCCGATGTTCATTCCAGGATAATCGGACGGAAGAAAACACACAAAACGATCAAATTAACCAGTCCAAATGAAAAACAACAACACGTTTCCGTGAATACAAGTGCAAGTTGTCGACTAGTGTGAATTCCCGGAAAATCCATGGTCTGGCGGCATCTATAATGAACTAAAACAGAAGAGCAATGTAGACCCGCAGCCAGTTATGGCGCCATCTTTGCTACTACACATCTAGCATGACCAAAAAAGCCTTAATACAGAAGAAGAGAAGAAGAATTCTTGGTCTAACTAATGCTTTATATAGTTTAATTATTACTTCGTTGCTTTTTTTCATACCTATATTGCATTTGCCTTTTTCACTGCTGCCTGTACTTGCTCAATACCCTATTTCGCTTTCCGTTTCTATCTTCCAAATATTTTTCTTTCTTTTCTTGTATATATAATCCATATTGGATTTACCCATGTGACTGACTGTATAGTTTTTTACATTTAACTCCATTTCCCCGCGCTCAGACCATTCCCTAATTTAATCAAAATCCGATCCACTATATCCGCCTCTGCGTTAGGTTAGACACCTCTGCGTAATGTTGTTCATGTCCAAATTTTGCAATCATAGATCCGATATCATTGACCGAATAATTTATGTACGAGATCAAGAACAAAATCACTGAACCCTGAGTCACTCCGTTTTTTACATCCCACCACTCAGAGTACTCCTTAATTACGCCAACTCTCTGCCTTCTTCTCGTAAACCAATTGTCTATCCATTTGACAGGTTCGTCACCTAGTCCACGTGATTTCAACTTCCTACACAATCTTTGATGAAGTAATCTATCAAAGGCCTTTGTAAAATCTAGACACCTAACATGAATTGGCTTACCTCCATCTCTGCTAAGCACGAGATTTCTTTCGTAAAAACCATACTGACTCTTCTCGAATAGATGAAATGTGTCTAAGTGCATTACAATCGTGTTCTAACTAACCTTGAATAATTTTATTGTCATTTCTGGGCAAGGGAAATGGCAACAATTGCACGCAAGCAGTAGCTACGGTGGGGATTGGGATGGTGACTGTCATGGGCACAATAACGGTGATAATAACAGTGCTGATAATAATGGTGATGATAATTGATCATGGCGATTATGGTCATGTTAATGATAATGATTATACATGTTTACAGGAAAGGCTTCGGGAATAAACCCACATGACAAATCTGCATCCTATACTATCTTCACTCGTCTTGATAATGTCTTACCGCTGGTCAAAGGGAGCTCAGGACGAGAGAGTTGACATATTGCGCAAAACTGACTTACTTTGATTCAAATCACAGCACAAATCACGCATTTCAGCTGACGAGGCAAAAACATTGTCCACTAATAAACAGGTGGGCGACGGCTAGCCGATGTGCATTCTTATTTGAAATTTTACTTTCTGCAGCTTACCTAGTCTGAAGGAATGTACACGTTGGTGGCATAATGAGCAGACATTTCATTATTCTTCTAACATTGTCTTCCGCTAGCAGTCTACTATTTTCGATCTTCAACTGTGAAGGGTGCTTCAACGTCCCCGAACCCTCCTCTTGAGATGCGTGTGTCTTACCTGTCTGTTACAGGTGTCATCTTGAGAAGCGAGTGTCTTACCTCTTAGTTATAAGTGTCCCCTTGAGATGTGAGTGTCTTACCTCTCAGTTATAGGTGTCCCCTTGAGATGCGAGTGTCTTCCTTCTCAGTTATAGGTGTCCCCTTGAGATGCGAGTGTCTTCCTTCTCTGTTATAGCTGTCCGCTTGAGATGCGAGTGTCTTACCTCTCAGTTATAGGTGTCCGCTTGAGATGCGAGTGTCTTTCCTCTCAGTTATAGGTGTCCGCTTGAGATGCGTTTTACCTCTCAGTTATAGGGGTTCCCTAGAGGGGCAAGTGCCTTACTGTTCTATTATAGGGGTCCCCTTGAGAAGGGATCGCTTACCTCTCTGCTATAAGCGCCGCTTGAGCGGACAGTGCCTTAACTTTCTTCCATATCCAATCACTAGGGATGCAATGACCTCCTCCCTGCTATAGAGGCCCCCTCATAATGCAGGCCCTTTACCACTTCACTAAAGCGGCCCCGTTGTGAGACCAGCACCTTTTTTCTCTGCAAAAGCGCCCCACCCCCTTGTGTTGCAAGCACCTTATCTATCTGCTAAAGCGACCGCCAACTACTAATTTTGACATATAGACAACGTTGTTTAGCCTGTATTCCATTTCAAACCTGTCTTAAGACAACCAACTGAGCGGTTTGTGACCCGATAAGACAGGTGATGTCTGATAGCTGATCCTGTTGTAGGCGAGAAGTATTAGAAAGGTCATTTCAGTAGGTTTTAGCTATGTCAAGGGTAGTGAGACCAGCTCCTTTCACCACTGCAGTACATTCCTTAATTGCAAGTGATATTCACTATTACAGATGGGTAAACTTAATCGTGTCGACACCATGAAAGGCACCTTGGTCTTATACTGTCAGATGCAAGCATTTATAACAGCTCACCACTCAGAGGCTCAAATGTGTAAGGTAGCTCGATAGAAGATCCTGCCCAGCAGATTCACAGTGAGATTCCACATCTAGCCTCCAATACTTCCATTCACCGTGAGATTTCACATCTAGCTTAAAATACTTCCATTCACCGTGAGATTTCACATCTAGCTTCCAATACTTCCAGATTCACCATGAGATTTCACATCTAGCTTCCAATACTTCCAGATTCACCGTGAGATTTCACATCTAGCTTCCAATACTTCCAGATTCACCGTGAGATTTCACATCTAGCTTCCAATACTTCCAGATTCACCGTGAGATTTCACATCTAGCTTCCAATACTTCCAGATTCACCGTGAGATTTCACATCTAGCTTTCAATACTTCCAGATTCACCGTGAGATTCCACATCTAGCCTCCAATACTTCCATTCACCGTGAGATTTCACATCTAGCCTCCAATACTTCCAGATTCAGAGTGAGATTCCACACCTAGCCTCCAACACTTCCAGAGTCACAGTGAGATTTCACATCTAGCCTCCAATACTTCCAGATTCACAGTGAGATTCCACACCTAGCCTCCAATACTTCCAGATTCACAGTGAGAATTCACATCTAGCCTCCAATACTTCCAGATTCACAGTGAGATTCCACATCTAGCCTCCAATACTTCCAGATTCACAGTGAGATTCCACACCTAGCCTCCAATACTTCCAGATTCACAGTGAGATTTCACATCTAGCCTCCAATACTTCCAGATTCACAGTGAGATTTCACATCTAGCCTCCAATAGTCGAGAACAAGGAGATAGATACTATAAGAGAAGTTGAGAACAAGGAGATAGATACTATAAGAGAAGTTGAGAACAAGGAGATAGATACTATAAGAGAAGTCGAGAACAAGGAGATATATACTATAGAGAAGTTGAGAACAAGGAGATAGATACTATAAAAGAAGTTGAGAACAAGGAGATAGATACTATAAAAGAAGTTGAGAACAAGGAGATAGATACTATAAGAGAAGTTGAGAACACGGAGATAGATACTATAGAGAAGTTGAGAACACGGAGATATATACTATAGAGAAGTTGAGAACACGGAGATAGATACTATAGAGAAGTTGAGAACACGGAGATATATTCTATAAGAGAAGTTGAGAACACGGAGATATATACTATAGAGAAGTTGAGAACACGGAGATATATACTATAGAGAAGTTGAGAACACGGAGATATATACTATAAAAGAAGTTGAGAGAAAGGATATAGATACTATAAGAGAAGTTGAGAGCAAGGAAATATAAACTATAAAAGAAGTTGAGAATAAGGAGATAGATACTATAAGAGAAGTTGAGAACAAGGAGATAGATACCAACGTGCAGCTAATCCACAACGTAGAAGATCAACTAACCTTATATTCATGTCGGTAGGCAACAACATCTACTACAGACCTAGCGGTCACAACAGAAGATCTAACATCTAAAATACATAGCACAGTCCAAAAACAATTGGGAGGAAGTGGCCAAAGACCAATTGAATTGACTGCTAGTCTCAATTATACACCCCTACAGCAGAGGTCTCATTCACAATGGAATTATATAACGACAAAATGGTAACAGTTTACAGAAATAACCCACAAGCATTGCAAAAAACAAAAAAAATGGGAAAGAAATGTGTCAAAAGATTAAGAGAGCAACACTAAAAGCAATAAGTTAATCAATACCGAGCGAAGCTAGAAGAGAACTACGGACTGTACTGGTCAGAAGATCAGCAGATACTACAGGAATAACTATCGACTGCCAGAGAATTTACAGGAGTTAGCCAGGCCCGGGAAAGTAATAATCAACTAAAGAAAACCACAACAAAATATAGAATAATTTTACAATAGCAAAATAAGAAGCAGTTGGAAAAAAAACCGAGCAGCTCAACCTAGTTAAAAAATGTGTACAAAACTATGGAAACTTGAAAAGTCACAGAACAATGAAACCAAATTTTTAAAAACACAAATTATCACACTAGAAGAAGATGGAAATCGGGTAACAGGAAAGCGTGTCGCAAGGAAAATATTTTTAGCAAAATTCAATATGATTAGCAAAGCAAAGATAGTAAAAATGGGGAGGAAAAAGACACAATGAAAGAAACAAATACCAATTGTAGCAGTGTTGAACATTGTGAAAAAAATTATCCAGCAAGAATTAGAAGAATACAAAACAAGAACTGTACAGGAAAAGATTAAATTACAAATGAAATGTTAAAAAACCTTGGATCCAACAGTAACAAGAGACAGCTAGAAATTATTATCATAACCTGCAAAAAATGTGGATGAAAGAAATCATGATTCCTGTATGAATTCCTGTATACACGGTAGAGACAGAACAAAAGCTGACAGTTACAGATCCAACAGCTTGCTTAGCGGCACAGGTAAGCTGATGAAAAGACTTCAAATATCAGACATGTGGCACCTGGAGAGAGAAAAACTGAATTACACCATAAGCTGGCTTCAGACAATACAGGTCAGCGGATGATCAACTAACACATATCATACACGAATCAAAGCTGTTTTTCAGGAAAAGAAAAGCACGCTGGCAATTTTGGGTAGTTGTGGAGAAAGCATTTGATCAAATTGGGAAAGCGGATGAAAGGAAAATAAAACAATAACATATAGAGTCTGTGTGAGCATGTTCAAATGGATGTCATTTCCTCCAACACAGACATGCCAGAGTGAAATTCAGGCCAATAATTACATTTAAACATGCCAGAGTTAAGGACAGCCATAGAATTACATTTAAACATACCAAAGTGAAAGTAAGCCATACAATGACATTGGAACATGCCAGAGTGAAAGTAAGTCAAATAATGAGATTGTAACGTGCAAGAGTTAAAGTAAGTCATACAATGACATTGGAACATGCCAGAGTGAAAGTAAGTCATACAATGACATTGGAACATGTCAGAGTGAAAGTAAGTCATACAATGACATTGGAACATGCAAGAGTTAAAGTAAGTCAAATAATGACATTGGAACATGTCAGAGTGAAAGTAAGTCAAATAATGACATTGGAACATGTCAGAGTGAAAGTAAGTCAAATAATGACATTGGAACATGCCAGAGTGAAAGTAAGTCATACAATGACATTGGAACATGCCAGAGTGAAATTAAGTCATACAATGACATTGCTACAAGGAATGTTACAAGGCAGGGTGCTATCATTTACATTGTTATTGATCTTCATCAACAACTTAGTGGATACAATACCGCAGAAGGTCAATATCTCGCTTTCTAATGATCGTGCTGAAGAAAACATTAAAACAGAAAATTACAGGATGCAACTAGTAGTACAAGATCGGAAAAATGAACATAACGGCGTGGGCTAGTGGTTAAGTGACACGGCTCACAAACAGAAGGTGCTGGGTTCGATCCCCATCACAGGACCAGCCAATACCCCAAGGAAGCAAACCCTTAGAAAATGCAGGAGGAAGCAGATCCTTACATAAAATGCACGCTGAAGTCGGATGAACTGGGCCGACAGGCGCAAAATAAAAACTACAATGCAACGCACACCGCCTTGGGGATTAGAGAAATAAGGCGAACGCTAAAAAAAACAACAACAACAAAAAACAACAAACAAACAAAAAACAGTACACTCGGAAATTGCTCCTGGACATCAATGAAAAGAAATAACATTCATAATTTCATTTCTACATTTTCAAATGTAACAATTAGAATCTCACTGAAACTAAATGGACATGAGCTACATGAAGAAAATAAACCCTCATATCTATGCATAACACTGGACAGCAGATTAACATTGGAAAGCCCCATTTGGAAATGTCAACAAAAAGCTAAACAGTGAATGACTAATTAAAAATTCGCAGGATGTACATGGGATGAAGACCATGGGATGCTGGAAGTACTGTACACACGGAATGTTAGACCAGTTTTAGAATTTCGAATGCCAGCATCAAAATCCAACTTTAAAGGGAAACAAATCCAAGCTTAAAACCAAGTGGATTGAATTATTACATGTGCTATGAAATCTACACCTATAAAAGAAATGAAGTAAATTACAAATTACAACCCGGGGGAGGAACCTACATGGCGCTTCAACACGGTTGCAGATTGCTGAAAGGCCTCCTAATTTGAAAGTTCAGTCAGGTCAGGTCAGGTTGTCCCGTAACCGGTGAGGTCGTTGGAGCACACATGAAAACATCCTTACAATACCACGCCACCCTTCTCAGTCAGCGGCGCTGCCTGTGACTCTTCTGGTCGGAGATTGGTCCATTCTTTTATGTTGTCCTCCCATCTCTTTTTGGGACGCCTCTTCGTCGTCTGCATTGAGGATTGAAGGTTAGCTGCGAGTAAATAAGCAGCCGTGGACAAAAACGGGTCGGCAGGCATGGAGGCTGTAAGGAGGCAGCCCCTCCACCATGCATAGATACAACAGTTAAATCACCTGTTTGTCTTAACAAACGATTACAAGTCAAAACATAGAGAAAGCAGGTCATAACTGACCATGGTGATCAACTGTCGAGAAATAAAGACCACGATACACGGAATATGGAATGTAAGAAGTATAAACGGAAAAGAAAATGAACTAATAGACGAGATGAAGAGAGCAAAATTGACAGTCCTGGCACTTACAGAAACAAAGAAAAAGGGACAGGACGTTCTGGACCAAGATGGTAACATGTTACTCCACAGCGAAGTTCCATGATTGAACGAGCCAGGACAGGGGAGGGCTGTATAGTGGATAGTTATAACAAAGTAAACATTAAAGGATGGAAGATTATTTCAGAACGACTGATAGTTCTAAGGCTACAAGAGGAGGATAGTTAAATGGATATCGTCACTGTGTATGCACCAAACGAAGATGAGAGCACTGACATAAAAGATTAATTTTATGAGCTCTTTCAAATGACCGTTGACGATTGACAAGATGAAATACTTCTCCTTGGAGACTTCAACGCAAGAGTTGGAAACGAATATTCTAGATGGGACGGAGTGATCTGTAGGTATGGAGAAGATGTCTTAAATGACAATGGAAAATGACTGCTGAGATTCTGCAGGGAACAAAATCTTGTTATTACAAATACAAGGTTTCCACACAAGCGTATCCATGCCTACACAAGATGTGAGCCGGTAAGAAATGAAAGATCCATAATTGACTATGCAATAGTGAGGAAAAGTGATTTCATAATATGAAGGATGCTAGAGTGTTTGGAGGACTAGAGATAGGAAACGCCCAGCACCTGGTTAAAATAAAGAGATTTAAATTGAAAAAAGTTATTCACTCAGAAAGCTAAGTGAAAAGGGTCTTGAATATGATAAGGGAATGCATCTCTGCTTTTTGGATGTGGAGAAAACATTTGATAAAGTTCATTGGAACAAACTCTGGGAGTGTCTGACAAGGAAGAACATACAGAGTTTCTATAAAACATCCAGAAATTATGTGCGGAGTTCAAAACAAACGTCAGGAGACTTCAGGACCACTTGCGAAGTAAGACAAGGTAACATTCTATCACCGTATCTTTTCATACTCCTCATGGATGAAGTCATCAAAGCCTTCAAGGAACGGACAAAAAAGTATGAAGTAGGGTACTGGTAGATGAGACCGAGTTACATATTGGAGCTAGTATATGCAAATGACGTGACCCTGATCACGAAATCCGAGGGACATCTCTAGATCAACTTGCAGGTCTGGGAAGAACAGTTGAGGAAAAGGAATGCACATCAGCAACTCCAAGACAAAAACCATGGTGATTGCCAGAGATGTGAAGAGACATCAGATAACCCTGGGAACACGAGCACCGGGGCAGGTCAGCAACTTCAAATATTTAGGAGTGGTAATAGACAGCAGGTGGGAGGGGGGGGGGAATCAAAGAAGAGTTATCTGCACGAAGGGCATCATCTGGTAGACTTTTCCATCCAATAAACAGAGGGTTCCTCTGCAAAAGAGAAATAACCAGGAAAACGAAGATGGATCTATACCGCTCGACCTATGTGCGTGTCCTGACATACGGATGTGAGTCATGGGCAATGACCACAGCTTAAGAAAGGCAACTACAAACGCCAGAAATTAAGTACCTAAGAAAGGTGGTCCAGGTGATAAAAAGGGACAAGATCCATAACCAGACAATACGTAGCAATCTCCAAGTCCAACCGCTGAATATACGAATGGAGCAGTCCCAACTACAGTGGTTTGGCGATGTATGTAGAATGGAAGAAGATCTGATACCAAAGCGGTCGTGAGAGATAAAAAGTCAAGGACGCAGACCCCGCCCCCCCCCACCCCCCCCCCCCCCCCCCAGGACGTCCCAAAGTATGTTGGGAAGACAATATACGACAGTCCCTAAGTGAACGAAGGATGGATTGGAAAGAGGCCAGGAAAAAGGTGGAGGGATAGAACAGGATGGCGTTCTCTCTGGAAAACCTCTACACCTCACGGTAGAAGAGGAGCGACTAAGTAAGTAACAAATTACAAAGCTACAACTCATGACTAACAGCAAAGATTACAGAGTACCACAACTGGCAGAACAATTCAAACGGTTCCTAAATACTACTCTAAGGCAGATGTTAAGAGGATGAAAGAGGCAGCGAACCACATAATCTGGAAAGATATTATTGTAGGAACAGATGTTGAACAGGAGTGGGAAAGTTTTAAAACAGTTCTAGAAACGCTAAAAGAGGAATGTGTTCCATGTAGGGAGGTAAACCCCAAGCGTAAAAAGTGGATAACTAGATTTGTAGTGAAATGTAGAAGAGCAAAAAATAAAGCATGGCAAAAATATATAGAGGCAGGTAAATCAAAAGAAACATATGTAAAATATTTGGACAAGCAGAACATATCTCAGAAAGCAAATAAAACAGCAAAAATAGACTTTGAAAAAAAACTTGCTCAGAGGATCAAGACTGACAGTAAAAGCTTCTTTTCTTATGTTAGAAATAAACAAAGAACGAAAGACAAGTAGGCCCTCTCATAAACAGTACAGGGAAAATAATAAGTGAGAATAGGGAGGCTGCTAATCTGCTCAATCAGTACTTTGGCACAGTCTTCACAAAGGAGGACTGCTCCGAGATCCCAGAGCCTATAGATATTTTTCAAAGAGACATGGATACAGCGGGATTAAGATCAATCTGTATTACAGAGGAAATGGTTTTTAACAAATTGGAGGGGTTGAAAGTGAATAAATGTCCAGGTCAAGATGGTATTCACCCAAAATTGCTGTATGAAATTAGAAACCAACTAGCAAAACCATTGGATATATTATATTCTCAATCACTTACAAAAGGGATTGTTCCAAGGGATTGGAAAGATGCAGGAGTGATCCCCTTATTCAAAAAATCAAAAAATCAGATCCGGCAAATTATAGACCGGTGAGTTTAACGAGCATAGTCTGTAAATTGTTAGAGTCAATAATCAAAGAAAACATTGTAATGCACTTAGACAAATTTAATCTAATTAGAAATAGTCAGCATGGGTTTACTAGAGGGAGATCATGCTTAACAAATCTATTAGAATTCATGGAGGAGGTTACTAAAATCATAGATAAAGGGGAGCCAGTGGATGTTATTTATCTAGACTTTGCAAAGGCCTTTGATAGAGTACCTCATCAAAGATTATTTCGAAAGTTAAAATCACATGGAATAGGTGGCGAAGTTGCCAAATGGATTGAAAATTGGTTAACGGGAAGAAGGCAGAGGGTGGGCATAAATAAGGAGTACTCTGAGTGGAGTGAAGTGAAAAGTGGTGTGCCACAGGGCTCGGTTTTGGGACCAATTTTGTTCTTGATATATATAAATGATTTGGACATTGATATGAGATCCATGATTGCAAAATTTGCTGATGACACAAAACTATGCAGTAGTGTCTCATCTAAAGCGGAAGTGGATATATTGATGTCGGATTTAGATAAATTTCGAGAATGGTCTGTAAGCTGGCAAATGGAGTTTAATGTAGATAAATGTACAGTCATCCACATGGGTAGATCCAATATGGAACATAATTACAGAATGGGAGAAAACAATATTAGAAAGATAGATAAGGAAAGGGACCTAGGGGTTATAATAGATCATACAGGAAAGGTGAGCGAGCAAGTTAAGGTAGCAGTGAAAAAGGCAAATGCAATGTTAGGTATGATAAAAAGAAATATTAAACATAGGAGCAAGGAAGTGATCGTCAAACTATATAAAGCTTTAGTTAGACCTAGATTGGAGTACTGTGTACAGGTGTGGAGTCCTTATCATAGAGGGGACATAAACATGCTAGAAAGAATACAAAAAAGAGCGACAAAGATGATAGTGGGATTCCAGAATTACAGTTATGAGGAACGACTCAGAAAAACCGGCCTACAGTGTCTCGAAGAGAGAAGAATTCGTGGTGACTTAATACAGGTTTATAAGATGATCAGAGGAATCGATAAATTAGACTATAACAAGTTTTTTAAAATACAGCCACCTACAATAACACGAGGGCATAGCTACAAGCTGATTAAAGAGAGGTCCAGGTTAGATATTAGGAAATATTTTTTTAGTCAGAGAGTGGTGTCTGCTTGGAATGCATTGCCAGGGGAGGTAGTGGAGGCAGGGACAGTTAATGCATTTAAGAATAAACTGGATGCGCATAGATTTTAGAGCAAGGTGATGTAAATGTAACTGGTTGTATACAGACTCTGCAGGGTCTTCTAAACCAGTATAAAGATGTTAAGTTAAGTTAAATCATCTAATTAAAGACTGAAATGACATGGTAAAGACAGACTCCAGAGAAGCGGCACAGGCACTTGCTCCCTCCATGCCGGACCACACACCGATAAAGAAAGAGCACCACCACCCCCTCATCCTCCCTCAATGTCAAGCAGCACATGGCCACCATGGAAGTGAACTCGATTCCCAGAGCTGAGAACAACATACCAGAAATTATGAACAAAGACACCCAAACAGAACTAGAGGGAAAACATACAGCTTTAAAATATATTCAAAGAACTTACTCAGCCACATAATGGGCTAGCATATATACAAATGGATCAGCAATGAGATCGATGAAAAATGGAGAGGGAGGTGTTTACACAAAGTTAAATAATAGACAGAAAATCCATATCTCAGTGGCCACCAGAAAATTGAGACATCTTCAGGGCTGAGGCTGAGGCTTTAAGAAGAGTTGCAATAGCCAGCGTGGAAAACCAAAATCATGTCAGAGAAGAGATAGTTTTCCTTACAGATTCCCTAACAAGCATTATAGCCTCCAGAAACCACAAAAACAATAAATTTGACAGTCTGTGAGGCATTCATGAATACCATCCACAATTTCAGCAACGTGAAAATTCAGTAGATTCCTACACACTGTAAGGTACGTGAAAAAGGGGAGGCAGATAAACTGGCGATAGAGGGAGGAGCTAAAACATAAATTGTAGATAAGTACATATGAAGAAATACAGACAATGACAACAGATTAACTTCTAAAGACAAGGGCACAGAGATCTCCCAGAATATGATTAAACTGTAGCCTACTGGGTAGTTCACTGGCTTGCCAGCTCCAGCGATCAGGAATCAGTCCCCAGTTGGTGCAGGATTTTATTCCGATCACTAACCGTCTCCAGTGGTCCACAGAAATTAGATACTAGAAAAATAACTAATTAATATGAGCCTAATATCATATCTCCTATACGCCGTATGACGTGAAACGAGATCGTTTTATTCACTTCTCCTTATCAAGAACAGATAGTAGCAATATTCATACTGCGAACAGGCCACTGCAGACTGAAATATCACCTGGTCTACAAATTGAGCACAGGTACTATGTCGATATAGGCAGAACAAACAAACGGTGAAGCATATTTTACAGGTATGTCTGCTCCAGGAGAGGAACAGAGTGATTAAATGAGCTTCTCTAACCCAATAGTGAGACAAACTTATTGGCGACGAGAGATGCATGAGAAAGACAGTCATGTTCATAAGGGAAATACTAGCTGCGATTATTGGAGAGCGAACAACGAAGAGAATAAGAAGAACATGGATAATCAACACAAAACAAATAGAAATACCGTCCTTTTCCCCTAGACCATTATCAAGCACTGGACAAACAACAACGGCTCACAGAGATTCATTGATGTTTCTATACAGGCTGTTATCAGGGACTGGACACACACACATGCTATCTGCCATAGGTACACTGGTCTTTACCCATGCTGTTATCAGCGACTGGACACACACGGGTATCTCACAAAGGTTCACTGCTGTCTACCCAGGCTGTTATCAGGGACTGGACACACACACGCTTTCTGCCATAGATACAGTGGTGTCTACCCAGGCTGTTATCAGATATTACATACACACGCTATTCCACAAAGATACAATGGTGTCTAGTCGGGCCGTTATCAGGGACTGGACACACACACACACGTCATCCCATAAATATAGACTAGTGTCTACCCAGACCGTTACCAGGAACTGGACAAACAAAATGACTTGTCATGACAGAGAGGCTAACGTAATACAAGCGTCAGGTCAAATATTCCACACGTTTCACAGCACGTGATTAGATTTGTCACTGCAGATTGTAATCACACGTGACTTATCCGTGACATATTCTTCAGACATTCTGTTCGTTTCATAGAATGTCACACCATTACTCATCGCAGATTGCAGTCATAACTTAGATCTGACTGAGACCCTCAGCTATTCTTCCTGGTGAGACATTTCATGCATGCCAGGTCTTCGTTGATCGGGCAACAAGCATGAAATAATGTGGCGTCACCCGAAGGTGGAAGTATCAAGTCGATGTAGATAAGCATCTATCTATCTATCTATCTATCTATCTATCTATCTATCTATCTATCTATCTATCTATCTATCTATCTATCTATCTATCTATCTATCTATCTATCTATCTATCTATCTATCTATCTATCTATCTGTCTATTTATCTATCTATCTATCTATCTATCTATCTATCTATCAATCTATCTATCTACCAATATATGTCTGTCTGTCTGACTGACTGTCTGTCTGGCTGTGCGTCCGTCCGTCCGTTAGCCAGTCAGTGGTATCCACCTTACCATTTTCCACATGTCTGTCCTTCTGTGTCTATCTGACTGGCTGTTTGTTTGTCTGTCTATGACAATCTGCCTGAGTGTATGTCTGCAAATCCATCGGGCTGGCTATCTGACTATCTATTCGGTTAATTATCTCTCTATTTTTCTGTTTCTTCTCTCTCTATTTTTCATTCTGCCTATTGATGTCTCCCTCTCTCTATATCTCTTTCTAATCTAACCTTGCTCTCTATGTTTGTGTCTCTGCATCCTTTTCTGTCTATCTGTGTCTTGTTATGTCTCTCTGTGTTATTCTCTCTGTTTCTTTCTGTCTCTTGATTTCCATAATAATGTCTGCATTTCTCCGTCTCTCTTGCAACCATCCTTTGTCTTGTTATCTCTTTTCTATGTTTCTATCTGCCTCAATCGGGGTCTCTTCGTGTCTGTATATCTTATTTTATGTCTGTCTGTCTCTCTCCCTCTCTCTCTCGCTCTCTCTCTCTCTGTGTGAGTAACTCTGCCCCGACGTTCCGCTGCCTCTCTTCATATACTTATGTACATCACACTTTATTTTACTAGATGGCTGTCTTTTCTTTTGTCTCTATCTGGTATTCTCTCCTTCCCTTTTCTCTCTCTCCAACCGCTCTTTCTACATCCAGTGCCTCCCCTTATGACCACAGGAGGTTATTGATTCCACGAGCGTACTTGCTGCTTACATCATCACATAGTTTACATTTCCAATACATTGTCACGAGACGCGACTGGCCGAGTGGTTTGTGTGTCAATCTTCTGATTACGAAAAAATGCGTTCAAAATCTCGCTAAAGCATAGATTTGTTCATATCAGTTATAAAAAAAAGCCTAACATTTGCAGTAAGCTTCGACTGCAAGGGTAAGCGGCCTTTATTCCTCAACTCTATACATTTTTCAAGTGAACCTCAGCAATAGAAAAGGCGTAGTAATAGTAGCGAAATTGAACGTTCAGTCCAATAATCAATCAATCAATTAAAACAATTTAGCTCCCTGTTGAGCACATGTTTTCATATAATCCACGTAAAGTCCTGTCCTATCCCATCCGTTCCAGCTCTGTCCGCCCTTCGCTCTTTCCTCTATATTTATGTCGAGCTGACATCTCCGTCTGCCCGTTTCTAACTCTTGCCATACTAGAACAGAGACTGTATTGTAATTCTATCAATTGGTTTCATGAACGTGTGTGCTACCCAAGCTTCAGCTCCTTCTCAACAAGTTCTACTGACTCCTGTCTGGTTCTTACCACATGTACCAATGACTCTTGTCTAGTTCTGACCCCATGTCCTACTGACTCCTGTCTGGTTCTTACCACATGTACTAATGACTCTTGTCTAGTTCTGACCCCATGTTCTACTGACTCCTGTTTGGTTCTGACCACATGTTCACTGACTCCTGTCTGGTTCTTACCATATGTTGCCCTGACTCATGTCTGGTTCTGACCCCCATGTTCCACTGACTCCTGTCTGGTTCCGATCTCCATGTTCCACTGACTCCTGTCTGGTTCTTACCACATGTTCCACTGACTCCTGTCTGGTTCTGACCCCATGTCCTACTAACTCCTGTCTGGTTCTTACCACATGTACCAATCACTCTTGTCTGTTTCTGACCCCATGTTCTACTGACTCCTGTCTGCTTCTGACCACATGTTCCACTGACTCCTGTCTGGTTCTTACCACATGTTCCACTGACTCCTGTCTGTTTCTGACTCCATGTTCCACTGACTCCTGTCTGGTTCTTACCACATGTTCCACTGACCCCTGCCTGGTTCTGACCCATGTTCCACTGACCCCTTCCGGGTTCTGACCCCATGTTCCGCTGACACCTGGCTGGTTCTGACCCCATGTTCCGCTGACAACTGCATCGTTCTCACCCCATGTTCCACTGACACCTGCATCGTTCTGACCCCATGTTCCAAATGATTGATTTTATCATACTAATGCAATCTCTCTATTTTGCGTAGTCCCTCATTATGAAATTATCTCATGTGGTCGCTTGAATGCGTTGTCCACCATATACCAGAATCATACACACGAACGGACTCTACATTGGAGCTGAAGTCTTATGTTTTTGTTTTAGATTTAATTTTTTCTTATTTTCATAATCCACTCTATACAATGAATGCTCCTCTCGTACGTTACTTCTTCACCTGTTCTTTTGTCTGTAGTTCCTACATTGCCTATATTGGAAAGAGAATTCGCGACAAAATTCGCAATATCACGTTAAGGATTATGGTGGGGATTGCATCGATTAATTACTTTACTGAAGCGCAGAAACATGTCATTTTAACACCTGGCAAAAATGTTCAGTTTGATCAACCTATAGAGAGATCATTCTAATTGGAGATTCCAGGACTAAGAGCTAGAGACTGACCTCTATGGATATATGGCATCAAAGAAACACTCCTAAAGTTTAACTTGTTGGCATCACAATCCTTCTACCTAAAGCTAGCCAGAAGTCTATACATACCACCTCACTGCGACTTTACAAGACAAGAGCAGTGGAACAACAGAAGAAGATGAAACATAAATGAAGAGACATTTTGTAGTAGTGTATCTCCCAACACATTCTAAATGTTGATAGTTTTATTTATGTTCTTTGTTTGATGTTTTCCTGTCAGTGTAATCTCACTCCAAATTTATGTTTGATGTTTTCCTGTCAGTGTAAACTCACTCCCAATTTATGTTTGATGTTTTCCTGTTAGTGTAATTTCACTTCTAATTTCTGTTTGATGTTTTCCTGTCAGTGTAATCTCACTCCCAGTTTCTGTTTGATGTTTTCCTGTCAGTATAATCTCACTTCAAAATTCTGTTTGATGTTTTCCTGTCAGTGTAATATCACTCCCGATTTCTGTTTGATTTTTTTCTGTCAGTGTAAATTCACTCCCTATTTCCGCAACCTCACATTAAATATATTTATTTTAGATTGCAGCTGATTGTGATAATCGGGCACCAGAGCCAGATCATCGCGGAATGCAGATCATCAAGTTGTTATACCAAATTCCATTGAATTCCTGTCGGGCAATAATAGAGAAGATTTAAGCCCGTGTATTAGAGGCGTCATTACGTGTTTGTTTCATTCATACTCTCGTTCGACATGAAGCATAGGATCACTACTACAGTTTGATTCTCTACTTAAAGGTTTAGTAACAATAGTTCTACATGATATGGCTGCTATCATCATACATAACTCTATTTAGACGCATCTTACAACTTGCTTAGGATGTTACAGTGTTATCTTTCATAGTTCATTTTAGGCTACTGTAACATAAATTTGAGTGATACCAGAGCCCGAAAGGAGAGCAAAGAGTAGAAGAACTATGACCTGAAGTGCCTGTCGTAATAGTCGACTGCGGACAGTTCTACATGGGACTGGCTACCCCACCCTAAAAAAAACGTTAAGTGATAACAACTTCAAGAAACAGAAATAGGCCAACGTTTGATGACTCGACATGGATGAATTGATGACTGGGATCAAGATGCTGCAGTGGTCAGCGACCCATAGCTGACTGCTAGCGTCAGGGCCAGCGAACCATAGCTGCCAAGACCGTTCTACACCTCCACGTGGTGATCCTGGATAACAGGCTGCAGCAGGGCAGACTGGCTAAGGAGAAGGGATCGAAGAGGGAATGCTAACCCGGTACTCAAAAAATGCTTGCTGAAGTCGGATGTGTTGGACTGAAAGGTGCAAATATCGCAGCCAAGCTGTAAACTACGACACAACGCATTCCGTTCTCTGGACTACATTCTGCTACTTAAGCTTTTTCAGGGTTTGGTAGCGGGAGATTGAGAACGAACGAAGAAGAAGAAGAAGAATTGATGACTATGCCCTACATACATCTGTGTTTGTCTCGTACGTTTCATGCAGCATACTTTCGATATTGCAACAAATTAAATAGTGAACTACCATTTAGAGTGGGCTTGGTATGCCTGTGGAGATTAAAGCTAGAGATGGCGGTCGCTATACACTTTTCAGAGATAGATAATAGTGATTGACAAACGTATTTATTTATTTCAGTTCGAAACAGGTACAATTTCTGCTGGGATTATTCCAGAGCTCAGAACTATCTCGCATATATTACGGTAATAGAAGACTACCATGTCTTACAGACATATGAAGAATAGTTGATTGACTGATTGACTGAATGATTGCTGCACGGAATGTCAAAGTGGGAATGCCATATCCAACAAGTATTTTTATTGTGTACGGAGACAAATCTCGAATACTTATAATAGAAAAAAACGATAGAGTGATACACGAGGGATTAACTCGTTTATAGGTGGATCAAGTTCGTTTATAAGTGGATCAAGCTAGCTTATATTTGTGGATCAAGCTTGTTTATAGGTGGATAAATCTTGTTTAAAGCTGGATCAAGTTCGTTTATATATGTGGATCAAGTTATTTTATATGTGTATCAAGTTTGTTTAAAGGTGGATCAAGTTCGTTTATATATGTGGATCAAGCTTGTTTAAAGCTGGATCAAGTTCGTTTATATATGTGGGTCAAGTTCGTTTATATATGTGGGTCAAGCTTGTGTATATACGTGGATTACGTTCGTTTATATATGTGGATCACGCTTGTGTATATACGTGGATTAAGTTCGTCTATATATGTGGATCAAGCTTGTGTATATACGTGGATCAAGCTTGTGTATATACGTGGATCAAGTTTGTTGAAAGGTGGATCAAGTTCGTTTATATATGTGAATCAAGCTTCTCTACATGTAGATCAAGGTTGTGTATAGTTGAATCAAGCGTGTTTATAGTTGAATCAAACGTGTTCATAGTTGACTCAAGCGTGTTTATAGTTGAATCAAGCGTGTTTATAGTTGAATCAAGCGTGTTTATAGTTGAATTAAGCGTGTTTATAGTTGAATCAAGCGTGTTTATAGTTCAATCAAGCGTGTTTATAGGTGGATCAAGCTGGTGTATAGATAAATTTAAAAAATGACGTTTTCCAAAGAACCAAGAACGTTTTTCTACATTGAGGATTTTAGTCGGTGTAAATGGTGCATTGTACAAAAGCCATTATATTAGAGAATCTTCTATCATAGAATGGTTAGACAATTGTTTGTCGCTTGTGTGCAGCATTGGGCCTGTTCTCTTCTGTACAATACAGGTCATCGTCTGCCCTGCAATTCGTTTTTTACAATCTACACTTAGATCTGCAGTAAGCTTATCCTCGTCTCTAGCCAAGAAAGAACAATCGTTGGAATCTACACATCTAGTGTTACCATCATTCCAGGGCCCGGAGCCTACACATCAACTGTCCGGGTCATCTAATCATTCCAGGGCCCGGAGTCTACACATCAACTGTCCGGATCATCTAATCATATTTGGGCTCCGGGACCTACACATCTACTGTCCGGATCATCTAATCATATTTGGGCCCCGGGACCTACACATCAACTGTCCGGATCATCTAATCATATTTGGGCCCCAAGACCTACACATCTACTGTCCGAGTCATCTGATCATGTTTGGGGCCCGAGACCTACACATCAACTGTCCGGGTCATCTGATCATGTTTGGGGCCCGAAACCTACACATCAACTGTCTGGATCATCTTATCATTCCGGGGTCTTGGACCTACACATCAACTGTCCTAGTCATCTGATCATGTTTGGGGCTCGAGACCTACACATCAACTGTCCGGGTCATCTGATCATATTTGGGGCCCGAAACCTACACATCAACTGTCCGGATCATCTTATCATTCCGTGGCCCGGGACCTACATATCAGCTGTCCGGATCATCTGATCCTTCCGGGGTCTGGGACCTACACATCAACTGTCTGGATAATCTGATCATATTGGGGCCCAAGACCCACACATCAACAGTCCCGATCATCTGATCATTCCAGGGCCCGGAGCCTACACATCAACTGTCCGGGTCATCTGATCATGTTTGCGGCCCGGGACCTACACATTAACTGTCCGGATCATCTGATAATGTTTGGGGCCCAGGACCTACACATCAACTGTCCGGATCATCTGATCATGTTTGGGGCAGGGACCTACACATCAACTGCTCGGATCATCTTATCATTCCAGGGCCCGGGACCTACTATCAACTGTCCGGATGATCTGATCATTCCAGGGCCCGGGACCTACACATCAACTGTCCGGATCATCTGATCATTTCGGGGCTCGGGACCTACACATCAACTGTCCGGATCATCTTATCATTCCAGGGCCCGGGACCTACACATCAACTGTCCGGATCATATGATCATATTTGGGCCCCGGGGACCTACACATCAACTGTCTGGGTCATCTGATCATGTTGGGGCCCGGGACCTACACATCAACTGTCTGGATCATCTGATCATTCCAGGGCCCGGAGCCGACACATCAACTGTCTGGATCATCTAATCATTCCAGGGCCCGGAGCCGACACATCTACTGTTCTGATCATGCTGGGGGTCAGTGAAACAGAAAAGTCTCTATCATTACTTCACAAGCACCTATTACGTCTGCGTTGGACATGAATAAGCATGACATTTTGAAGCCTATCATAAACCGCCTGTTGGATGATGACGTCACATTGGATACATCAGAAATGCACACGCTAAAGAGCTGTGAAATCAAGCGTGGACCGGGGAATGAGTAACCTTGAGATTACAGAGTAATAGTGTGTACAACTAACGACCTACAGCAGCCATCAGTAGCCATGCCCTTTAAAATTTGCTGAGAAAGATATAACACTTAAAGGCAACACTGGAGCTCAGTATAGTCGATTCTCAAGAATAGAACACGACCCAGCTAGACAGCTTTCTTAAACCCCATTCAAACTGACATTTGAAACCCGACGAAATAGATGAAGCATTACACACCAGTCTGAACTCTATTGTGTTCTCTCCGACACTTGACATAAGCTGATATATATGTAAGCTAGATCAACGACAGCAGCATGGCTGCTGGCCACACGACCTCATACATGCATAATCTGAGGCTCAGACTTAATAAGGTGACAGGAAGTTCTGGACAACCAATCTGCCATAATTTAGTTCCTGGTGTAATCTGAGAGCTTCCTGGTCAGTCATATTTTGTGATAACGTGCATGGCCTGAGGTGGGTTTTCGTATCGGGTAGACAGAAAGTTAGATGAAGATGAAGAAAGAGCTGGGGAGAAATGAAGGTGAAAGGGACGGATGGAGGTGAAAAAGAGATAAGGTGATAAATAAAAGAGGTATATGAAGGTAGAGCGAGAAATAGCTGTAGAAGTCGAGATGTTGGAAGAGATAGATAGATGGAGGAAGAGATAGATACATGGATGTAACGAAAAAGAGCGGCACTTGGGGACATCAGTCAAGATTCAAAACACAAGCGTGTGCTACAGCTCTCAAACGTGTCTGCTAGATTGGTGCCGCGGCACTGAATCCAGAATGAAAACAACAACTTAATGAATGAGTGACTAGGCATGAGACAAAGACTGCGTCTAAGGCAATACGTGCACTTTAGGCGCTAGCGGACTTGTATTGAACGCAATGGAGACTAGAAAAAAAGGATTTGGTGAGTGCCAAGTTTTATAAATACATTTTGAAGAAGAAAAAAACAGATTTTAATTTGAATAGCCCTTGTAGAATTATCTCCATTAGATCTCCTTCGACACAGACATCCTGTTAGGAAGCCAGCGGTAGTGGGTACCCTATGCTTCAAATGGAGCGGCAAGAAGACACGAAAATGAAAAGCAACGAAGCAAGTGACAAGAGTGAAGTTTACAGATGTTAAGAATCTGGCATCAGAGGACTATAAGCATCACTGGCAATACAAAGCTGTTAGAAATAGGATGGTGACCACGTTATGTGGTATAGATTCTTCTAGGGGAGCATGTTGGAAGATGCAGATACCCTGACAGATTGATATATTGTTGATTGGTGTTGATCCCTTGATGATTGTGATTTTGAACTATTTTTGAATGTTGTGCTGATCTATCGTTGATTGTTTTGTTGAGGTATAGATGGTTGTTGTGGTGAACTATCGCTGATCGTGCGGCTGATCTATCATTGATAGTGATGATGATCGATCGCTGATCTGTCATTGACTAGGATATTTGTCTAGAACATATTGTGAGATGATCTATCACAGATTGAGAGGCTGATCTATCGCTGATTTAGAGAGTGACCTATCACAGATTGTGAGGCTGATCCATCACTGATTGTGAGACTGATCTATCACATATTGGGAGACTGATCTATCACATATTGGGAGACTGATCTATCACAGATTGTGAGACTGATCTATCACTGATTGTGAGACTGATCTATCACAGATTGTGAGACTGATCTATCACAGATTGCGAGAATGATCTATCACTGATTGTGAGACTGATCTATCACATATTGGGAGACTGATCTATGGATGACTGTACCTATGATCTTTCAGTGTGGTGTTGATTTATCACTGATTGGACTGCTGATCCAACATTGACACTGCTGTTTATCTATCGCTGATTGCGATAATGATTAATGACTGATTGAGCTACGGATTTATCTCCATGGTCGTGCCGTTAATTTATCTTTGACTGCGCTACTAAATAATTCTGCCACACCATCACAGACAGCACATAAGCATATACAGATGAAATACGTCTGCAATCTGTGACAGAACGACAGACAATGAAAATAAAAAGACGAAACTACTCCTAGCATACAACTGGTATACCTTCAGTTGACAGACATTCACTCTTCAAATGTGTCTGTAAAACGTATGGAACACAAGGCAAGACATTTAAATATTAGTGTAAGACAAAGACACAAGGCAAGTTGTTAAGACAAAACAACATAATCAGAAAGAAGACAAGACACTTGAATGGTAGTCTAAGACAGTCTAAGGCACAGAGCAAGTAAATCAGACAAGAAGACGCAGCAGTGACACACAAACAACAAACACGTTTCCAGCCATTGATATCACAGGAAAATCCGTGTATTTATAGCATATTCATCATCTAACAGAAGTCTCTGAGACTTCAGGTTACAACCCCCCCCCCCCCTCCCTCTCCAGGCCTTATCCATATTCACTACCTGCTAATGATGTATTCTAAGCTATTGCATTAGCTTCCTTACATTGTCCCAACTACCGTGTGTTACCGGGGAACGGTAGACCAGCAAATGCTAGTACAACTGTAACGTTCCCCACTACGAGAGGAATCATAAGTTGCACATGCATTAGGCTCCACTATACGATTTGTACTCTAAGCTAGAGGGCAGGAACACTCTACATGCATGACAAAAATTAGTGGCGATTAAGTCAAAGCAGACTAAGAAGTGGTGGGATTGGGGCTCAACGATCAAGAAACAATAAGACAAAGAAAAAAGGAAAGACGACCTCTTCACCTGATGTGTAAAGTCCGTCCTGTTATAGGCTCACAGACATAGCTAATGGCTAAGAGTCTCAGATCCAAACTGCAGACCTTCATCAGCAAGTGCCTTCGTCTTGTAGTACGTGTCAGATGGCCAGAGGTAACGGAACCCGATTTGGGGGAAAGAACACTGCAACAACTAATGCAGCAAGAAATTCGGGAGAAAAAGTCGGGATGGATAGAACACACTTTGAGAAAGAAGCCGGGCAGTATAAACAGACAAGTGCTAGATTTAAACCAACAGAGAAAAAGAAATACCTACAGAAACATGGTTGAATGTTAATCCAGATAAGTCTAGGTCTAGCGGGATGAACTCGAGGCAACGGCACGAAATAGAAACAGATGGAGAAAATCAACTCTGGCTCTTTGTTTCAAGGGGAACCAGACGGATAAATAATGCTAAAGATGATGGTGGTGGTGATAATGGTGGTGATGATGGTGGTAATGATGATGATGGTGGTGATGGTGGTGGTGATGATAATGATGATGATGGTGGTGGTGATGGTGGTGGTGATGATGATGGTGGTGGTGATGATGATGGTGGTGATGGTGATGATAGTGAAGGTGATGGTGATGGTGATGATGATGACGGTGGTGATGATTGTGATGACGGTGGTAAGGATGATGACAATGATGATGGTGGGGTGATGATGATGAGATGATGATGATGGTGATGTTGATGATGATGGTCGTGGTGATGATGATTTGATGGTGAGGATGATGAGACACACCCAGTGTTAGAAAAGAGGAGGGACCTAAGTCAAGCCACAGTAAGGAGGGTTAACCAAATGACCAAAGTATAGGGAAAGAATAATCTACGTGAAAGTAAAAGGAGAGTTAACTAAATGACCAAAGTATAGGGAAAGAATAATCTACGTGAAAGTAAAAGGAGGGTTAACTAAATGACCAAAGTATAGGGAAAGAATAATCTACGTGAAAGTAAAAGGAGGGTTAACTAAATGACCAAAGTATAGGGAAAGAATAATCTACGTGAAAGTAAAAGGAGGGTTAACTAAATGACCAAAGTATAGGGAAAGAATAATCTACGTGAAAGTAAAAGGAGGGTTAACTAAATGACCAAAGTATAGGGAAAGAATAATCTACGTGAAAGTAAAAGGAGGGTTAACCAAATGACCAAAGTATAGGGAAAGAATAATCTAAGTGAAAGTAAAACGACTCTTCTACGCCATGTGGTAGAAGACTCTACACCAGGTAGGCAAGAGTTACATCGCCACAAACCCATCATGATAGACATACAATCGCTTGAACGTTTCAAACTTCCATGAGCGCTTGTCACTCTCACTTCCAAGCAAACTGCCCCCCCCCCCCCCCCCCCCAATGCAGAGCAGACAATGATGTGGGAAGTCTTTCTCAGATACGATAACTCTCTATTAGGCGACTGAGCAGCAGAGTGTTAGATCGCTCCCTTTTCACAGCAAAATATACCGGTTCTGATCCTGCGACCGACATGCTCCAGTCGACTTAGTTGTAAATTGTTACCTAGTTTATAAGTAGTGAAGATAAGGCAGCTTGGAAGTGAACTGACTATATGCACCGAGAACTACCTAGAACAATAAAGTATATAACACTGCTTCCCCGACAGTAGTGTTTGATATGGGACTGGTATTACCGTTAGATTTCCTATGTGTATTCATTGTTCATTTTGTGATTAAACTCGGTTTTTTTTTATATTTCTTTGACGAAGATCTTTTGGTTGTAACGTAGACTGGTTTCTTCTCAGTTTCGTGCTCCCGCGCATTTTATTGAGCTATACTTGTTTATTATAGAAACACATACTGTAATTACGTACTTTATTCCCTGCGGTCCACAGGACGTAGAGGGCTGAGGAATAGAAGCTGCTTGCGTCAACAGTCGCGACTCTAGTCATTACTAGGCTTTCACTTTCCCTACAATTTAAATAAACCCTAAGCTGGACTGATGTTTTAATCTCATGCCGTGTTGGACAGCAGACCAACATCCAATCTACTGGACCAGCCGTTCCTCTGTTGATGTTATTGTCATCATTGTATTGTCAGTTTTGGATGCAATCGCTTCAACCTACTACCCCCCCCCCCCCCCCCCTCCCTCCTCCCTTAGCCATTGCCATCCTCCGTGTCCTAGCAGACGACCCTTGGATTATGTAAAAGTTTCAGTCTATGAGATTAACACTAACGCTTTCAAGGATCTTAATAACATGACCAGATACTTCTTCTTCTTCATCGTACGCAGTCAGACATCAACCTTTATTTTTTCGAAAAAGCAGCGGTCATCCTGAGGCTGTCGACACTGCCATAGAGCTTGTCTAGTGCTGTCACTGGTGATGGCCACATGTGCTCTCTCTGATCCTCGTATGTCGGGCAGTTTTGCAGCAAATGCTCAGCGGTCATTTTCCCGGTACCACACGGGCATTCGTCAGTGCCACCCATCTTCAATTTATTGAATAGGTGGTACCTCAGTCTATTGTGGCCAGTGCGAAGTCTGAAGACCACGACCTGCTCTCTTCTGCTCAACTGGTAACAGGCATCGTTTTTTGTGTAGCCAGTATGTTCGGTTTCCCATTTATGACCAGATACGAAATCAGAAGAAGTCAAGCTGACTTCCGAACCTTTGAATTATGAGTTTTAAATCTTCTCGACATAAGAACTGGTCGTGTATTATGCATGCTTTCATGATAGCTTCTAGGAATATGTCTGTTTTCTACCTGCCATCTGAAATCACATATTTCAAAATCGGATTTTCTGGCTAATCCACGTTTTCCATTAGAAAATGAGTTTATTAATATTGAAACCCCCTCGTCGATGATTGTGTCAGTACATACCTGGGAGCGTATTGAGGTCATATGCCATGATTGGAGCTGTTGGACTGGTTAAAGATGGATGTCTTCTAGCTAGAGTTCATGGTTTTGTTGATTGACAGTGTAAGCAGTTCACATTAACAGCATAATTATATCAGTTTAGCAATGCCAGTAGTTTAATAACAGGCACTGCTGTCAGGGATGAAGTGTTCAAGGCTTCGATGAAGTATGTCCCAGATGTCTCTGTGGTGGGATGACCAATTCATTTCCTCGCGGCTTGCATTCCTTAACGTCAGGTACCCATTTACAAATAAGTAGACTGTGTCAAGACCGCTGATTGATTTAAGTCCCTTTTCCTCAAGAGACATGAGCACTAACCACTCTGCCTCTCAGATCACAATTTGACAGCCCGCGAAAAACCGGATTTCTTCTAAATGTGCGTCTCCAGAGCGCCCGTCGCTTACATGTTTTGTCGCCATAAAAACAAAATCATGGAAAATGTAACATTAGTGCGTCCCTAGCCAGAAATTTGTAATCAACAGTGTCTTGTCCGACATGTCGTAAACGTTTACTAACGACGGTTGTGTATGGCACTAGCAACCTGACCATGTCAAATACAAAATTGCCAAATAAACCCCCACTGCAGACAAACATAAAGTGATTTGGCGCATGCGCACTGTATAGGAATACATTTCATGGTTCTGCGCTTCTGAAGAGGCCAAATTGTTAAGAGTATTCTCTAAAAGGTTATGTGTTATGTAAATTTATTTATGGCCAGATATTTTCACGAGAGGCCGACCAATAAGATTCAGGCAGGAACTTCTTCTCCTTCTTCATCGATCAACTAATGATATGTTTCTAGTCCGGTGAGGTTCACGAAGGAGACTGTGTTTCAGGTATTCGCCGGACCCTCACAGTTTTTCGAGCATGGTCGCTTCCCCAGGCCAGACTGGCTCTCTTTGGTCTGCATAGGTAGGACAGTCCTACAGAATATGTTCTGGAGTTTGCTTCGGTCCTCCACAATCGCAGGTGGCATTGTCTCTGAAACCCATTCTATGGAGGTGAGCATTGAGTTTACAATGTACCATTCTGAGTCTGAAAAAAGAGAAAAAGAGTTGTGAAGGTTTTTGTGTGGCTTATTTTCAGTTCCCAATCTTTTGTCCAGCTCTCCACCTTCTCTACTGTCTTTTGGAGCAAATATGAAGCTATTGTTGCATGTTCTGTGGCTGTCCATACAGCAAAGCCATCTGCGTGTAAGCTGTTTGATACATGCTGATGGCTGCATTTAGTGATGTCGCTAATATATATATATCAAAACGAGAGTATGAGATATTCGGGCGGGAACAAATCCGGAAGTGGAGCAGAGAAAATGGAACTGTAAACCTGCCAAGCCAGTCGTAGCAGTTGCCCACAGCATGCGAAGATGGTGATAGCATCAGACAGGCTGCTAGATGTGATGGTGTAAAACTGTAAAATTCAATCTCGACAGGACCGATTTAAGCAAACGTGAACCGATTGTATGTGGATGTACAGATCACCTGATTGAAGGTGATCTTATATGTGAATGCACAAAACGACTGAGTACGTAATCCGATAGTGAGAACGAGTTTGTGATTGTGTGTTGAGTGTACAGATAATGGAAGTGCTGCGACAGGAACCTGGGTTATGTAGTTTGGGGGAAATATCAAAAGCTAGTGCTTAAAAACCTCCTATGTAATTCATTATATATATAATTATTATTAGATTTTATTTAGTTTAGATGTACTATCCTCTTTTTTGGTTGATATGCATGTTAATAAATAATAACGTTATGTTTCCATTCAGGATAGTGTTTATTGTGTTATTTGCTGTGTGAAGTCGTGTCGTGGTGTGGATACATGTTGTAACTCTTTAGATAAGTAAACTACTCAGCTAAACCTATACTCTGCCACATATCTTATTGTTAAACGAGTGATCAGGATATATTTGATAGGATAAGTACTACGCAATTGCTAAACGCCTCACGCTGCCACAGTAAAGTAGATCCCAGGTGAGTATACAATAACGATAAACCAGACAACAGACGGGAATATGATAAATATAAACTAGATCTTTTGTAGAGATATGATAAAGATGAATCAGATAACGAAAGCGAATACAAAACAGTTTAACAAGATTACCAATGAGGGTATTATAACGATAAACCAGTTCTCCTGTAAGAATGTGGTTAAGTTGAGCTTGACCTCATGAAGTAATGCCATAAAGATAAACTAAATCTCAGGTGAGAATACCATAAAAATAAGCAGCACCTCGAGTAAGAATGTTCTAGTAGAAGATAATGCATCATTTAGAAACGAATATTCGACGGCAACATGTTCGATCGACCAGGTGATACTGTTCTAGACAAAGATAGATAATCCGTCGACCCGGTGTGAACGTTCTAGAAACAGATAAACCATCGACCAGGTGAGATTGCTGAGTAACCATGGTCAGGTGAAAATTCTGATCAAGACACCCCCCCCCCCCCCCACCTCAAGGTCTAGTTCATGCTCCTGGAAACAGGTTGTGTCACAGTCGTCTGGTCATCGAGATGAGACTAGACACTTTAATCCCCGCCCTCCCCCATCATAGTAGTGAGCTTGCCCAGAATCCTCCCCCATTGCACTACACACACGAGGACTCCGATACACAATCTAAGGCAAAAAGAGCCACTGTAGCCACCTTACAAAATAACGTCCTCAAAGCTTGATTAGGTTTGAATAACAAGAACACCAGTTGAGAATGTCCTTGAGCAGCGTTTGCTAACCCTTTTCGTTACCGTAGAACTCATTAAATATCTTTTGTTTAGAAATGAATTATATGTGTGTTCATAACAGTAAACCATGTCTATAAATGAAAATGTTAATGGGAATATGTTCTTGTTAAACAAGAAACCATAACAATATGAAAATAAAATTCTCTCTCACCGTCCAATTTGAATTATTAATCTACATGTGCAATTCGCTATACATTTTTTTTGTCATTATATATCCTTATTTACACAATCTAGGAAGATATTAGCAGTTGTTAAGCACAAATAATATTTTAATAAAAGATAATAATGTTCACAGTGAGAGAACGAGCGATGCCTGAAAATGTTCACAGCAAATGAAATTATATGCATCGAATAATATATATATATATATATATATATATATATATATATATATATATATATATATATATATATATATATATATATATATATATAATAATAATAATAATAATAGCTGTCCATCGTTGTCGATGAGGACCGCCGACATCATCCTTGTCACAGATTTTCCTGTTGGGTGTGGGTGCGCATGTGGCTGAACAGGCCAATGCGGGAACGAAAACATCTGCTACATATCGGACACACGAGGTTTGTAGAAGGGGATGGTGTTCCCACTGTTCGGGATTTCCGGGTCTCGCATCTGCTCTAGGCTTTCACAACACGGTCGTCTTCACCGGCAGCTACACCCGATTTGACTGCGCTTCTCCAGTCAGATCTGTTTTTGCGCAAGACATTCGCAGGTGTCGATGTCTATCTGACAACCTTTCAGTGAGTTCTTCAGACCGTCTTTAAAACGTTTCTTTGGGCGCCCTCTCTCGCGCCATCCCTCTCTCAGCTCGCCGTAGAGAAGATTCTTTGGGAGCCGCTCGTCTGACATACGGACGAGGTGCCCGACCCATCCTAGTCATGCTTTTTCTAGCTGTGCATGGATGCTGGGCATGTTAGCCCTCGAGAGAACCTCGATGTCAGTGACATGATCGATCTTGCCATCGGATGTGAAATATTCGCCTCAGGCAACCTGTGTGGAAGTGGGTTAACCTCTTTGCATGTCCAGAGTATACAGTCCAGCTTTCGCAAGCGTATAGTAGGGTTGGAATGATGGTTGCGCGGTAGACTTTGAGTTTGGTCTTGACGCTGATGCCACGACGTGCCCAGACCATCGAGCCCATCCTACCAAAGGCTGTGCTGGCCTTTGCTATGCTGCTTGCCACCTCATCGTCATGGCTGACAGATCTCGACATCGTGCTGCCCAGATATGTGAATTTGTCTACGACATTTGCCCGCTGACTGTAGTCTCTGCTTTTGTGTACGGCATGCCTGGTGCTGGTTTGTACATGACCTCTGTTTTTTTGGCATTTATGGTCAGGCCAAAATTTTCGCATGCGGCAGAGAACTGGTCCATTCCAACCTGCATGTTCAGTTCTGAGTTGCTCATTAGAGCGCAGTCGTCATCAAAATATATATATATATATACACATATGGATCGGTCTTCCTGGAGAATCGACAAACCGTACGTTCTTATGTTTTTTAAAACCCCTGAAGCTTGGAAGACGGTAATGCTCAAGGGTTAAAATTAATTATAAATTCAATTGAACTGTTGTGTTTCTCTAATGAAAAGGCTGACGCTGAACTTCACTTACAAGCCATGTTATCTTAGGGTTAAAAGTTGAAACTTGTATTAAGAGATATGACTGCGTTTTTCAAACGGGTTTCATACTTATTTTTAAGATCAACTATTACTTTACATTTGTCTCAGTGGATGTGTTCTAAAAAGTCTTCGATCACGGAGAACAGTCTTGTTGGGATGTCCAATCACCTGCCTTTCCCACTCCAGGCCGTGGCGTCAGTTTAATCAAGGTTTAATCTGTGAACATTGTCTAAATTAAATTCTCCTGTATTTGTTCTTGCTTCAATCTTTCTCTTTTTATATCGTTCGATTTATCTGATGATTTAAAATGTAAAAGTTCATAACCTTTTTTCAAAACTTGATGGGCATCCAAGAGAAACTCGCGGGCCTCCAAGGTCCGCGGACTACAGGTTAAGAGCCGCTGCTTTAGACAAAAATAAGTCAAAGACCAGGTGAGAATGCTCTAGTCACAGATAAACCATGGACTGGGTGAAAATGTTCTAGACAAACATAAACCATTGACCAGGTGAGAATAGTCTGAAGCAATATGCACCACCAACCAGGGAGAATGTTTCAGCAAATACGTCAACCAGCGATGTTGGATATTTCGTATTTACCTGACCCACTAGACCACCCTGTTCACCTTGGTATTTTGAACTCTGTAACACGCGTCTCAATAATTGAAGACTAGCATACTTCTGACACTTGAAAGGAGATGTAAGTTTTGATTTCACGTGCTCTCTGTGCACCTGGCTATACATTCAGGTGCAAATAGAATGGGCAAAAAGTGAAGCGTTTCTAATGGGAACAATAAAACAGATCAACGCTTTGTTGAACACACGAAAGCGATCACATGAGCTATAAATACAACCTGTTTTCCATTATTGGGGATCACCGACGAAGAATGTTGTAAGGTACGAGTATGTGGCATGTGGTATCGTGTTGAGACATGAATGCTACTTGACTCTGTAGTATACACTTAATTGTTATCTCCTTACCGACGGAAAAAACATGTTATATTATGTTATGTTATGCTTTGTAATGTGCAGCAGAACCGATATCATATGTTTCAATACACACTCAGAGATGCTCCATTTTTTTTTCATCATATGTTGCTGATTGTTCCAATAGCTCGCTGGTTGTACACGCTCATTGTCCAATTCTCTCAGACACTACTCCCTTACATCGAACTTATGTAGAGCCGTTTAGCGGTTATTCTATTTGGCAAGCGGTTATTGAGTGCTCGATGTGTATGTGCTTACATATGACCAATGTCCATGCTGTCTCAAAAAGCATATTAGATATTTCACTGATCTCCAGCATGGCGAGAGCAGTCCTTTGAATGTTATAATCTTACAATGTAGCTATCCAGTCATGCTACAGTTGTTCTGTCTGTACTTTTCAAAGCAAGGATTGAGTCACACAAATTGAGTGCCCTGATTGACAACGATTGTCACACAGATTGAGTGCCTTGATTGGCACGGATTGAGTCACACAGATTGAGTGCCTTGATTGGCACGGATTGAGTCACACAGATTGAGTGCCTTGATTGGCACGGATTGAGTCACACAGATTGAGTGCCTTGATTGGCACGGATTGAGTCACACAGATTGAGTGCCTTGGTTAAAGATGGCTCATATAGTCACTTTGAGCTAAAGTCACTGCCTCCATCTCAATTCTTATGCTGGAGACTAGTGTTAGGTACCGCTTGCTCCGCTGGACAACTACCTACCTCTCACATAAACAGACAGCCCCCCCCCCCCCCCATCCTATTTTCTCATCACGCAGTACGGATGTATCCCTTTATACGACATCAGGATTACGTCCAGCATCATTACTCGTCTGAGAGCAGAAGGCACAGATGGTCAAATGGTTTGCACATGACCATCGGTACACGGACTCATTGTTTATTTCCATATGAGACAAAATGACAACCTTGGCTGCACCTCCAGAGTGATTTAAGAGGCTAGTGGTCTTTATTTCCCGTCAATGTAAATCATCCCTGTGGATTAACAACTGGTGTAAAGGCCGGATGTATACTATATTTTAAAATCACTTATACGTTGGTGAACACAGAGAGAAAGCCAATCTAATCCGTAGCCACTGCTCAGATAAGCTCTTTGTGGTTGTGGTCTCCTTATTTTTATGTTTTAAGAGCCATTGCATCGGAGAAGAGGTTTGAAGTCTTTGACATGCAGTTACTGTACATAAGAAGATTGGGCCGCATTTGCTAATAAGACATGAGAAAAAGACAGGAGAATAAGACATGAGAATAAGACATGAGAATTAGACATGAGAATAAGACATGAGAATAAGACATGAGAATAAGACATGAGAATAAATAAGAAAGTCTTGTGGAGAACTCACGAAGGCTGTCAGCCAAACAGATTAACAGTTGTCGCAAAATTTAAGCTTTAAAAATATTGCTGAAAACCGCGGTGGAAGGATAATTAGAGTGTAAACCTGTCTAGTGACGAAGGAAATAGTAATCGAAGGATAATATAGAGATGAGCTCGAGAATGTAGGTCAAGTTACACAAGTAAGGCACGAATATGGAAGACTAAGATCTATTGTAGACGACATTAGATGCAAATATGACAGGTGATTTGATCAGTGGATCATCGATGTTCATATATAAGCTCATCTGATGTGATCAATAACCTTACATACGGATATATCAGTAGATCTGATGTGGTCAGTCAATCTTACATATGAATATGTCAGTAGATCTGATGTGGTCAGTCAATCTTACATATGGATATGTCAGTAGATCTGATGTGGTCAGTCAATCTTACATACGGAGATATCAGTAGATCTGATGTTGATCAGTCAATCTTATATACGGATATGTCAGCTGATCTGATGTGGTCAGTCGATCTTACATATGGATATGTCAGCTGATCTAATGTGATCCACTGATTTTCGATGAGCAGACAGAAAATCATCTGATCATTTGACCAGTGATGAGACAGACACTCATGGGATCACCCACCAATGAGCAAACAGAAACTCATCTAATCAGACAGTGTGAAGAGAGATGGGAGAAGATGTCATATTAGTGAGAGAGAAAAAAAAACGGCATATCTTTACAAATGATGACGTCACCAGATCAACCTGAACCAGGGACACAGGGAAATTATGCATTGCTTCCGTCCATCACCATAGTAACAAGTAAACAACTCAACCGTGCCGGTTGAGATCGATCCCGCAATTCGCACTTGTCAAGCATCGAACTATGACAAAGATCACAATGGACCGCCTCAATATGGATGCTATCAACTAGTTCCAGATGGAGGATTACCGACTGCAAATCTCCCAGTCGTTTTCCTGAACTCAGAACAAGTCTATTTGTAGAGTCAATTACAGAATAATGAGATACTTGTCTAAGTCGGCAACTATATCGTGGTAAAGGACAGTGTGTCTCTTAGAGGTAATTTGCCGTCGAATAGAACAGTCGGCTGCAATTACTCTATCGTCTGGAGAAGTCGTTTGATGTACCGACTAGGCCCAGGCGTAAAACAATATCGTCTGAAGTATCTGCTAGACCCGTACTCAGATCATAACGCCGACTTGGTACAGACATCAAACAATTTCCCGCAGTATATGGATGTGTCATTTACATCTGAATTAGAAGTGGCAATATAAAACCAGATGCCATGGCGACGGAACAAAAGCAACGTCAATTCGATTTGACAAAATAGAAGGACTTAGTTCTGACACGAATTTATATTTGACAAAATAGAAGGACATAGTTCTGACACGAATTTATATTTGACAAAATAGAAGGACTTAATTCTGACACGGAATTGGATTTGACAAAATAGACTGACTTAGTTCTGACACGAATGTATATTTGACAAAATAGAATGACTTAGTTCTGACACGAAATTATATTTGACAAAATAGAAGGACTTAGTTCTTAAATGAAATGTAAATAAGTGTCCAATATTCAGAAAGTTAAACACTGAACGAGTCTTGAAAATTGTCAGACAATTGTGAGCGAGTGAGGTAAGTTTTCGGTTGAGATCAACCGTTATTACTTACTTAAACATTGACTTTCTTCGTCCCTGTCTGCAACACAAGAAGGTATGGACAGAAGGCTCGGGTGAGGCAGGTGGATAGAAGGCTCGGGTGAGGCAGATGGATAGAAGGCTTGGGTGAGATAAATGGATAGAAGGCTTGGGTGAGGCAGATGGGTAGAAGGCTTGGATGAGATAAATGGATAGAAGGCTTGGGTGAGATAGATGGATAGAAGGCTTGGGTTAGATAGATGGATAGAAGGCTTGTGTTAAATAGATGGATAGAAGGCTTGTGTGAGATAGATGGATAGAAAGCTCGGGTGAAAGATAGATAGAAGGCTTTGGTGAGAATGATCTATTATTTTAGAAAGTATACAACAAAACGGGCTTGAAACAATCGATACAACTTACTTGCCCCAAGAAAAGCAACGTGTGCTCCTCAGGACGCTTAACGATGTCAGATGTGCAACTGCAAACTGATGACCAGAAAACATGTGTGTGAAGAGCTCATATTTAGTAGTATTTTGTTTAAAGAGCTCAGTTCGAGTAAAATTAGAGCGTACAATATATAAGACATGCAGTCAGGCAGGCAGACAAGACAGCCAGCCACGACAGACCGACAGACGGGTGGACGGACGGACGGCTGAACAGACAGACAGGCAGAAAGATAGATAGTTAGACAGACAGACAGACAGACAGACAGACAGACAGACAGACAGACAGACAGACAGACAGACAGACAGATAGATAGATAGATAGATAGATAGATAGATAGATAGATAGATAGATAGATAGATAGATAGATAGATAGATAGATAGATAGATAGATAGATAGATAGATAGATAGATAGATAGATAGATAGATAGATAGATAGATAGATATACTGTTTGTATCTATATATTATGAAGCTGCCATCGTCCTTATCTTGAATGAGCCATATTGGAAACATTGGAAAGCTTCAACAACCGCTGTGTATTAGTAAAAGCATTTGCAGCTTCCTTGTCCACCGTGCCCTGTATATGATATAAGAATATGAGGCAACTATCTCTTTTTGACTTATCGAGCTGTATTTACTAGGTTTCATGTTCATCATTATCACGTGTCAAGCCTGAAGGCACCAAGTATCAGATCCTTCGACAGCCGTCTGGTCTTCCAAATATTTTCACATTTCAGAACTAGGAATTCTATTAATTCTCTTCGTTTTCCCGCTTGGAGCAACGTTTGATGTCAGACGAATGTAGATGTAACTTCATAGTGGACACAGCCATCAGGGGTGAAGTTTTCATTGTACTAGACCCTCCGTGTTTGTGGGAAAGGAGGTAGTCAGTCTCTTTCTTGTCGTCACTTTCCGGGCAGCAAGCTTTGTGCCACAAACAGCAGGGACCACTGGAGCGTGTCGATGACGAGGATCTACTCTGATACTTCTGCAGTTAGAATCAATTATATAATCTGATAATCTGCTCATATTCAGTCAAGCATCTGACCCAACCAGTAGCTTAGACAGACTGGTTCTACTATCAGATAAGTAAATCATATTTTCCTTATATGTTGATTTGTTAGTTCAGTATTGTTGTTATTTGTTGTCCCTGATGTAGGTTGTGTTTGTGTTCTCGTCTCGGTGCGGTATCTGACCATATCCATTCTAAAATGTTGATTAAACTCAACCTTAATCAACTTTTACATTTTTATAATTTGTTTTTTACCATTATATACACCCACAAAGCCGCCGCAGCCTCGTCTTATTTTAATCTGCTGCACAGACGGTTCGAACTCCTGGAATATTTATGTCGGTGAAAACCAGTCTGTCGTTTCTTCTTGCATTTAAACTCATCTCACATCAGTTCACATTTCTGTGTCACTGCTGTTCTGTTCATTTTAATATGTCTACTCAATTTTATTGTACGGGGAAGAAATTTGGGCCCTGACAGAGATAACGGAGAAGAGGATTGAAGCCTTTGAGTCTTCGGAAAACTTGGCTAGATAACAGAACAAATAATAAAGTTCTTGAACATCTCAAGGTGGAAAATCACTTGTGAAGGAAATATAAAGTAAAAAAAAATATTTTGCTGATGTCAAAGTGATAAACATGATGAGCAGTGCATGAGTTGTAGCCATCAGAGATCCAAAACTGATTGCTAGCGTCAAGGCCAGCGAGCCAGAGCTGTCAAGACACTTCTCCACCTTCACGTGGTGATCCTGGATAATAGGATGCAATAGGACAGACTGGCTAAGGTCAAGGGATCGAAAAGGGAAATCTAACCCGATACTCACAAATAGCACACTGAAGTTGGATGTGTCGGTCCGAAAGGTGCGACTACAGTAGTTAAGCGGTAAGCTACGCAACAAAGCATTCCGTTCTGTTTTACATCCTGCTTTTTGCAAAGTGTTTTTCATGGCTTAGTAGCGGGACTTGAGGACAACGACGAGGAAGAAAAAGAAGAAGGTAGAAGAAAAAGAAGAAGAAAAGTAAGAAGAAGAAGAAGAAGAAGAAGAAGAAGAAAAATAAAGTATGTTATGTAAAGGGGTAAAGGGGCATGACAGTCTGTTGAAGGTAATATTATAGAGAAGAGGAAAGGCAGGAGAGTCAGAGGTGCAGATGGACGGACAACGTGAAGATGTGGTCGGGATGGTATCGATCGTGTGTAACGGACTAGCACGGATCTGAGAGACAGCTAGAGATCCATTACCGTCGACCTCCGATCAGGAGACGGCACTTGATGATGATTATGACTGTAGCTCTCTGATTGTTAATGTGGTACATTTATTTAACATCAAAGTGGCAGAGTGGGTTGAGCGCTGAACTCATTACAGGAAAGGGGCACTTACAAGTAGTCGTGAGATCATCCATCTTGGTGTCCTGTGGCATTTATGACATGTATCCATCCTGTCGTCACGTGACTCTTGTGTCCTTCATTTTATCGTCATATGGCTTCGAGGTCATTCATCATCGTCTCAGATGGTTCTTAAGTCATTCCTCTTGATGTCTCTTGGCGCTTAAATCATTCATATTGAAGCAATGAGGTCCTTATGTTATTAATCCTGTCGTTAGGTGGCTCTTATGTCATCTGCCTTGTTCTCATACGACTTTCCGGTTATCCATCTTGTCCACATCCGACCTTCCGGTCATCCATCTTGTTCTCATACGACTTTCCGGTCATCCATCTTGTCCACATCCGACCTTCCGGCCATCCATCTTGTTCTCGTGCGACTGGTGGAGTGATTTACACTAAAGTCCAGAGAGTTTGATAGTCGTATGTGTACTATTCTGTGCTTCTGACGGCGTGATATGCATGTTGTGTCTATGCATTACTGCTAAGGCCGCTATATTTTTATTTATTTTTTTCCTTTACGCAGGCTACCATTTGGCAGAAATTTAACTAGTTTTAGAATTTATGCAGGAGCATTTCTTTTCAATTTTCTACTGGCATTCATATATCTGCACAAGGTGTACACCGGACTTCCGAATGTATCGTTCGTCTCCGATATAATTAAGCAGTAAAACCAAGGGACATTAGAAAGTTTCAGAAGTCGATTACCTTATCGTTTCGGTTTTTTTTTGGTGTGGTTCCTCGAGGGACGAGGGTCTCACACACTCTCTGTCCCATACACATATATATATAAGTAGAGGCTCTATTTACACGACGTTTGGCATATTGGTATTATGATGTTGGGCTGATATTTTATTTTCTTGACCAAACGACACACTGGATGTGATATGGACAGCATCACGCGAGCAACCTTTACTTCCAAGCTTGCTCTAATACACACATTTGTGTATGCTGATTCGATCCTGGACCCCTTAACGATAGAAAAATATTCCGCATAAATTGGTGACTGAACTGAGATAGTTCAACAATGAAAATGGTTAATATCTACAACGCATCCAACTTCTCGTATATGCGCGCGCGCGTGCGTGCGTGCGTGTGTGTATGTGTGTGTGTGTTGATTCTGCCTCTTACCTCCACCTTTAATAAACAAAAATGGTATATTATACTTCCCGTACAAGCGACACAAAACTATCAATAAAACTGACATACTTGCTTTTATGAGAGTATGAAAGTTCTCCATTATTTGTATTCAAAGAAAAATAATACATTTTGTAACTGTCGTAAATCTACACATATCCTAAATGGAAAAAGTCTAGAAAAGCTGGCAAAACACCAGCTTTTTGTCGTAAATCAGATAGTATTAGTGACATATCTAGCGACATATCTGCACAGGGTGCATCAATCAATGAAAAAATGGTGGACCTATCAGATGACATGTATGCATCTAATACTATCGCTTTTAGATTCGCTGTCCTAAAAACATGCTGAGTTGTTGAATTATTTCATAATCGTTTTGTGAAGTTGATATTTGTTGTCTTTTTTATAAAGCTGATATTTTTCATCTTTACTGTAAAGCCGATTTCCTTTTGGTCATTCCACCAACTGGTATTTGTTGGCATTGATCATTAGGCCTAGTTGGGTAGTATATCAATATCCTTTCTTGAGCACACAAATGACTGTTGATATTTTAAATCCATCTTTGTTGTTCTCTTAACACATCCAACCCATCTTTATTTTGGCCCTCTTTTTGTCAAATAGCCTTGCATTGTTATGTTAGGAGACATTCTCGTCCTATGGGAAGATTTTGCCTGTTTGTATCAAAATAGTTTCTGGTCGCGAATCATTAAGTTACTGTTCATTACGTAAATGTTTGTTTGTGTTCCTTAAGTAACAAAGAAAGTATCCTGCTCAATTAACAAAGAACGTATGTTGGCCAAGTAACACAAAACGTATGGTGTTGTTCAAGTAACAAAGAACGTATGTTGTTCAAGTAACAAAGAATTATGTTGTTGTTCAAGTAAAAAAGAACGTTTGTTGTTGAAGTAACACAGAATGTATGGTGTTGCCGAAGTAACAAAGAACGTATATTGTTGTTCAAGTAACAAAAAAGTATGTTGTTGAAGTAAAAACGAACGTATGTTGTTCAAGTAACAAAGAACGTGTAATGTTGTTGAAGTAACAGAGAACGTATGTTATAAGCTCGCAGACAGCGACAGAATAGATTTTTCATATCGAAAATAGGAACTGGGGGACATGCAATCAATGCCAGCCTGTTTGATGATGACACTTTAATCGTTTGTGTCAGACTGTAATTAATTTTGATTGGTTTATTTTGTCTCCCTATCTCGCCCTATTCAGTTGCCCATCTCAACCGATGATCGTTACAGCGTCAGGATAGAGCGATTCTGGCGGTACGTCTAAGGTCTAACATTATGACGCGCTTTAATTAGAGTTTAATTTGGAAGACTGACACTGCTATCAACTGCTCGGCCTTTTCTTGAACTACCATGGTCTAGTGGCATACAAATAGTGCAGAATGCAGTCTTTTCTTTCTTAGGCCATGTAATTGGAACCACCAGGGAAAAAGGCGTAATGGACGGCCAAGACACAGCTGGACACGAATGGTCGATAAGGAAGTCAATTCAATCGGGTGCTCGAGGGGGGAACTGAAGAAGGTGGCGCATACTATAAACAGATTGAGAGCATCTGTTGCGGCCATATGCTTCAATTGGAACTATGCGGGAAGATGATAATAATGATAATCATGTACTTAAATAGGAATTCCATTAATTTCCGCCAGCAGATTATCTACGAGCACAACGAGCACATGAAATCTCCGAGGCTAGTCAGTTGCATATTCTTTTTTTTCAGCTGCCAGTGGTTTTGTTACGAGCACAGCGTACATACGGTACATCCGAGTTTATCGTCCGTCTCAGGGAGGACTAGATGCCGATGTCACCTCATTTCAACTAGGGAAGCTTGAATGGTGCGGGATTTCTACAACCTGCATCTCATGCTTTTGTTTCTTGAGAGGCAGTCGTTCTACGAGACGTGTTTAAATGAAACCGGACCTAACTGCATCAAGTGAATATAAGTTCGATGCGCAATGAGGATGTGACTTCAGGTGTAAACAGCACATACCAACCGCCAAGTTTTCACAATTTCATTATCCTCCGACTAATATAGTCTCCCCAGCAGAACGTTGAAAACATGGCGGGTACGATACGGAACCCGTCCAGAGTTGATCAGCGAGCGGTAATTCAGTTTCTAACAGCTGAAGAATGTTTAAACATCGTTGTCCAGTTCTTCACTGTTGTCTTCGACACACTGTTGTCACCATACACTGCTTGCATTCTGCAATGAATGTCAACTGGTCGACATCCTTCGGCTTTTAGAAACCGAATCACCGCTCGCTGATCAACTCTGGACGGATTCCGTATCGTACCCGCCATGTTCTCAACGTTCTGCTCGGGAAACTATATGAGTCGGAGGATAATGAAATTGTGAAAACTTGGCGGTTGGTATGTGCTGTTTACACCTGAAGTCACATCATCATTGCGCATCGAACTTATATTCACTTGATGCAGTTAGGTCCGGTTTCATTTGAACACGCCTCGTAATTCTCAGCCAAAGCGAACACGCGGACTGACATTATCTGCAGCTGTTCATTGACAAATTGCTGGTGTGTTCTCTTCACCAACATCTATATTTCTTTTATAGGTTAGGAACAAGTAAGATATGTCTCGGTGACGCATAACAAACAACACTTCACACATGATACGGGCCACATTACACATGACATCTGCCAGATGACGTCTGACACATGCCACACAACACATAACACACTACACATGCTATCTGCCACGTAATACATAACACGTGATGCATGATAGAAACCATATCACAGCTTCTCTTTCACAGCACTTTCACGTGTCAGAACGGATTTTTTTATGAGCGCAGTTCTATGTATTTTACCTAGATTAGATAGGAGTGTGGTGCCGACACGAGGCTCAGAACAGACCGTCGTGATGACACGGGTCCCAGAACAGACTGTCGTAACGACACGAGGCCCAGAAGAGACTGTCGTGACGACATGAGGTCCAGAGCAAACCGTCTTTACAACACGAGGCCGAGAACAGACTGTCGTGACGACACAAAGGCCAGAACAGATAGTCGTGATGACACGAGACCCAAGACAGATTGTCGTGACGACACGAGGCCCAAGACAGATTGTCGTGATGACACCAGGCCCAAGACAGATTGTCGGGATGACACGAGGCCCAAGATAGATTGTCGGGATGACACGAGGCCCAAGACAGATTGTCGGGATGACACGAGGCCCAAGGGAGATTGTCGGGATGACACCAGGCCCAATACAGATTGTCGTGATGACACCAGGCCCAAGACAGATTGTCGTGATGACACGAGGCCCAAGACAGATTGTGGGAATGACACCAGGCCCAAGACAGATTGTCGTGATGGCACCAGGCCCAAGACAGATTGTCGTGATGACACCAGACCCAAGACATACCGTCTACTCAATGAGAAATTGTTCGCTTTTCTGCAATACACACAACCAAACACACACAAATGTGTTTCCTCATTTTCTTCTACAAACGGACCCACATCTTCCCACACAGTATCTCCACTACACACTATTCACAAACTTAAACGCTTAATCACCCACACAATAAATTGTCTACACGCTGAAACCCTCTCTGTCTCTCTCTTTCTCTTTCTCTTTCTCTCTTTCTCTCTCTCTCTCCCACACACGCACATACACACACATACACGCGCGATCAACTCCCCCCCCCCCCCCCCAACCCCCCAATTTCTGACAAACACTCTCCAGCAGACAGATCCACTCAACAAACGCACATACACAAACAAACTATTTAGACTTCGCTTTCTTTTCGCATGTCACACACATTTAGCCACATGCGTTTCTTGTAATACAACGTATGTGTGTATGTATATATATATATATATATATATATATATATATATATATATATATATATATATATATATATATATATATACATACACACATATATACAGGCAAATATTAATGAGGAAAAATAAGTAAATAGGTCACAATTTAATTTGAAAAAGCTAAATGAGATACAAACCTGCAAACTATTTATTTTTGCACTTACATCGTCCTTTATTCCTCAATATAATGTCCAGCAACCCTGATACACTTTTCTCGTGCACCAAGACGTGCAGCCTGTAATCTGTTGGTCTCCTGTCTCAGTCACATTTGAACTTAACTTTCAACCTTTCCGTCATTCGCGAAACATCACCTGTCAATGTGGCTTTTTAGTGCACAAAAAGTAGGTCATCACTTGCTCGGAGATAAGTCGGGGTCGTAAAGTGAATGTTCAAGAAGCCGCCACACTAGTTGAAAAAAGTTTTCCTGGATTAATCGAGCTATATGTGATTTGGAATTTACATGATGGAGCAGTACTCCTCTAGTCAGCTGGCCTGGACGTTTCCTTTGAATTACATCCTAGAGCATCAGCAGAACTTCACAGTACGATACATCACTCACTTTGTCACCTTTGTTCTGAACATTGGTTAGCAGCATTTCTTTAGCACTCCGAGTACCGTCTGACAGCCAAACTTACCTCTCATTTTTTTGTTTTTTAGTAAGCACGGAGACCGTACAAAGAGCCATTTTTTACTGCTGAATACGTCACGTCCATCTACACAGCCTTTTTGCCGGGAAAAGTATTCTATGTTAGATGGTTTGTTAACTATTTATCTTCTTATTACGACGATTGGAGCTGCCAGACTTTTTAGGAAAGGTGAAGTAGATTGTTGGGAAGGATCTTTATCGGGTAGATCTGTTTATTTTGTTTGTTTAGATGTACCAACTACGTTTGAATTGGAAACTAACAGTTGTGCTGATATTATAAACACAGTATCGATACTTTGTTGTGGTTTTTAAGGAGTTCTATCGGAGCGACTAGGCCTTGCGGAAAAGTCCAAATATTTAAAAAAAATACATTTTCACATTCACCTTCTTGTATCTCAGAAACTAACAAACACACAACAAAAACAATAACATTATCAGCCTCTTTATTCATTTATGTCTCTACACACAAAAAATCATATTTATTGACCAACAAACAGAACATTTAAAACCCTTGAAAGTCAACTGCCATAGCGAAATATACAGTTGCGAAACATTTTCTATAACAGCGCAGCGTGCTAAAGGTTGGAACCGAAATGCTGCAAGCTTAACCGTCCCTGCTGATGGCGTCGTGTTCATTTTTTTTGCAGAATTTTTTCATTGCATCGAAGTTCCCTTTGATTAGGGTTGGTAGTGACGCACGCATGATTCAGGTTGGTAATAATGTACCAATGACTCGGGTTGGTAGTGACGCACACATGATTCAGGTTGATAGTGACGCACACATGATTAGGGTTGGTAATAATGTACCAATGACTCGGGTTGGTAGTGACGCACACATGATTCAGGTTGGTAGTGACGCACACATGATTCAGGTTGGTAATAATGTATCAATGACATGGGTTGGTAGTGACGCACACATGATTCAGGTTGGTAATAATGTACCAATGACATGGGTTGGTAGTGACGCACACATGATTCAGGTTGGTAGTGACGCACACATGATTCAGGTTGGTAATTATGTACACATGATTCGGGTTGGTAGTGACGCACACATGATTCAGGTTGGTAATAATGTACCAATGACTCGGGTTGGTAGTGACGCACACATGATTCAGGTTGGTAATTATGTACACATGATTCGGGTTGGTAGTGACGCACACATGATTCAGGTTGGTAATTATGTACACATGATTCGGGTTGGTAGTGACGCACACATGATTCAGGTTGGTAATAATGTACCAATGACTCGGGTTGGTAGTGACGCACACATGATTCAGGTTGGTAATTATGTACACATGACTCGGGTTGGTAGTGACGCACACATGACTCGGGTTGGTAGTGACGCACACATGACTCGGGTTGGTAGTGACGCACACATGACTCGGGTTGGTAGTGACGCACACATGACTCGGGTTGGTAGTGACGCACACATGACTCGGGTTGGTAGTGACGCACACATGACTCGGGTTGGTAGTGACGCACACATGACTCGGGTTGGTAGTGACGCACACATGACTCGGGTTGGCAGTGACGCACACATGACTCGGGTTGGTAGTGACGCACACATGACTCGGGTTGGTAGTGACGCACACATGACTCGGGTTGGTAGTGACGCACACATGATTCGGGTTGGTAGTGACGCACACATGACTCGGGTTGGTAGTGACGCACACATGTTATCTCCTGTATCTGTATAACGACTGAGATGCTGCAAGGGCAGGCTTATCCGGTTTATTGCGCGTTCACCAGTCAATTGTTCGCCGCGAGAACCTTTCCCAGAACTCAATCAATCAAGTATTATCGAAACCATTTTGAAGCTCCAGCACTCTATGTTATTGCTCGTCTGCTAACTCAAATCGTTCTCTCTCCTGTCCAACTACCCCCACCCTCCCTACATAGGCTTCGGTTGCAATCTGAACGGGACGACCACGTTGATCCTCATCAACAATTACTAAGCATACCAGCGAAAATGTATCGACCCAGTCATGCTTCACTTTAAACAAAAAGCACATGTTATTGTAAACAGAAAGCCTTTTCTTATCAATTGCATTGTGCTCACCCCATCCGTAACCCATCCCCCCCCCCCCCTTAAAAAACTCTTTTTTTTTAAATTCAAGCAGCGCATGTGCATGTGACACATATTGCCTGTCACTGTCAATAACCACAGCGATGGTTGATGCTGCCACTGAATGACACTTTTAGAGACTAATAGCTGTCCATCGTTGTCGATGAGGACCGCCGACATCATCCTTGTCACAGATTTCCCTGTTGGGTGTGGGTGCGCATGTGGCTGAACAGGCCAATGCGAGCACGAAAACATCTGCTACATTGTAGGGTGATGTCGTGAGTTGCGCAATATGTTTATAGTGAGGGAGATGTGCGCAGGATCTTCCTCACTCTCTCGTCCGGACTCAACATGTTCTAGAGGCAAGACATTGTCAAGACTTCTAGTAAAGGGTTCGGATGCAGACAGTATGGTGTCAGCGTGTGCCTCATTATCTCGGTAGCCCTTCCCTTCTCTTTTATCGCTGGGGTGGAGCTTTGAGGTATCAGTTTCTGAGTGCATTTGTTTGTGTATTCTTCTTCCACCTCTCATTCCTCTGGTCTTCCGCCTTGATTGTATACTTGTGAGTTCCGATGCCTCCTCGGTTAAGTGTATTTTCAGCACACGCAACAGATGTAGATCTGAGTTTGAAGGGACGTGGTGTGCTGATCGAAGTGCGTTGAGCTCCTTTCTGAAGTACCGTATGTTTGACGGGGTCAGGATGACCTCCTTCGTTTCAGTGTTCATGCTTCGTTATCTGGGTCACGATACAGCACGGAGCGACACTAGCCTTTGACCGGGTCAAGTTTCGGCCACGCTTTGTCCCATCGAAACTGTACACATTAGTCAACCTTTCACGACTAAAAATACACTGTTATATACTTCGTTGCATCACTTCTTTCACATTAGTATGCTTAATTCACAAGTCGGCACATTTATATCCAGGAATCACGTTAATAGTTTTAATAGTTTTAGAGACTACCAACTGCAGTTTTCAGCTTTCCAATATACGTTTATGACCTACTTACTGACTTTACCCTGGTATGCCCACATTACTACACACTCTCTCATCACACATACATACAAACCTAATTCAACACACACACAGTGACACACACACAGTTGTATATCTATCCATATATTTATCTATCTATATGTTTATCTATCTATCATTCAATCTGTCTGCCTGTCTGTTTGTCTGTCTGTCTATCTATCTATCTTTCTTGCTCTACCACTCTTTATATGTATATATATATATATTTTATATAAATATATATATATATATATGTATATGATTATATATATATACTCATATATATATATATATATATATACCATTTCTAATCATGTAGTTGTGTGTGTGTATGTGTGTGTACATGCGTGTGTGTGTGAGTGTGTTTAATAGTTTATGCACGCGCGTGCTCGCTTGCTAGCTATAGAGAACAGATTTTGAGAAACGGCAGCTATGCAGGAGAAGTCGCGTGAGCAGGATCTGGCTGAAACGCCGAAAGACTTCCTGGGTATTCAGCATTTACACGCTTACTGTCAGGCAATTATGTCATGTTTGTCTTATCCCCTTTGCGCGACTCCCCATTTTGGTTTTTAGGTTGTGTTTCTTGGAGTCAACGAAAATTGACTCTAACCCTGAGGCGTAAATGTGGAAGATGCAGGGAGCGGACAAGTTGATTATGAGCACTCCGGAGACCGGCGGGTCTGAACTTTTACGCGTTAAGTTAACCTTTCCTTTCCATTTGCTACAATCTCAGTTCAAGAGACGGCTACGACAACATTCATCTACATTATACCTGACAACATCATCTTTTGGTTTCAGCACCTACCAACTTTTGTCTAGCAAAAACATTTTCTTTTGATCTTGGCAGCTACCAACTTTTTTGTCTAACATCATTTATTGCTTTAAGAAACTTGAAGCTATTATCTAACAACATTTATTGCTTTAAGAAACATCAAGCTATTGTCCAACAACATTTATTGCTTTAAGAAACATCAAGCTATTGTCTAACAACCTCAATCATGAAGACAAATTGCAGTCGACGTTTAGCTCCTTCTGTCCAACCACAGAATCCTCAGAACAAGCTATGATCAACATTCTCTCCTTGCTGTATTCTCCGTCAAGTATTCCATCTTAACCTTCACTCTCAACACATGACAAAAAAAAAGAAACAGAGAGAGAGAGAGAGAGATAAAGGGAGTGACAGAAAAAGTGAGAGAGAGATAGAGGAAGGGAGAGGAAGGGAGAGAGAGTGCGGAAGGGAGAGATGGAGAGGAAGGGAGAGAGAGGAAGAGCAAGAGAACGGGCGCGAGAGACAGAGAAAGGAGGAGAGGAAGGCAGATGATACAAATAGAGAGAGATGGAAACAGAACGAGAGAATATTAGAGAAAGAAAGCCGCATAAAATAGCAGCTTGTCATGATACAATGAAATCAAGAAAGAATTCACATGCATGTTCTAGTCGATTCCTCTTTATCAATTATTTGTTACCCTTTTTCGTCAGCCTTTAACTGTGGCTACAACACTACCAAATCTAGTCTTAGTTGTTCAGAAATCTGGCCACATGCTCACTCAGCACTGGATCAAAATAAGAAACCACAAAACAAAAACAATTTATTACTGTTACATGCACACAAAATCCCTCAATTTGTATTGTGATTGCTCTTCACAGGAAACTAAAAAAGTTAACAAACCCTGCAGTATCCTTATCCTTGAATTTATTGAGTGGCCATTTTAATCTCATGTCAGCACAAAGTGGCACATTTGCGTTTATCATTACCATTCTTCGTTTGTTCAAAAATTGCCAGGGGCGGGTTAAGAAATCTTTCCAAATTAAATTGCTCACCGGACCTGGCTATCTCCAGACATAAGATACATCCCGGATATAAGAACAGCATCACAGAATTGGTTATTGAATCCGAAGCAATGCATGGGATATGTTAATACAAAAAATATGATTCTCTTTTGCTGATCGGATATTGTTGATGAATGTTCATTTCTTCTGGCTCCCCAACAATCTCCAGTTCGCTCAAACTTCCTGTTTTCTCCGGAGAGACGTTTCTCGCTTCAAAAGAGTTCAGACCTCAACACTGACTTTTTTTTTATGTATCACGAACCCTGATTGCGTCAGAAAGGCTGACTGGTTGAAGGCAGCGAATCTTTGGAAACAGAAAATAAAATCCTATCGAACAACTACAACAATTTATACATCGCGTCACTAACTTTACTTAACTTGTTTATTCTGGTTTACAATACATACTGTAAACAACCAGTTTCTTGGACGGTGTTTAACCGATATGCGAGTCCACATTAATAGACTGAAACGCTAGAGCAAAGTAGACACGCAGCCTTTTGGGCGCAATCTGTGCTTCTCTTAACAAACCATCGAATCATGATCGGTGTTATGCCATATCCCATAGATAGTCGCCTCTTACGACGTGCCCTCTGTGTGGCAGTGGTGCTATTCTTATCTTTGTCATACACAACGACCTCGGCGGACCACTCGGTAATTGGCCCTCTTGACAAATGACATTCGTCTGTCTTGAATAGTTGACTTGTCCATTTTTGTTGGGGCTAATTTTCCTTAAGGAGGAGGTAACCAGCGACAAGCCAACCATTTTTAGTCGCTCCTTACGACATACTTGGCAGGTTTACAGTTTGACTATTCTTTGCTCCCATTCGGCCCGGTATCATTTGGGCGTACAATTTATGCAGCTCCACAACACCAACAGCAAGAAAAGCATAAGCAGAGATGTGTCCTGTTTACTGTTAAGGCAGTGGAGCGAAGAACATTGTCAGTCTCTTTATGATAGTGAAGAACATTGTCAGTCTCTTTATGATAGTGAAGAACATTGACAGTCTCTATATGAGAGTGAAGGATATTGAAAGCCTATCTGTGAGAGTGAAAGACATTAACAGCCTCTCAATGAAAGTGCAAAACATTGACAGCATCTGTATGAGAGTGAAAGACATTGACAGCCTCTCAATGAAAGTGCAAAACATTGACAGCATCTGTATGAGAGTGAAAGACATTGACAGCCTCTCTATGAGAGTGAAAGACATTGACAGCCTCTCTATGAGAGTGCAAAACATTGACAGCATCTGTAAGAGAGTGAAAGACATTGACAGCCTCTCTATGAGAGTGAAAGACATTGACAGCGTCACTATAAGATTAGAAAATGAATTCTCTCAATTAGAGTAAAGAACAGTGATAGTGAGAGCGAAGAGCATTGACAGTCTAGCTCTGAGATCAAAGAGCATTGACATTCTAGCTCTGAGATCAAAGAGCATTGACAGTCTAGCTCTGAGATCAAAGAGCATGGACAGTCTAGCTCTGAGATCAAAGAGCATTGACAGTCTAGCTCTGAGATCAAAGAGCATGGGCAGTCTAGCTCTGAGATCAAAGAGCATTGACAGTCTAGCTCTGAGATCAAAGAGCATGGACAGTCTAGATCTGAGATCAAAGAGCATTGACAGTCTAGCTCTGAGATCAAAGAGCATTGACAGTCTAGCTCTGAGATCAAAGAGCATTGACAGTCTAGCTCTGGGATCAAAGAGCATGGACAGTCTAGCTCTGAGATCAAAGAGCATTGATAGTCTAGCTCTGAGATCAAAGAGCATTGACAGTCTAGCTCTGAGATCAAAGAGCATGGACAGTCTAGCTCTGAGATCAAAGAGCATTGACAGTCTAGCTCTGAGATCAAAGAGCATTGACAGTCTAGCTCTGAGATCAAAGAGCATTGACAGTCTAGCTCTGAGATCAAAGAGCATTGACAGTCTAGCTCTGAGATCAAAGAGCATTGACAGTCTAGCTCTGAGATCAAAGAGCATTGACAGTCTAGCTCTGAGATCAAAGAGCATTGACAGTCTAGCTCTGAGATCAAAGAGCATTGACAGTCTAGCTCTGAGATCAAAGAGCATTGACAGTCTCTGTATGATAGTAAGAACATTGACAATCTCTCAATGAGACAACAGAACATTGACAGTCTCTCAATGAGATCAAAGAACATTGACAGCTATGGCTGTAAAGGCCAATCCGTGAGTGACAGTCCCTTAGACAGATCGTACAACCATACTGAGAAGGCTGGCTTGCCTGGCTGTTTCTTGATCTCTTCAGTCTTTCTCTATTCTCTACAGTCAGAAGACCTCTACGAGCGTCAGTAGTCACTATGCCCTCTTCAGCTGACTGTCTCCGGATAGCTCGATCATGAGAAATTCCTTCCCTTTCCAGGACTAAGATGGGATGTCGCATAACTTCATGTCTCTCTTGCATACATCCTTGAATCGCAGTGTGGGACGGCCGATTCTTCTAACTCCAATGACTAGCTGTCCATAAAGGATATCCTTTGGCAGCCTCTTGTCTTCCATGCGATAAACATGTACTAACCACCGTAGACGTCGCTGGCTCAACATCGAGTACATGCTGTGAGTGTTTGCTTTCTGTAAGATCGTATTATGTGACACTCTCTCTTGTCACCCAATTCCAAATACTCGCTGTGGACACTTCAGGCGAAATTTGTTCAGCAGCCGTTCCTGTTTAGTGTAAGTGCTCCAAGTCTCGCTTCCATACATGAGAGTGCCAAGAACGCAGATCTGATAGACCCGGACCTTGGTATAGTGAGACAGCGCAGTGTTCCCCCAAACTCTCTTCGTCAGACGGGCCATGATGGTACTTGCCCCGCCAAGACTACTGGCTATCTTCTTCTCGAGCGAGAGAGTGTTGCTGATGGCAGACCCCAGATAAGTGAAACTCTTGACGACCTCTAGAGTAACGCCATCAATCTTTAGGGTAATGCCCAGTGCGTAGACCTTGGTCTTTTCCAGGCCTATGGTGAACCCAAACAGCTTGCTCTTCTCGGCGAATCTGTCTCCAAGTCTTCTCATTATTGGTCACTAGAAATGCAGTATCTGCAAATAGCATCTCCCTAATGAGCACCGTCCTAACCTTGGTCCTCGCACGCAGTCGGGACAGGTCAAACAGTCGCCGATTTGACTTGGTGAGAAAAAAAACACCGTCCAAAGATGTGTCATAAGCGTAGGATAGGAGCATGGAGAAGAAGATCCAACAGAGGGTCGGCGCGAGCACCCATCCCTGCTTCACTCCACTTTTGACGGGAAAAGAGTTTGAAGACGATCCGTCGTATAGACCTGAGCCCTTCATATCAGTGTCAAAATAAATTATTATGCTACGCAGCTTTGGGAGAAGGGGGGGGGGGGCGATCTTCTCGAGGAGTTTGAATAGACTCAACATTATGCCAGAGCAAACCACATTGATGTCCATACAGACAGGCATACAGACATTAGTGAAGAACAAAAGAGCTACGACAACATCAAGATTGCATCAGAGGAGCACATAATGGCAAAACTAACAATGAATGAAATGAATGAGGCCATGAGAACTTTAAAGAAAAAGAAATCGCCCGGAAAAGATGGGGTAACAAATGAAATTCTGATGGGGGTTGGGCCAAACAGCAAAGAGGAAGTTACTGTCAGTCCTGAACCAAAGCTGGAAAACGGGAATTGTACCACAGGCATGGAAAAACGCTGTACTTAAACCAGTACCAAAGAAAGAAAAAGATTGAACAGATCCAAATGGAGACAGGCCTATCAGTCTACTGAGATGTAGGTAAACTGATGGAGCGTATGATAAACACCAGACTGATGTGGTACCTGGAAAAAAAACGCATATTAGTTAAACAGCAAGCAGGATTTAGACAGCACAGATCCACTGAGGACCAGATCACTCTCATAGCACAGGAAATAGATGATGCTTACCAAGAGAAAAAGCATACAGTAGCGGTTTGGGTGGATCTAGAGAAGGCATTTGACAAGGTGTGGAAAGAGGAACTTAAAGTCAAGCTACGAAGAAGTGAAGTATCTGGAAAATTGTACAGATGGATCAGCCACTACCTCAAAAACAGAACAGCCAGAGTTCAAGTACAAGGGCAGATGATCAACAAGGTGATACTTGAGCAGGGAGTACCCCAAGGAGGAGTACTGTCACCCGCACTTTTTCTGGTGTGTATAAAGAACATCAAAGAGAATATACCAAGACGAGTCCACAGCTCCATGTTTGCAGACGATCTGGCTATGTGGACCTCTGAAAAAAATCTCACCATAGCAAGAAATCGGAGGCAGCAGGCCCTAACATCGTTGGAGGAGTGGGTGAACTCATAGCTGGTCAAAATAAATGAGGAATAAACTTTCAAATAAACCACAGAGCACCAAAATAAGTCTTACTGGCAAATATCTGCGGCCAAACGACAACCAAAACTTCCTGGGAGTCACATTTGATCGGCGCATGACATGGAAAAGTCAGATCGAGAGAAACCGAATGAGAGCATGGCAAAGAATGGCAATCATGAGGAAACTTGCTGGCACAAGCTGGGGAGTAGATGAAAGAAAACTGAAGAAACTGTACACTGGAAGAGTGAGACCAGTTCTCGAGTATGGCATTGTGGCATGGGCAACAGCAGCAAAGGCGAACGTTCATAAAATTAGCAAACTCCAAAATCAAGCCATGAGAGTTATAACAGGAGGCATGAAGTCAACGCCAGTTGTAGAACTTGAAAAGATTACAAATCTGCAATCCATGCAATCCTGCAATCAAGTGAACTTGAAATTGAGGGATATACAATGTTAAGGAAAGATAGGATAATTGGAGACAAGACTAAGGGAGGTGGTGTTTTATTATACTGTATAAATTCTGTTAATATAACGATCAAAGATTATTTATCATGTGGTAACAAAAATGAAAGTGTATGGGGAGAAATAGAAAGTGGGGGTGAAAAAACAGTGATTGGAGTGTGCTATAGATGTCCATCAAGTCAAAAAGAGGAAGATGAGGAGCTGATTAGTAGTATAGCAAAGGCAAGTAAAGGGAAATTATTATTAATGGGAGATTTCAACTATCCAGAAATAAAATGGGATATGGCAGAAGCACTTGTAGAGTCAAAACCTTTTGTTACGTGCATAACTGACAATTTTTTAATTCAACATGTAGAAGCAGCCACCAGAGGCAAAAACATACTCGACCTAGTTTTTACCACAGAGGAAAATATGATTGAAAACGTTACCGTTGGGGAACTGTTTGGCTCAAGTGACCATCAAATCATCCGTTGGGATCTTATTGCAGGGAAAGAAGTAAACATAAACACGCGAACATACGACTACTCTAAGGCAGATGTTAAGAGGATGAAAGAGGCAGCGAACCACATAATCTGGAAAGATATTATTGTAGGAACAGATGTTGAACAGGAGTGGGAAAGTTTTAAAATAGTTCTAGAAACGCTAAAAGAGGAATGTGTTCCATGTAGGGAGGTAAACCCCAAGCGTAATAAGTGGATAACTAGATTTGTAGTGAAATGTAGAAGAGCAAAAAATAAAGCATGGCAAAAATATATAGAGGCAGGTAAATCAAAAGAAACATATGTAAAATATTTGGACAAACAGAACATATCTCAGAAAGCGAATAAAACAGCAAAAATAGACTTTGAAAAAAAACTTGCTCAGAGGATCAAGACTGACAGTAAAAGCTTCTTTTCTTATGTTAGAAATAAACAAAGAACGAAAGACAAAGTAGGCCCTCTCATAGACAGTACAGGGAAAATAATAAGTGAGAATAGGGAGGCTGCTAATCTGCTCAATCAGTACTTTGGCACAGTCTTCACAAAGGAGGACTGCTCCGAGATCCCAGAGCCTATATATATTTTTCAAAGATACATGGATACAGCGGGATTAAGATCAATCTGTATTACAGAGGAAATGGTTTTTTACAAATTGGATGGGTTGAAAGTGAATAAATGTCCAGGTCAAGATGGTATTCACCCAAAATTGCTGTATGAAATTAGAAACCAACTAGCAAAACCATTGGCTATATTATGTTCTCAATCACTTACAAAAGGGATTGTTCCACCGGATTGGAAAGATGCAGGAGTGATCCCCTTATTCAAAAAAGGCAACAAATCAGATCCGGAAAATTATAGACCGGTGAGTTTAACGAGCATAGTCTGTAAATTGTTAGAGTCAATAATCAAAGAAAACATTGTAATGCATTTAGACAAATTTAATCTAATTAGAAATAGTCAGCATGGGTTTACTAGAGGGAGATCATGCTTAACAAATCTATTAGAATTCATGGAGGAGGTTACTAAAATCATAGATTAAGGGGAGCCAGTGGATGTTATTTATCTAGACTTTGCAAAGGCCTTTGATAGATTACCTCATCAAAGATTATTTCGAAAGTTAAAATCACATGGAATAGGTGGCGAAGTTGCCAAATGGATTGAAAATTGGTTAACGGGAAGAAGGCAGAGGGTGGGCATAAATAAGGAGTACTCTGAGTGGAGTGAAGTGAAAAGTGGTGTGCCACAGGGCTCGGTTTTGGGACCAATTTTGTTCTTGATATATATAAATGATTTGGACATTGATATGAGATCCATGATTGCAAAATTTGCTGATGACACAAAACTATGCAGTAGTGTCTCATCTAAAGCGGAAGTGGATATATTGATGTCGGATTTAGATAAAATTCGAGAATGGTCTGTAAGCTGGCAAATGGAGTTTAATGTAGATAAATGTACAGTCATCCACATGGGTAGATCCAATATGAAACATCATTACAGAATGGGTGAAAACAATATTAGAAAGATAGATAAGGAAAGGGACCTAGGGGTTATAATAGATCATACAGGAAAGGTGAGTGAGCAAGTTAAGGTAGCAGTGAAAAAGGCAAATGCAATGTTAGGTATGATAAAAAGATATATTAAACATATGAGCAAGGAAGTGATCGTCAAACTGTATAAAGCTTTAGTTAGACCTAGATTGGAGTACTGTGTACAGGTGTGGAGTCCTTATCATAGAGGGGACATAAACATGCTAGAAAGAATACAAAAAAGAGCGACAAAGATGATAGTGGGATTCCAGAATTACAGTTATGAGGAACGACTCAGAAAAACCGGCCTACAGTGTCTTGAAGAGAGAAGAATTCGTGGTGACTTAATACAGGTTTATAAGATGATCAGAGGAATCGATAAATTAGACTATAACACGTTTTTAAAATACAGCCACCTACAATAACACGAGGGCATAGCTACAAGCTGATTAAAGAGAGGTCCAGGTTAGATATTAGGAAATATTTTTTTAGTCAGAGAGTGGTGTCTGCTTGGAATGCATTGCCAGGGGAGGTAGTGGAGGCAGGGACAGTTAATGCATTTAAGAATAAACTGGATGCGCATAGATTTTAGAGCAAGGTGATGTAAATGTAACTGGTTGTATACAGACTCTGCAGGGTCTTCTAAACCAGTATAAAGATGTTAAGTTAAGTTAAGTTATGACTGACAGAAGAAACTGCAGAGCCCAGCAGCAAGCAGAGAAACTAAGAAGACTGACAGACCATCCAATGGATCAGAGACTAAATAGATTTGGAAAAAGGAAACTAAAGCGGAGAAACTTTGCAGAAATAGTCAAAGCAAAGATGAGCGAAGACCCTGTGAACACCATAACAACACCAAAGCCCATCCCTACTGTACGCAAACCCACATGGAAGCAGCATATCATTCCGGAGGTGGTATACAATATACCAGGTATTGGAAACAAGATCAGCCGGATTGAAAAATAAAGAAGAGACATAACCCTGAGGTACAAGCGGAAGAATACAAAAGCATGGACTGGACCCATGCATACACCGACGGTTCTGTAACAAACACAACACATAATGGAGGGGTGGGGGGGGGGGGGTAATTCCTGAGCCTAACAAATGGTAGAAAAATAACACTGTCAGTGGCATCTGGAAAATTCTCAAGCAATTTAAGAGCGGAGGCAGAGGCACTGAGGGCTGCAGTAAAAGCAATGCTGCCAAGCGAAAGGAATGAGATCCAGATAGTCTTGTTTACAGATGCCCTGGCCCTGGGTTACAGCACTAAAAAGCCAGAAAAATACTGAACTTGATGATTTCAGAGCAGTACTCTGTCAACTATGCCAGCAGGCCACCCTAAAAAGAGTAGTGGTACAGTGGGTTCCATCCCACTGTAACATTCAAGGCAACGAGGAGGCAGACAGACTGGCAAAAGAAGGTGCAAGACTACCACAACCAGATTATAGTGTGACATGCGAAGAGTTCAAAAGGTTTATTAGGGCCAGATACATGGCCAAATGGGAAACAGAACATACTGGCTACACACAAAAAACGATGCTTATTACCAGTTGAACAGAAGAGAGCAGGTCGTGGTCTTCAGACTCCGCACAGGCCACAACAGACTGAGGTACCATCTATTCAATAAACTGAAGATAGGTGGCACTGACGAATGCACCTGTGGTACCGGGAAAATGACCGCTGAATATATGCTGCAAAATTGCCCGACATACGAGGACCAGAGAAAGCACATGTGGCCATCACCAGTATCAACACTAGACAAGCTCTATGGCAGTGTCGACAGCCTCAGGATGACAGCTGCTCTGTTCGAACAAATTCAAGCTGACGTCTGACAGCGTACGAAGAAAAAGAAGAATAAGAGGAAGAAGAAGAATATACCCCTTCTATTAACCAAGTCGAAGGCCTTGATGAGATCTAAAAACATCATAAAGAGTGGCTGGTCTTGTTCTGTGCACTTCTCTTGGATTTGGCAAGCGAGAAAATGATATCCGTTATTGATCTACCTACTCTAAAGCCACACTGGGGTTCTGGGTACACCCTGTCCGTGAGCAGTCTCAGCATGCAGGCGTTAACTTTCCCTACAACACTCAGGAACGAGATCGCTCTGTAATTATTGCTGTCACCGCGTACCAAAATCGCACATCACAAAAACATCAGCAAACGTACTTGATAAAGGCGAAACGAGCGTTTTTTGCTACATTATCAACGTCCAACTCCCGTAGAACTTATATATGTGTATAGTTCTCCTTTGGAATATTTCTCTTATCTAAATGTGTTTCTCTAGCATTATCTGACAAATAATATATTATTATTATATCATCTTATACCATTTTACATTACCTTTAAAAATGTCCGTTATAAATTAAACGTCATCCTGGCAAAAACTGTCTCATCTGTTTTAACACTGGCTATCATTCACTTTGAGGGTCACATTCAGAGATGTTTGATTCTCCTGTTGATAACAGGTGATCATAACCGCAGCTTCTTCACTTCCTTTCTGACCTTTAGTTGATGTCTTTTGAAGTCAATAACACATTTCTTCACCGACATCCGTTCTGTGACTACGCGATGCTCCATTTGTGGCTCTCGATTTTTCTTTCGGCTTTTGGGAACCAGAATTAAGTTCAGGATCAGACAAATCAAAGTAGCCAGGACACCTCTTCAAGTCCGTCCTCGACGCTTTGACGTGTTTTGGTAGATGCTGGGTTGAATTCAACGGTGGGGATGGGAAGGCGGGGGGGGGGGGGTGATTGTTGGGAAAAGGGTCACATTACTACATAGGCTGTTGCTGCTATTTAGAAATTGTCCTTCCTGGTCTACCCATAAAGAGTACAGGATTCATAATGTCATCAAAACCACTAAAGAGAGTTGGCATGGGGCTAACAACGCCGCCACATAAAGCATATTGCTGTAGAAACCACTACTGCAAGAGATTTTAAAGTGAGCTGGCGTGGGCTTAGTTATGGAAGCCAAACTGCAGGGTCATATGACCTGACTGAAGTGAAAGGATAGTCGAAGAACAAGAGGAATAAAAAGACAAACCGTTTTAATCACAGACTGAGGGTGCTGAGTCGTTTGTGTGAAACATACTGACCAGAACACCAAAATCAAGCCTAGCCCGTGAGCCTGAAAACTGGCTAATTACAAAAAACTAGCCAGTGAGAACGGGATTCAATAATGAGATCTCCAGAATAATGTCTACTGAAAAGCCTCACAGCGCACTACAGCTGGAGCCGCCAAGTTCACATTATTCGGTACGCCCCTGAACCACCGTTGAACAGCCTTTAAGAGTCCGGGAGTTAGCATGAAAAGCTACACAAAACGATTTCCACCAGGTTGTCTTCGGTCAATCGCTCCTTCACCTTCTCTCTACAGCCCACATCGTACCAGTTCTGGTACTGTGGTACTGTTGTCTGTATTTAATGAGCGTATTCCAGTCCACTGCAACATCCAACAACATACAGACGTGTTAAACAGTTAGGAATATTGTAACAAAGATACACAACAACAACATACGTCGAGACAGAAACAATTATCAAGATCAAAACGGAATAGAGACCACCCTGGCCATACAGAAAACCTGCCTTGCACCAACTGTCCAGGCGAGCTCAGGTAATCATTTTCGGCCTGCTTGCGCAAAAGACACAACAGACTGAGACGTGAGACTTTATAATTAATTCAAGATTGACACAGCAGACCTTTGTGTATGTGGCACAGTTCCATGAGAAGGGAACATATATTGCCGCCTGCCCTTCATACACCAGTTCCTAGTTCTGTGTTCTTAGTCGACCTCTACTTCTATAGGGGCACATGCCCCTGTGCAGGTCCCAGCTCTGATGTGAGTTGGATGTAGCTGGGAGAAAAGTTTCTTGCTTAGCGGCTAGGCTCGAGCAGCTTAATACTCCTAATATTCCGCTGGTTTGGGACAATCACTTGGGGAGGTGGTTAACTGATCTCAATAGACTCAAACACTAGAGCAAAGTAAACCCGCAGTCTGTTAGGCGCTATCTATGCTGCTCCAAGCCACCTAACCGTGGCCGGCGTTATGCCATGTCACACAGTTAGTCGCCTCTTACAATATGCTCTCTGTGAGGCAGTTGTGCTATTCTTGTCCTTGTCATACACAAAGAGCCCAGCTGACCACTCGAGACCAGTACACCAGTAACATAAGTATTTCATGACAATTTGCATGTGAGTGTACAGAGCCTTGAGTTGACTTATGTCATTGTTAGAGCCATTCAAGTCAAAGCCTGAAGACAAACGAAGAAGCAACAAATATATTAGGACATGGTCGATTCAATTCCAGTGTTGACCGGTTGTGATGGTGTCCATAACTTCTTGGACAAGCAGTTCTTGCGAAAGTGATCTGCCAGAGAGTTTGATAAATGTTTCAGTAGGCACGGTGTGTTCAGAAATGATTATAAGAACGTTTTGCAACAAGTCGTTGGTCAGATGAGATTTATTGAGAGTTTTGATAGTTTGAACATCACCAAAGAAATATAGTTTTTTTCTTACATACATATTTATTGTTTTGGGTTATTGTTGCTGAGGTTTGGTGTAGTAGATGATGTTTTCTTTCTTGTTCTAACGGAGCGTTCATACATTATGTGTGTTCTATAGCTTATCTGTTCTCGCTGACGTATATAATAAACACAGGAACGCTTATATACAAAAACATTGACTGTCACATAGGCTCGAGACAGTGTGATCGGGTTCCAACTCATAAGACGTAAACTTTCTAATTTTTTTCTAACCGGGTGAAACAACACATGAACCTGTTTACTTTATGACCACTACACGGGCAAGAGGCATTTTTTCCTTATCCCTGTAATCCTTACATATGGTATTAGCTATTTCCAAATACGGCAATGACAGTTTTTGTGTTCTTCACCGAAATTAATATCCTTTTTCTGATCTTATTTTTTTTATCATTTTGACCAGAGTGTCCTGGTGAGCAAAAGTTTTCGTGACTGGGCTGCATTTTTGCTTGTTTGGTTTTTTTTTGTGCTTTTTTTTTATTTGTTTGTAACTGGTGCTGCTAATTAAGTAAGTATCAATGTTTCTCGTGTCTAGTAACACAATCTTGTTGTGTTATAAGAGGGTAACTGCAGAAGATGGGATTACATTCTCATGAGCTGTTACGTTGTCTGACTCGTTCAGTCTTCAGTACAGGAACACGTTTCAGCAACATTATTCGTTCTATCTCACGTGGTAACATTGGTTGATGCTCGCCTGTCTGGGGGCTTCAGATGGCATTTATTTCTCTTATTGGTCATAGTTGCGGAAAGACCGTGTATGCTACTTGTAAATGAGATTTGCTTTAACTATACTATTTATCAGTTGTAGAACGTGTAGGGGTAGAGCAGCCACTTTCAAGGCAAAAGACGTGGGTTCAACTCCCGATACCAACACGCTTCAGTCGACCCAGCTGTAAAGGGAGTTCATTCGTAAATTGGCACCTGACCTAGATTAGGAAAATAAAGAGCGAGAAAGGGAATTGGCTACCCCACTTTCCTCAAGATGTAGCTATGTACAATGACGTCTCTAAAACTTCATCTTTGACGGCAATTTATGCTATGGAAGTTATTATCGCGCGTGCGTGCGTACGTGCGTGTGTGTGTGTGTGTGTGTATGTGTGTGTGTGTGGGCGTGTGTGTGTGTGTGTGGGCGTGTGTGTGTGTGTGTGGGGGCGTGTGTGTGTGTGTGGGCGTGTGTGTGTGTGTGGGGGGGCGTGTGTGTGTGTGTGTGCGTGCGTGGGTGCGTGCGTGCGTGCGTGCGTGCGTGTGTGTGTGTGTGTGTGTGTATGTGTGTGTGTGCGGGCGTGTGTGCGGGCGTGTGTGCGGGCGTGTGTGTGTCAGTGGTAGTTAAGTTTCTAAACTGATTTTCTGATGTTGAAGTTCTGGTGGCAGTTGGCAAGTTACTTCGGAAGTTTTCACCAAACAAACAGTGTTATGTTATTCTATCTTCAAGATGTTTTCAAGCATGTTGATACAATCACTCAATACACAGTTGTGATAACCCATGCATTTAATACATGAAGCGGGGAATTTACAAAGTGTATTGATTTCTACCTGCCGTTTCATTTGACATTTGGCAGAAAGCTGTTTTATGTTCTTCATTTTTATCCTGGAAAACTACCATTTTGTCGCAACCATCATCACTAGAACCATCCCTGCTACAGTCACTGCTACAATAGCAAAATCTGTTACCGGTGCTTGAAATGGAACAACGAATAGTAATGCTGTAACCTACGAGATATGCTGTAAGAGACGACTAAGGAGGGTTGAACAAGGAGCTGGATAACCCTATCAGTAGAAGCTGAATATCACAATAGACAGAAAATAATACACGTATGTCGTACCGTGTAACAGGAGAGAATAGGTGAGCAAGATTACCAATACAGGTATAACTTATAGTGTAACAGGAGAGACTATGTTAGAGAGATTACCAATACATGTATACTCTATGGTAAAACAGGAGAGAATATGTGATAGAGATTACCAATACATATATACCCTATGGTACAACAGGAGAGAATAGGTGAGAGAGATTACCAATACATGTGTACCATATGGTATAACAGGAGAGAATAGGTGAAATAGATTCCAACATTGGCTCTTTCCATATTTTCAGACGATAATAATTGTGCTTTGAAAATAAGTTATATAACTACAGCCCATGACAGTAACAAATGTGACTCGTAAGACCAATCCGAACAGAGAAGCGTCTTTAACAGTGGGTGCAAAGAAAGCCAGAACCGTTTACGGCATCGCATGGTTTGTAGTGTCTGCTCAAACACTGAGTCTTTCACTTATCAGAAATCAGTATCTCCTATGTCTGTATTCCATGCTTAATCCTGCCCCTTCATGTAACACTATCAATGGCGTCCTGTTCCCATGATTCCAATTCGATGCTTGAATTATTCATATCCCGCTTGCATACATCCTTGTACCGAAGTAGTGGCTGGCGTCGAGACTTTTTCCGTAACTGTAATTTCCCATATAAAAGATATTTTGGTATTCTGCCATCATCCATCCTCCGAATATGCCATCGGAGCCTTCTGAAGACTACGCATAGAAAAGATTGTGACAGTGCATATTCTCTCCAACACCTATGCGTTGGTGATCTTGTCTTGGCAACCAACCCCCAAGATTCTGCGCAGGCACGTCATATGATAGCTGTTTAGCCGTATCTCCTGGTGCATGTAGGTAGACTATGTCTCACTGTTATAAATAATGGTACTGAGGACAGAGGTCTAGTAAACAAGTGTTTTTGTTTTAACAGTGAGCTTCTTGTTCTACCAAACTCTTTTTGTTCACCTGCTTATTGTTGATTCCGCCTTGCCTATCCTGATATTGATCTCTTGGTCCAGGGATCCTTAATTATTGATTGAGGATCCCAAGTACGCAAAATGATTTACTTACATCGAGAACCCCAGTATCAATAGAGATTACTGGTGGCTTTTTTTGCACACTGGACCCTAACTTGTGTTTTCGTTTTGCTGATTGTTACCCCGAACTCACAGCAGTCATCCGAAAATGCAGATAGTGAGCTTAGCAGTTCCCCCTCTGAGTGAGTCGTAATTGCGGGATCATCCACAAAGAGCAGTGAGAGAGATTACTATTACATGTATAACTATTGGTATGACACATTTAGCAACAATCCTCTTTATACAAAACATCCACTTAGAACCAACAATAACATAACATGCATCATCAAACAAACAAAAACTTACCTGAATACCAGGTGTCCTATTATAGCCAAACACAGCTGTCTGAAACAAAAGAAAAGTGTGTCTTCTAAAGAGCACAATTGTTGACAATGTGATACAGAAATATGGAGAATTGCAATAGAACAGAGGCCAGTCATTTGTTTGCACTGTCCAGCTGGGTTCTTTAACAATGGTTGTAAATCGATCCGTTGTAAGTTCAGTCTTTGTATGTTGAGTCATCGTAAGTCGAGTCGTCGTAAGTCGAGCCGTCGTAAGTCGAGTCGTCGTAAGTCGAGCCGTCGTAAGTCGAGTCGTCGTAAGTCGAGCCGTCGTATGTCCGAATCCTTACAAGCTACCTATTACATTTTAGTTGATTCTTGAACTCTACTCGTTAAGTTCAGTCGTGGAAAGGCGAAAAGTCTTTGTCTCGCAAGTCGAGACGTCTTAATTTGAGTCTTGACGGTTGTGACAACGTCATTTGAGACTTCAAAAATTGAACCTCATGTGTTGAGTGCCCAGATGTCCGACTCTTGTGTCCTCAAATGTACGACGCTATGATGATGCTTAATTACCACAATGAGAAAGATTATTATGTGTGTGTGCTATGAAAATGTCATTAAGTGGCGGGTTGCAGTAGTTTTCCTCACATCACTGGCATGCTGATGAAGGTTAATTATTGTCCTCAAGGCTGTTTTGCTATGCCTGGTTTCATCTGCGTGTCGCTCATAACTACGGGGGTCACTGGATCTGCACTTCGTTAGCCAGGTTGCCATTAAAACAGCCCGTTTCCAGAGAGACCTGCATGGAAGTGAGGTGGGAGATCTTGGTCAGTGTATTTTAGTTGATCCTAAATAACATGCCTGATCAGTTTGTTTTGCCTGACCCTGACTAACATGCCCGATCAGTATGTTGTGCCTGACCCTGACTAACATGCCCGATCAGTATGTTTTGCCTGACCCTGACTAACATATCTGATTAGTATGTTATAGATGACCCTGATCAGAATGATTTGTCTGACCAGACTTATAAATATGTGATATTCAAAGAAAGGTATTTAATACTTTGATAGTAAAGTAACATCAAACACACATATATGGATTTCGTAAAATTCATTACAAAACATAATAATTATATGTATAACGGTATTGATGCTCGAAATTCACAATATGTTTCAATTAATAAAAAATATCGTTGACCTCGGGCATCAACCATTGAGCACATCTCTTGGGCATGCATAGCCCTGTGCTACTCTTTCTGTCTCACTCTAGATGTAAACATTTAATCGGAGATACGTCTCACATTCTCTTCTCAGTGTATTTTTTAATTTGGCTCCTTTCTCTTCCGTTGAGAATTCCATGTTTATTTGGGGGGTTTTGTTTTGTTTTTTGCGTTCGCCTTATTTCTCTAATCCCCAAGGCGATGTGTGTTACACTTTGGTTTTTATTTTGCGCCTGTCGATGCAGTGCATCCGACCAGCATGCATTTTATGTAAGGGTCTGCTTCCTCCTGCATTTTCTAAGGGTTTTCTTCCCCTGGGTAACGGCCGGTGCTGTGATGGGGATCGAACCCAGCACCTTTGAGTTATGAGCGTGTCACATGTGAGTCCCTGTCTTGCTATGATGGGCGGTGCCATCGTCAGTGTATGTCCTTTCCAGCCCCATTGTCTTCTCCCATTGTGTAATTCCAGTACCTGTTGTTGACTCTTTTTCCATAGGTTTTCGGTCTTCATTCTCACTATGTCCTGTCCCGTTATGCTCATTATTTTCTATAGAAATATGTGAACGATTGGACGAGTCTTGGTTGTATGGTATTGGTCGTTCTCTAGGATTCGACTCCATACAACATCATCGACTTGACACTGACGTTGAATATTATAACTTTGGTGTGAATCTTGCTGGATCTGGATCTTGATATGTTGTTTAGTATGAGGAATGTCACTTCTGGGTTTCCAGTTCTGGCTTACATCCACATATGTACGCTCTTCCATCGGCTCATCCTGCAGCTTGATTGGCTGGCTCGATGTTGATCGGCTAAAATTGAAGGAGTTTGGTTTTTTTCATGTTGATATTCTGTCCAAGTTTGATTGATTGCACTTTGAGCCTGTCCGATTTCCCTTGCTTTTTGTTCTGTGTGAAAAAACTATAAGATCATTTGCGAAGTTCAGGTCCTCCAATTGTGACCATAGTCTCTTCTGAATTCAAATTCTCTTTCCATCGTTTGCTGTCTTCACTATTCAATCTATGGCCAACATGAACCTGAAGGGCGAGAGCAGGCATCCTTGTTTCGCCCATTTTTGCACCTCGAAGATGTCAGTCAGTGCTCCTTCATGTATCTCTCAGAAAACTGTATCTCTCTACACACTTTGTATGAGTGTTATGAACTTCTCTGGTATTCCATAGTTTCTCAACAGTTGCCAAAGTGTGTCGATCCTCGCTGTCAAACTCATTGTCGTAACTATACAATTTGCGTAAATGGATGTTTTCCCATTGAATACTTGTTCTCCTATGATGCGACGAGTAGCTATATGATTTGTGCATAATCTTCCCAGTGGAATCCTGCTTGTTCCTGTGAGCATTATTTTTTCTCTGCGTCCTCTTTTAATCTGCCCAGGACGACTATGCTAAATAGTATGCCTGGCACTAACAGCAAATCAATTCCTTTATAGTTGTTGCCCTATACCTGGTATCCCGTCTTGGGCAGCTTAATCCGATGACCATATTTTCATTCTGTTGTCACTCTCTTTTCTTCCCATATCTTCTTGAATGATCCTTCTAATATACGTATATATTGCCGTATCTATATCTGTCATTATACGCTCATAACTGCTGCTGCTATTCCGCTGGGACTGCTGCTTTTCTTTTCTTGAGTTTCAATATGCCTTTTTGGATTTATATCTAGCATTTTTTCAATTGCAGTCTGATTTCAGGGTCTTCTCTGCTGGTAGGATGTTTGGAGTTTCATGTGGTGAAGTTGTGCATAAGTTTTCTTTGACATGCTCTACACATCGTTTCTGTTGTTCCTCTGATAATGTCACTATTTTGCTTTCCTATCATTGACAAGTTTATCTTTCTATTTTTATATATTCCATTTTGTTTGTAAATGTGTGGAAGTTTTTCCTAGTTCCTCTCTCTCTCTCTATCTCTCTCTCTCTCTCTCTGCTGGTGCTGCTGCTGCTTTCTCTGCCTTATGTGCCAATGTATCAATATATTCTCTTTTATTGTTCTTAATGCATACTTAATGTCGTTGTATGTTGTGACATTTTGTGTTTGTGCTTCTGCTTTTGTGGCGCGGCTTTGGCAATTGTTCAGTATGGCTTTCTTTTTTTTTCTTTCTTACATTTTATGTAATGTCTCAGTTGTGATCCATTCCTTGCGTCGAGTTTTCTTGAATCCTGCAGTTTCTTCACAAGATTTATTCCACATGTCCTCAGCCTGTTCCATCATGCTATTAATGTCCATCTCATCGTCCTCGTATAAATCGTGTATGACTTGGTGTTTATTGTTCAGTGGTATTCCTTCATCTTTAACGGATCTGGCAATAGATGTGTGGTATTTCTCGTTGTTTTTGTTTTCCTTGAGTTTGTTCTACAATATCCACAGGGGCATGTGGTGGTCCAAAGCTGCGTCTGCAACTCGTTTTACTTTTACATCGTGTACTGTACTTCTGAATGCTTGACTCACACTGATATGGTAAATATGTGTTTCCGTTATGCGGTCTGGTAATCTCCATGTCGACTTGTGCACATTCCTGTGTGGAAACATAATGTCTCCAGTTATTATTTTGTGAAGTGCATGTAACTCTACAAACATTTCTTCATTTTCGTTCCATCTGTCCCGTTTCTTGTCATCCCACAAAATGTACATAACCAGATTGTCTTCTCCCACCTTAGCATTGGCCCATCATCAGTATTACGAGATGCTTCTTTTTATGTGTGTCAATGACCTCTTTCAATTCTCTACATGTGTGTGTTTTTCTCATCTACAACCTCGTTAGTTGAGACATGATGTTCATTATAATGTTCTTGTTTTGGGTTGTAACGCGCACACTGACAAGTCTATGCCTAATTGCTTCATGTTTCATTAACGCCCTCTGTGCCTCTCTACAAAGCATCATTGCCAATTCCTCTGTGTGACGGGCAACAGTTCTCTGGTGTTTTGAGTAAATAATCATCTCCTTAGTTGTCAATGGCATCTTTACTGATTTGGTCCATCTTGTTTCCCACAGTCCTAGGACTGGCAGGTTGTCATTTATTATTTCTGTAGCTATATGTGCCGTTATCCGTGTCTGATATAATGGTCTAACATTTCATGTCGCTATTTTAATTTTATTCTTGGAAGTCTGCAGAGGAACTAACCTGAGGCTTCCACTCAAATTGCGTCATTTTCCTTTAATCCTAATGCCCTATCTCTCCCAAGTCCTATTGCTTTTGTTCTATTGTAAATGTGTCTGTAAACGACTTAGTTTGAATAGATTCGGGTAGTCAGCCATAATCTAACCTATTATACTCTAGGTGAGTTGCTCGTTCTTAGTTTATACTCTTCCCTGTTACCTGTCCAGCCAGGGTGACCTTTCCGAGAACTGTCACATCCGCTGGGTTAGGCTCTGGGGTTATATAGACGCGCCTGCGCGCTCAACACGTCACTCTCACGGACTCTGGGAGTTCAAAACAATTGTACACAACTATTACTTTAGCTATTGTTACATGAGTGCATTAATGAGGGTCAGGAATAAGAGCCACTTGTCGCTGCAGTCGTCGATAGTGTACACGATTGATTTGTAATCTCCTTTTGTTTTTATTGTGGCAATTGTCACCAACATGTTCTGTGTACGATGGAGCGACAGATGCAGTGACATTATTGAAACAAGTAATGTCTAAGAAAGTTACATTTCTAAATGTATTCTCTCCAATGACTAGTTGAACGGTATTTGCTTTTCACTCAGGACATTGGTACCGATTGTGAAATTTTTTTTTTTTTTTTTTTTGCTTAGATGTTTGCCTCACTAGTTTCTACTGGCGGAGGCGCGCCATTTTCCACCCCAGACCGTAGTCAATTGGGCGATATCAGGACGTGTAAACCAGTGCTTGGATGCATGTGTGCATCTGTATGTACCTATGCTAGGTTTGTGCGCCCTCAGAAGCTAGCCCAACCAAAGTGCTATGGAAGGGCTTTACCACGAGGGCGCGTGTGAAAGTTGTGCAAGGGTGTGACTGTAGGACAGAGTCAAATGAAACAGTGAGGTGAGAGAAGAGAGAGAAGGGGGAGAGTGGCTGTCCGCCGAATGCTCTGATTGTGACAATCAGGTGTGCATGTGACTTATAATGTATCATCTAGACTCCATTTCTCTCCATTATTCAGCCACTGTTGCCGCTTCCTTGCCCTTTCCCCCAAAATATGTCTCATTCCCGCCCCTTTCCCCCAAATCTGTCTCATTCCCGCCATTCTCTTCCAAATCTGTCTCATTCCCGCCCCTTTCCACACCAAAGCATTTGCATGACCTATTACAGTAGTGATTTTTGTAGCAGTTTATGGAAGAGTTAGATGATGAGTTTGCTCATTCGAGTCCCAACCCTCTTCAGTCGACAATTACGACATGCATTGAAAGACACAATGGTAAAATTATGTTGTTGAACCTCGAGTGGCAATGCAGACGAGAATATGTTCACTTGTGACCTTCTAAGTATGTCGTAATGCACAGACGACTAAAAAAGGTTGTGCGTGCCGTTGGCAAAATAGGTCATCATGCAAAACAATTGCTATAAAATCGTCAATTTTTAGTTACAGACTTGATGTAAAAGGAAAACAGGTAGACAGGAAGGTAGCCCGCTTAGACGAGACAGGACTATCGCGCCAACCTTACATGAACAGAGTCGATGAGTCACAGGCTACATACAGTGATGGTGATGTCATTCTGATTTTACTTAAACAGGTCGTTTATGGACGGCCGCGGCCGTGGAAGTATGCTGGAGAGGGTCGTGTATGATCCTTGGTTTATAGACGGCCGCGGGCGTGGGAGTGTGCTGAAGAGGGTCATTTATGATCCTTGGTTTATAGACGGCCGTGGGCGTGGGAGTATGCTGGAGAGGGTCATTTATGATCCTTGGTTTATAGACGGCCGCGGGCGTGGGAGTGTTCTGGAGAGGGTCGTTTATGATCCTTGATGTCCATGGCTTTTTTAAGAACTGGTGGGTGCGGATGTCCTCAGCAAGCCGGTCTTCGTGTCCAAATCGAACCAAACGGCGACGGTTTAGGATGGCAAGTGTGCTTCCAAGGCTTGTCCATCGGTTGACCACGTCGTTTGAGATCTGGTCGTTCCAGCGGGTAGCAAGAATGCGACTTTGATTGCGCACATGGAGTATTGCATTGAATCTCTCACTGTGCGCTATGAGTGCGTCAATGCGTTTCTGATTTCGCACATGGGGTGCCTCAATGTGCTTCTAACTGTCCGGACGGAGTGTCTCAATGCGCCTCTGACTTTGGACTTGGAGTGTCTCAATGCGCCTCTGACTGTGGACTTGGAGTGTCTCAATGCGCCTCTGACTGTGCACTTGGAGTGCTTCAATGCGCCTCTGACTTTGGACTTGGAGTGCTTCAATGCGCTCCTAAACACTCTGAGGAATACGAATTTAAATAAACCAGCTGTTTAACCTTTGTTTGTATTTAAACATGAATGTACATGTGTTCTGCCGTGGCACACCACCATATCAGAGGAGGGATCCCTCAGAGTCCACGAGACAGTAAGAGATCACTCATTTATTTATTGGGCTGGTATAGACGAACACGCTGTCCTCACATATTATCGATTAAAACAATCTAATATTGTTACTCCTCCCATCCCCGGGTCGCACCCCCCCCCCCACCACCACACCCCAACCCTCCGGGGAGGGGGGCCCAATTGCTGCAATCAAGCCCACCCGATCCACGCCGTTGTGAGTCTGGTGTTCGGTGTGAGCCGACCGGACATGATCGTCAGTGGCGATAAAATCACGAATTATAACGATAAAGCTGTAGTGTGGCTATGCTTTAGACGCGAGTCTGCCTTGACAACAGCGGTCTAAAATGTAAGGCACATTCATTCCTGTCGTTGTGGTTTCTGTGGTCATTTAATTTTGCATTTATTCTAACACTGCAAGGTTGCCACTCCCATCCACAATCACGATCAGTTGATTTATGTGACATGCATATTAGGGCACATCGATGGACAAACGTAGTTGGCTGCTTTTTGTACTTTGGCTTCTAGGAGATCAAAAAGCAATAATTATGAATGTTAATGTCACACACAGGCTAAAATGAATAATTCGTTCATCTCCAGGAAAGGACCACTTGATCCACGCGAGTTTTATACCCGTATATATATATATGCTGACAAAAGGTCCACGTTCACACCAAAAACGATAATTAGTCAAATGGAATGTTTTTATTGACTTCAAAAACATTTCAAAATGAATTACAGTTTTCGAGTGATGAAAGTTTCTCCACAACAAATCCTTATCAAGTCCAGCAGAGATAACATTTGACCTTTAACCTGTCGATGTACGTCACGACACTCCACGCACTGTCACAAAGAAGAATTCCGTAACCGCATGATAAATGAAAGATGGGTAGAGGGTAGATGGGATATTTTAGAGGTCGAAAGCTCGAATTAGGTATGCGGCAACTTCTTGTTTTCATTTTAAATTTTCCAAATTAAAAACCTTTTCCAATTTTGTAATTTCATTTTGAAACCCATTATTCAAGACGTTAAAGTGATTTGAAAATTTCAGAATTAAATTATTCTACACTGAATATTTTAGGAAGCAAAACTTTTTTTGGTTTTTCTTCAAAGACCATTCTTTGACAATAGTCAATGAACTTTCTCACCAAAATCTATGAATTTCCCATAACAATATTTGAACTTTCACACAATAATCCATGAACTTTCCACAAATAAAAATATGAATTATTACACAAAAAATGTTCGGACTTTCACAAAAACAAAAAAAACAATGATCTGTTTGTTTACATGCAGAGATGAGAATTCCGTTTGTGTAGTTGGGGAGATGAGAGTTACGTTTGTGTAGTTGGGGAGATGAGAATTACGTTTGTGTAGTTGGGGAGATGAGAGTTACGTTTGTGTAGTTGGGGAGATGAGAGTTACGTTTGTGTAGTTGAGGAGATGAGAGTTACGTTTGTGTAGTTGGGGAGATGAGAGTTACGTTTGTGTAGTTGGGGAGATGAGAGTTACGTTTGTGTAGTTGGGGAGATGAGAGTTACGTTTGTGTAGTTGGGGAGATGAGAGTTACGTTTGTGTAGTTGGGGAGATGAGAGTTACGTTTGTGTAGTTGGGGAGATGAGAGTTACGTTTGTGTTGTTGGGGAGATGAGAGTTAGGTTTGTGTAGTTGGGGAGATGAGAGTTCTGTTTGTGTGTTTGAGGAGATTAGAGGTTCAGTTTGTGTAGTTTGGGGAGATGAAAGTTCTGTTTGTGTAGCTGGGGAGATGAGAGTTATGTTTGTAAAGCTGGGGAGATGAGAGTTCTGTTTGTGTTGTTGGGGAGATGAGAGTTATGTTTGTGTAGTTGAGGAGATGAAAGTTCTGTTTGTGTAGTTTGGGAGATGAGAGTTCTGTTTGTGTTTTTGGTGAGATGAGAGTTCTGTTTGTCTAGTTGAGGAAATGAGAGTTCTGTTTGTATAGTTTGGGAGATGAGAGTTCTGTTTGTGTAGTTTGGGGGATGACAGTTCTATTTGTGTAGTTTGGGAGATGAGAGTTCTGTTTGTCTAGTTTGGGAGATGAGAGTTCTGTTTGTGTAGTTTGGGAGATGAGAGTTCTGTTTGTGTAGTTGGGGAGATGAGAGTTCTGTTTGTGTAGTTTGGGAGATGAGAGTTCTGTTTGTGTAGTTTGGGAGATGAGAGCTCTGTTTGTGTAGTTTTTGAGATGAGAGTTCTGTTTGTGTAGTTGGGGAGATGAGAGTTCTGTTTGTGTGGTTTGGGAGATGAGAGCTCTGTTTGTGTAGTTTGGGGGATGACAATTATGTTTGTGTGGGAGATGAGAGTTCTGTTTGCATAGCTGGGGAGAAAAGAGTTATGTTTGTGTAGTTGGAGAGATGAGAGTACTGTTTGTGGAGCTGGGGAGATGGGAGTTAGGTTTGAGTAGTTGGGGAGATGAGAGTTCTGTTTGTGTGTTTGAGGAGATTAGAGGTTCGGTTTGTGTAGTTTGGGGAGATGAAAGTTCTGTTTGTGTAGCTGGGGAGATGAGAGTTATGTTTGTAAAGCTGGGGAGATGAGAGTTCTGTTTGTGTTGTTGGGGAGATGAGAGTTATGTTTTTGAAGTTGAGGAGATGAAAGTTCTGTTTGTGTAGTTTGGGAGATGAGAGTTCTGTTTGTGTTTTTGGTGAGATGAGAGTTCTGTTTGTCTAGTTGAGGAAATGAGAGTTCTGTTTGTATAGTTTGGGAGATGAGAGTTCTGTTTGTGTAGTTTGGGGGATGACAGTTCTATTTGTGTAGTTTGGGAGATGAGAGTTCTGTTTGTCTAGTTTGGGAGATGAGAGTTCTGTTTGTGTAGTTTGGGAGATGAGAGTTCTGTTTGTGTAGTTGGGGAGATGAGAGTTCTGTTTGTGTAGTTTGGGAGATGAGAGTTCTGTTTGTGTAGTTTGGGAGATGAGAGCTCTGTTTGTGTAGTTTGTGAGACGAGAGTTCTGTTTGTGTAGTTGGGGAGATGAGAGTTCTGTTTGTGTGGTTTGGGAGATGAGAGCTCTGTTTGTGTAGTTTGGGGGATGACAATTATGTTTGTGTGGGAGATGAGAGTTCTGTTTGCATAGCTGGGGAGAAAAGAGTTATGTTTGTGTAGTTGGAGAGATGAGAGTACTGTTTGTGGAGCTGGGGAGATGAGAGTTCTGTTTGTATAGTTTTGGAGATGAGAGTTCTGTTTGTGTAGTTTGGGAGATGAGAGTTCTGTTTGTGTAGTTTGGGAGATAAGAGTTCTGTTTGCGTAGCTGGGGAGAAAAGAGTTATGTTTGTGTAGTTGGAGAGATGAGAGTTTTGTTTGTGTAGCTGGAGAGATGAGAGTTTTGTTTGTGTAGCTGGAGAGATGAGAGTTTTGTTTGTGTAGCTGGGGAGATGAGAGTTATGTTTGTGTAGCTGGGGAGAAAAGAGTTATGTTTCTCACAAATGACATGTAACAGAAATGAGATGACTTGACATAGTTTACTATCCTAACCGATTCGACTGTGTGTATATTCTGTGAATTAGTCATGTGTTTATGTAGATCTATTATTTGATATCACTTTAGTAGTTTTTAGTTTTAGTTTTAGTCGACCTGTACTTCTAGAGGGGCATAAGCCCATGTTCAGGTCCCATCTTAGTCAAGCTGTACTTCTACAGGGACATAGGCCCATGTGTAGGTCCCATCGTAGCCGACCTGTACTTCTACAGGGACATAAGCTGATGTGCAGGTCCCATCGTAGTCGACCTGTACTTTTATAGGGACATAAGCTCATGTGCAGGTCCCATCTTAGTCGACCTGTACTTCTACAGGGACATAAGCCCATGTGTAGGTCCCATCTAAGTCGACCTGTACTTCTACAGGGACATAAGCTCATGTGCAGGTCCCATCGTAGTCGACCTGTACTTCTACAGGGACATAAGCCCATGTGTAGGTTCCATCGTAGTCGACCTGTACTTCTACAGGGACATAAGCCCATGTGTATATTTCAAACTGTTCGCCAAAAGCAACTAAAGAGGGTTGTGTATGGATCTAGGTAGCTCATTATGTATAACCAATGCAACAAGTTCTTAAACATTGTTGGATACAGACGCAATGTAAAGCATACATATGTAGTTGTGACCATATGCTTCGATTGGAGCGAAACCACGAATCAATCCTCGTTCTTGTATGCTTTCTGAATGCCTCATGATCTTATTATGGAGTAATATTTTTCTTCGTTACTAAAAAGATGTTCTTCTTCTTTATCTTCTTCTTCGTACGCAGTCAGACAGTAACCATTATTTTTTTCGAAAAAAGCAGCCGTCATCCTGAGGCTGTCGACTTTGCCATAGAGCTTGTCTAGTGTTGCCACTGGTGATGGCCACATCTGCTCTCTCTGATCCTCGTATGTCTGGCAGTTTTGCAGGAAATGCTCAGCGGTCATTTTGACGGTACCACACGGGCATTCGTCGGTGCCACCTATCTTCAATTTGTTGCATAGGTGGTACCTGAGTCTATTGTGGCCAGTGCGAAGTCTGAAGACCACGACCTGCTCTTTTCTGTTCAACTGGTAATAGGCATCGTTTTTGGTGTAGCCAGTATGTTCGGTTTCCCATTTGGTCATGTATCTAGCTCTAATAAGCCGTTTTGACTCTTCGTATTTCATACTAGTATCAGGTTGTGGTAGTTTTGCACCTTCTTTTGCCAGTCTGTCTGCCTCGTCGTTGCCTTGGATGTTGCAGTAAGATGGGACCCACTGCACCACTACTATTTTTGGTGCGGCCTGCTGACATAGTTGACAGAGTACTGCTCTTAAATCATTAAGTTCAGTATTTTTCTGGCTTTTCAGTGCTGTGACTACGGCCAGTGCATCTGTAAGCAGGACTATGTGGCTTTCATTCCTTTTACCTGTCACAATTTCTTCCACTGCCGCCCTCAGTGCCTCTGCCTCCGCTCTGAAATTGCTTGTGTATTTTCCAGTAGCGAATGACAGTATTATTTTTCTGCCATTTAGTAGGCTCAGGAATGCTCCTGCCCCTCCGTACTGTGTTGTATTTGTTACGGAACCGTCGGTGTATGCATGGGTCCAGTCCATGCTTGGGTAGTTTTCCGTAATGTAACTCAGGGTAGTATCTTTTATTTCTTTTTCCGACTGGCTGTTTTTGTTTCTAATACCTGGTATATTTTCTACCACCTCTGGAAATATATGCGGCCTCCAGGTAGGTTTTCGTACAGTAGGGATGCGCGTTGATGTTTTTAGTGCGTTCATGGGGTTTTCGTGCATCTTTGCTTTGGCTATTTCTGCAAAGTTTCTTTAGTTTCTTTTTTAGTTTCCCACTTCCGAAATTGTTTAGTCTCTGGTGCATTGGGTGGTCAGTCAGTCTTCTGAGTTTCTCTGATTGCAGCTGGGCTCTGCAGTCTCTTCTGTCGGTCATGGATTGCAGTTTTGTAATCTTTTCAAGTTCTACAATTGGCGTTGACTTCATGCCTCCTGTTATAACTCTCATGGCTTGGTTTTGGAGTTTGCTAACTTTATCGAAGTTCGCCTTTGCTGCTGTTGTCCATGCCGCAATGCCATGCTCGAGAACTGGTCTCACTCTTCCAGTGTACAGTTTCTTTAGTAAACTTTCGTCTGCTCCCCAGCTTGTGCCAGCAAGTTTCCTCATGATTGCCATTCTTTCTCTGGCTCTCATTCGGTTTCTCTCGATCTAACTTTTCCATGTCATGCGCCGATCAAATGTGACTCCCAGATAGTTTGGGTTGTCGTTTGGCTGTAGGTATTTGCCGTTTAGACTTAATTTGGTATTTTGGGGTTTGATTGATAGCGAGAATATTGTGCATGTGGTCTTTTCCTCGTTTATTTTGACCAGCCATGAGTTCGCCCACTCTTCCAGCGATGTTAGGGCCTGCTGCATCCGATTTCTTGCTATGGTGAGATTCTTTTCAGAGGTCCACATAGCCAGATCGTCTGCAAACATTGAGCAACGAACTCTTCTTTGTATATTCTCTGTAATGTCATTTATACACACCAGGAAGAGTGTGGGTGACAGCATTCCCCCTCGGGGTACTCCATGCTCAAGTGTCACCTTTTTGATCATCTGCCCTTGTACTTGGACTCTGGCTGTTCTGTTTATGAGGTAGTGGTTGATCCACTTGTACATTTTTCCACAAACTTCACTTCTTCTTAGCTTGACTCTAAGTCCATCTTTCCAGAATTTGTCAAATGCCTTTTCCAGGTCCACCCAAACCACTACTGTATGCTCTTGCTCCTGGTAGGCATCTTCTATTTCCTGGGCTATGAGGATGACCTGGTCCTCGGTGGATCTGTGCTGTCTAAAGCCTGCTTGCTGTGGAATTAGTATCCGTTTTTCTTCCAGATGCCACATCAGTCTGGTGTTTATCATACGTTCCAACAGTTTGCCGCCACAGCTCAGTATGCTGATAGGCCTGTATCCACTTGGATCGGTTTTGTCTTTTCCTTTCTTTGGTACTGGTACAAGTACTGCGTCTTTCCATGCCTGGGGTACAATACCCCTTTTCCAGCTTTGGTTCAGGACTGATAGTAATTTCCTCTTTGCTGTTTGGCCCAGCTCCATCAGCATTTCGTTTGTTATCCCGTCTTTTCCGGGAGATTTCCTTTTCTTTAATGTTCTCATGGCCTCTTCCATTTCGCTCATTCTTAGTTTTGCCATCATATGCTCTTCTGGTGCCATATTGATGTTGTCGTGCCCCTTTTGCTCTTCATTAATGTCCGTATGCCTATCTGCAGGGACATCTATGTGGTTCGCTTTGGCATAGTGTTCGACAAAGGCGTTTGCGGCTTTTTTTCCAGTGAGCAAGTTTTCGCCCTGCATGATGGTAATTTGTTTGTTTGACGGAGTTTCGTCGTTCATGGCTCTGACTAACTGCCATAGTCTGTTCCCTTCTTTGTCTAAGTTGAGACTTTCTGTTTTGTTTTTCCAGCTTTCTCTTGCTGTTTGGTTTAGAGTGTATTTGTATTTCGCCGTGGCGGCTTTGAGGGCGATATTTGCCTCCATAGATTGTTCTCGCTCTGCCCTGTTCCTAGCATTTGTGACTGCGTCTTCCACTTTCTGCAACTCATCATTCCAATAGGGCTTATAATTTTTCCTTGCCCCTCTTTGGATGGTTTCAGTGGCAGCTTGCATAATTGCTTTGCTTAGGCTTTCCACCATGGGCTTCATTTTGTTGTTCAGTGTGTTGATGGTTTCACACAGCCCATCTGTCAGGATTGCAAGTCTGTCACAGTCGGCTCGTTTGTAATTCCAACGTGGGAGCGGTTTTGTTTCCTGTGGGCTAACTTTCAAATCGATTTCTAGCCTAATTGGCCTGTGGTCGCTACCTTCCAATTGGCTTAGCACCTGGCGGTCTATTTTATGGTGAATGTCCATTGTGGAGAAGGCCAAATCTGGAGTCGATGTGGTATGCCATGTTCTAGAAAAATATATGTTCAAAGATCAGATATTTATAATGCTGGAATCTACTGGGAAACCTGACATTCAATCAGGTAGACCAATATATAGTGCCAGGTAGCCAAAAGCTATCATTTTGTTCTGCAGTCTATCTAGTCAGTCCTAAGAAAGCGCCATTCCGCGTCACACTTGGTTTGTATTTCGGATGTTCATTTGACGATTAGTACGAAGTCTGTGGGTGGTTTATTACATGAAGTTCCATTTTATTCATAAATCTTGAAGTTTAATAGACATGAGACAGGTGCGGCTATGTGTTGTTGAGTGTCCATGCTTTACCGTCTTGACATATCATTGCATAGGATCTGCGTTCTACATTTGACGATGCTAACAATACTTCACTTGTCATGTCTTGCTACTGGGCATTTCTGCGATCATCACCAGGCAATATGTCAGTATTTATATTGTTAAAAAGTAAAGATTCCGTTTCATGCGGCGAATTGTAAACATTGTGTTAGGCCCATATTATTTGGTCACATTGGTGTGATATCCCGTCGGCCGCTTTTACTTCCAAGATTTGTTCTGGTACCAAATTTATGTGGCTGGGTAAACTACATGATTTGTTTTGCGAATGGAAAAAAATCCTGCACCAATTGGGAATTAAACTCTGATCGCTTGGCTACCGCGGTACCTTTTAACTGCTCAATAAAAATAGAGATGGGACGGACGCCAGCTAATTCAAATTGCGATACCGCGGTCCATGTAAAATAATTTGGAAACCGCTGGGGCAATGCATAGTGAACCTACGCCACCCTCCCGCTTCGCACTAATTCATACTGACACCTGATGATCAATTGAGACACTTTCAGAGCAGTAACAACATCGTCTCCTGCAGCAGGGGTCAGGCAAACAACGACACGACACAGCGCGATCCTCATTAGGTAAGCAGGTTGTTAAATTATCTACACAGAGATCTAGTACCGTGACGAATTAGTTGCTGCCTTGTACACAAACTAGTACTTGACATCATTATGCACCACGTTAAGAATCAATATATATCTACGAGGCGTGTTCAAATGAAACCGGACCAAACTGCAACAAGTTAACATACGTACCACGCGCATGATGATGTCTCTTCTGCTGTAAACAGCTCATACCAACCGTCAAGTTGTCAAAAGGTCATTATCCTCCGACTCATAGTTTCCTCAACAGACCGTTGAAAACATGGCGGGTGTGATACGGAATCTGTCCAGAGTTGATCAGCGAGCGGTGATTCGGTGTCTAACAGCTGAAGGATGTCGACCAGTTGACATTCATCGCAGAATGCAGGCTGTGTATAGTGACAAAAGTGTGTAGAAGACAACAGTGAAGAACTGGACAACGATGTTTAAAGAAGGACGTGAGTTAACACAACAATATGCGCCTGACCTGGTCTTTAGAAGATATTTCGTTAACTCACGTCCGAATCACCGCTCGCTGATCAACTCTGGACGGATTCCGTATCACACCTGTCATGTTTTCAAAGGTCTGCTGAGGAAACTAGGAGTCGGAGGATAATGAAATTTTGACAACTTGACGGTTGGTATGAGCTGTTTACACCAGAAGTGACGTCATCATGTGTTCAGTTGTTGCAGTTTGGTCCGGTTTCATTTGAACACGCCTCATGTGTGTGTGTATATATACATATATATATATATATATATATATATATATATATATATATATATATATATATATATATATATATATATATGTGTGTGTGTAAGTAGCATGTCCTTGATAAAACGCCGCTTCTTATAGCCACTTATTTGCCTTTTACAAGTTTATCGGCATGGGTGCAGTGCGCTAGGTTGCCACGACTTTCCGTACGTAGAAGAGCCATCGTCTAATAAAAAATTCAGTGTCTGCATATATTAGTATGTCGATTTACTGTTTTGAAAGGAAATGTGCTATTTTAATACAGGTCAGGTCAGGTCTACAGTGTCTAGAAGTGAGAAGAATTCGTGGTGACTTAATACAGATTTATAAGAATATCAGAGGAATGGATAAATTAAACTATAACAAGTTATTTTTTTTAATACAGCCACCCATAAGAACAAGAGGGCATAGCTACAAATTAACTAAAGAGACGTCTAGATTAGATAGTAGGAAATATTTTATTTGTCAGAGAGGGGTGAATGCTTGGAATGCATTGCCACGGGAGGTAGTGGAGGCAGACCCAGTTAATGCATTTAAGAATACATTAGATGGGCATAGCTTTTAGAGGAAGGTGATGTAAATGAATCTGGTTGTATACAGACTCTGCATGGTCTTCTACATTAGTATAAAGACGTTAAATTAAATTAAGTTAAGTTAAGGACAGGCAATCCGTTAACCGGTGAGGTTATTGGAGCACACAAGCGAGTTTCTTTCTTTTGACAGTTGCCAAGAGGTCTTCAAAAGGCCATATTGCTGTTGTAATTATATCTCGTATTTCCTCATTTGTAACTCGATCTTTATACGTGACGTTTAGTCTTAGGAAACATCTCATCTCCAAGGCCTGTATTCTTCGCTGAAGGTCAGCTGTAACTGTCCATGTCTCACAAGTATAGTGGTATATTAACAGGACCAGTCTACGCATTAATCTGATTCCAATATATGTAAAGATTAAACATATTAGTACACATAAGTCTTTAACATTACATCCTCGACAGCAGTGACCGCTATTGAACTATATTTATCTCTATCTTTTACAGTAAAAATCAAAACGTATATGGCTTTCTTTGTTCGCCTTTAAACATCGACATTTATGGCTCTAACAAATGTAACAGTTCGCTGGAGGTTCCGGATATCTCCAAGCAATTTCTCGTGGAAGGAAAAGACTGCTGCAAAGTTGCATGTGTGTCATCGATGTATACTGGACAGGCGTTAAGCTGTTATGGAGCCATTGCCACGGTAAACAGATCTGAATTGCCAATCTTGAATTTATGACAGAGATGGCTCCTCAATCGGTTGTGCCCCGCATGAAGTCTCCAGACCATCAGATTATCGCGTGGTCTCGCCCTGAGGGCTGTTGATGAGCATCGTCTGCATATGCCCAATATTGTCTCTTTCTCATTTTAATACATGTGTGGCGTTTATAATTACTTTGGTCACTCAACACTTCAGAATTGTCCTGCGCAGACACCAGGCTCTTTGAGACCATGCTGTCCATCGATTCTTCTTAACATTTTCAAGTCGTTACATGCCGCCATGATAGGCACCATCAACTTTGACGCCGCGTCCTCGGAGGAGTTTGCAATCAAGTGTGGAGATAAACAAGGCTGTGTACTTGTCTCAATCCTCTTTGGAATATATTTCTCGCTCCTCTTGAAGCATGCCCTAAGTGACCAGTGACTGGTGTATCCAATCATTATCGAGTAGATGGTAGACTATTCAATGCCCAAAGACCGAAAGCCAAACCAGAATTAAAAGGCTGCTGATCAGAGAGCTGCTCTTTGTTGATGATGCCGCAATTACGACTCACTCAGAGGAAGAACGCCAAAGCTTACAGTCTATATTTTCTGATGCCTGCTGTAAGATTGGATTAACAATCAGAACAAAGAAGACATATTATGGCACAGGACACTAACAAGGCACCAGTAACATTTCATTGATGATGGAGATCTCGAAGTAGTAGATCACTTTACTTAACTACGATCATCAGTCAATAATGGAGTATCCCTGGACCAAGAGATTAATACCAGGATAGGCAAGGCAGCAACAACAATGAACAGACTAACAAAAAGAATCTGAGAGAATAAAAATCTCATTGTTAAACAAAAACTCTCGTTTTCAGACCTCTGTTCTCAGCACCCTTCTATGTGACCGGAAAACATGGCCTACTTACATGAATCACGTGTGGCGGCTAAGCAGATATCCAATGAGGTTCATGCGCTGATTCTTGGGGGTTTGGTGGCAAGACAAGGTCACCAACGGAGAAGTATTGGAGAGAACAGGCACTGTCTCAGCCTTTCCGTGCTTAGTCTTCAAAGATTCAGATGGCTGGGACACACCCGCAGGATCTCACAATACTAAAGAATCGTCTTTATGGTGAATAATAGTTGGAGAAACGATCTGGAGGCCGGTCACTATTTCGGCACGATAATCTATGCAAGAGGGATATGAATGATGCGGGCATACATTTAGAATTATGGAAACAGGACGTCATAAATCGTATTACATAGAGGGACATTATTAAGAATAGAATACAGAAAAATGGAAAACTGATTACAGATAGGCGAAAGGGTCAACGTTTCTGAACACATACCAAACGATGTGATGAAGCAAACATTCCTGAGTTTTCTTTTCGTTTTACATACTGTGAAAGACGCTTCTTTGCTCGGATTGGTCTTGCTATGCACATTCGTTATCGCCATGGACTGAAGTCACATCCCTTTTTAAAGCACAACATACAACTATCGTCCGATAAAACAGAAAGAGCCAAAGATGATGATATTTGTGTATAATATAGCATGATTAACGCCATAGAAAGTACCTAAAAGTACATTGAGATGTGCAGATGGACGAGAGGCAGACTGACCTAGGAGAACATTGAGATATGCAGATGGACGAGAGTCAGACTGCCATTGGAGGACATTGAGATTTGCAGATGGGCGATAGGCAGACTGACCTTGGAGGACCTCGAGATGTGATGGACGAAAGGCAGACTGACCTTGGAAGACATTGAGATATGCAGATGGATCGAAGGCAGACTGTCTTTGGAGAACATTGAGATGCGCAGATGGATCGAAGGCAAAATGTCTTTGGAGAACATTGAGATGCGCAGGTGGATCTAAGGCAGACTGTCTTTGGAGAACATTGAGATGCGCAGATGGATCGAAGGCAGACTGTCTTTGGAGAACATTGAGATGCGCAGGTGGATCGAAGGCAGACTGTCTTTGGAGAACATTGAGATGCGCAGATGGATCGAAGGCAGACTGTCTTTGGAGAACATTGAGATGCGCAGATGGATTGAAGGCAAACTGTCTTTGAAGAACACTGGAATGTGCAGATGGACCAGACCAAAGTCAGACTGACCTTGGAGAACACTGAGAGGGTTGCAGAACTATCAAATATTGTGAGCAGACTGGCATATAGTTATGTGTCTGATTGCAAGTCTCCTGGAGCTCGCGGGCAGCAGAACAGTACCGTGAAAGCAGGGAATGCACCGAGCATATGATGAAAGGTTGTAACTGGGAAAGACTAAACACCAGGGTTTGCATGTAGCTCACCACCTCAGCTTATTTGTGTGATCGTTCAATCTAAAGAAATACTAAACACCAGGGTTTGCATGTAGCTCACCACCTCAGCTTATTTGTGTGATCGTGCAATCTAAAGAAACACTAAACACAAGGGTTTGCATGTAGCTCACCACCTCAGCTTATTTGTGTGATCGTGCAATCTAAAGAAACACTAAACACTAGGGTTTGCATGTAGCTCACCACCTCAGCTTATTTGTGTGATCGTGCAATCTAAAGAAACACTAAACACTAGGGTTTGCATGTAGCTCACCACCTCAGCTTATTTGTGTGATCGTGCAATCTAAAGAAACACTAAATACCAGGGTTTTCATGTAGCTCACCACCTCAGCTTATTTGTGTGATCGTGCAATCTAAAAAAACAGATAATTGCCTGGTGGTAGATTAGACACGCCCACAAGTCCTATGATTGATCTAGGATTATCATTGCGCGAGGCATCCGTTACTTATATATTTCGCTAGATATGTCGTTTAGACCATCTGATTTACGACGATAATCTGACGTTTGTCAGCTTTTCCAGACTCTTTTCATTTCAGATGCGCGTAGATTTACGACAGCCGAAAATATTCATTATTTACTTAGAATACAAATAATGGACGACTTTCGTGCCATCACAAAAAACAAGTATGATCTTTTTTGTTGCTATTTTTGTGTCATTTTCATTGGGTACGTAATATACCATTTTATGTATTACTAGTTGAGGAAAGATAATAATAATACGCTGAGAGAAGAAACGGACGAATGTACAAGAAAAATGGATTGTTGTTGATGCTCCAAACTGGTCTTGAGTTGAGATACCTGTTAACGAATTATCTGTTTTTGCGTGTTAAAGTGGCCCTTAAATTTCTTTTGTTTTTTTTTGTTTTGTTTTTTTGGCGTTATCCTTATTTCTCTATTCCCAATTGCACTGTGGTTTTTATTTTGCTTCTGTCGGCACAGTACATCCGACTTCAGCATACATTTTATGTAAGGGTCTGCTTCCTCCTGCATTTTATAAGGGTTTGTTTCCCCGGAGTAACGGTCGATGCTGTGATGGGGATCGAACCCAGCACCTTCTGTTTGTCAGCCGTGTCACTTAACCACTAGCCCGCGCCGTCCTCAAGTGGCTCTTCATACATTCAGAGACGTTCTTGAGAAGATTTACCATAGCGTCTTCTTGACAATAGTGCAGTGCGACTTTCCACAATCAGCTCGCCTATATAGGAACTATTGTGTCAATCCTTAAATCGTTGGCATGATTTCTGTGGCACAGCATGTACACAGGAGCACGAACAAGACCGTTAGGTGAGGTTTTGATCAGTATGTTTCACCTGTGCATGATTATGTTTTGCTCCCACGGATAATGGATAGTTGGATGAATTGACAGCTTTATTGATATTTGCATTGGTGATTGAATGGATATATGGAATGATTGATCGATGGATGGGTGGATGGATACGTGAGTAGGCTGATGAATTGATTGATGGAAGGTTTGATAGACTGATGGCTGGCTGGCTGGCTGGCTGGATGGATGGATGGATGGATGAATGAATGAATGAATGAATGAATGAATGAATGGATGGATGGATGGATGGATGGATGGATGGATGGATGGATGGATGGATGGATGGATGGATGGATGGATGGATGGATGGATGGATGGATGGATGGATGGATAGATAGATAGATAGATAGATAGATAGATAGATAGATAGATAGATAGATAGATAGATAGATAGAGATAGATAGATAGATAGATAGATAGATAGATAGATAGATAGATAGATAGATAGATAGATAGATAGATAGATAAAGAGAGATAGAGAGACAGACAGACAGACAGACAGACAGACAGGCAGGCAGGCAGACAGGCAGGCAGGCAGGCAGGCAGGCAGGCAGGCAGGCAGACAGACAGACAGACAGACAGACAGACAGACAGACAGACAGACAGACAGACAGACAGACAGACAGACAGACAGACAGACAGACAGACAGACAGACAGACAGACAGACAGATAGATAGATAGATAGATAGATAGATAGATAGATAGATAGATAGATAGATAGATAGATAGATAGATAGATAGATAGATAGATGTTTCGATGGATGGGTGAATGGATTAATAAAGGGATTTATGGACAAATGGAAAGACAAACTGACAAACAGGTATCCATCCCGATACGTTTACCACACAGACAGAGACATGCACAGTGAGACACGAGTACCAAAATTGAAAACAGAAAAACCTCTGGAGTAACCTTAACGTTATCGGCTCGTCTCCCTAACATCCTGTCTGGGTAAATAAGCGGAGAGAATGATAGACACGTGTCTGTATTGGCCTCTTCATAAATCTAACACCTTATGCCAGGGAAAACCACGGTTTAGAATCGACAGTTGGACAGATGACCAGCTTTTTAGGCTGACCCAAAGAAGATACATTGGATTCCAGAATAATAAGCATACGACCGTCATCTTCTCAGACCTGCAGCAGGCTTACGACCGTGTCTAGAGAAAAGATCTTCTGATAAAGATGTTTAACATGAGAATTCGCGTCAAGCTCTACAACTGGAACTGTCTGAACGAACAATCCAGACGAAGATGAAGTCCTGTTTCAAAGAAGTTTTAATTGAAGGAATACCACAAGGTGCATTTATAACGTTGTATTTTTGTCCTGATCTACATCAATGACTTCTGTGACTTATGTTGATGACCTGGCAATATGACTGAACCGTGAAAATGAACCATGAAAATATAGAGAGTGAACACGAAGATGGAAAGGAGACTTGAAGAGATTCCATGACTACTGCCAACACGAAAAATGAAATATCAACTATGAAATAATAGTGTATACCATCTTCACCAAAAACCATAAGTTGCCAAACAGAACATAATTTTGAGATTAGAAGAACGTCAATTGATTAGAGAGGAACATCCCACATAACTTGGGCTCACCCGGACCGACAACTCAACCTCAAACATCACTAGAATATGAATAATAAAGCCCAGAAATGTCTGCAGTTGTTGAAGAGCTTGCTGGTACTTGATGGGGATCAGTCAAAGATACTGAGAGGCTTGTACCAGCCAGTGTTATATGTGTTTAGTAATAGAAAATAATAGGGCTCCCCTAACAACTTGTTCAAAAACTAACTGGAAATCCCCGAACGGGGTGTAGAACAGGGCGCTACCATGGCCATCTGTAGTTTTAAACTGGCCATGACTCTACTCCACATTAGATAAAGCTGTTGTGCAAGCTTACTGAATCAACCAAAAAGACACACTGTGGACAAATGGTAGCCAAGATCCAGAATTAAACAAAATTATGTAATCCATTATGATAGTGAAATCAAAGACAGATACCAACTCCCATAAAAAAGACAATAGTTACAGAGAGAAGAAAAAGATAACCCACCACAAGCATTCCTAAAACACCAGAAATACTGACAAAATGTTTAGATTACGCAACCATCAGTTCCGATCCAATTACTTTCAATAGGTATATTCTCATAAATCTGAAAAGTAGGTTTCACGTTCATATCATAGAATACCAATACAGATCATCTGATGAACTGTATGCTCAAACTAAGAAATCTGTTATATGTGCAGAGGCGATGTCCGCCCTTCAAACATTAGATATGCTGGACACTGGACATCTGTTCTTATCAAAATTGCTATAAGCACTGACCTCGAATACAGTAAAAATAGTAGTTTATGGGATCCATGAACACACAAACACGCCTGACTATGACAAAACAGACATAATAGTACAGAATGGATAAAAGCGAATACAGCCACACACAGCTTCAACTCAACAAACATCCAAACAGCTTATAAGAACAGCAACACGAAATCTCAGCTGGACAGATAGTCCGTGCGAAATACAGAGAGGGACATATGCAGACATTTGGCAAACCCCCAATCTAAATGACACCATCTATCATCTTCTAATAAGAGATCAAAGTACCATTTTCTGGGTGAGAACCCAACACTTCCCACTTAACAATCACCTGAAGAGAATCCATCCACAACCCACTCCAGCGTGTCAGCTGTGTAAGAAACAGTTGATCATCATCTATTTGAGTGCTCAGGTCTATGGGTCTTTAGAAAAATGCGTCGTCGTTCGATGCCAGATAAATGGAACACTTGCAAGCACGTGCACATAGCATTACATAGCAATGGTTTGAAGGCCGAGAGCTCAAATGCTTACATACATACATACATACATACATACATACATGCATACATACATACATACATACATACATACAATCACACACTATCAGGCAACCAGACACACAGACAAAAATCAAAAACACTTGCAATCAAACACGAAAAATATTGAAGACAAATACACACACACATACACACACACACACACACACACACAATAAAATAAGCATACACGGGTGCACACACAACCAAACAGACACACAAAGACACAATTGGGCACACACACACACATACACAAACACACTCACACACACACGTGAGTATTTATACATATTCTATTCATTTGCACGTGATACCATGGTTACCATTATTTCACAGAAGATACAACGATGCTCTAAATAGGCAATTATGTACATTTGTCGAGTAATTAGAGGCTTCCATTTGTTGGTGTAGGCAGGCGCATGCGTACATCAGCTCATGAATCACAAATCCCCGCCTGTCCGAATGTTCAGACGGATATTTCCATGAACATTTTTACCCCGTTATTCACACTTCCACACGTGATGGTATTTGCTAGCGGATTTCATATTTGTTCGTTCTACACTTTGAATAGGAACGTTGTCACGAGCTCTCACCTTTTAATAAACATAACGCCTGTAATCAGCTTAAGAGCTCAAAATATATCAAATGTTTAGGCGGGAATTTTCGCGTGCGAATACGCGAAGAGGATAATCTCGCGTGTAGGAATGTCGCACTAATGCATGCATGTTTGTCACATTTTGAACCCTCTATATAAATGTGGATTAGTCGAATAGGAAAGACAGGATTGTCGAGTATGACAACTGTTCTATGACAGACACTTCTGACATTAAACAACTGCTGGCGTAACAGCTAGGCTAGGAACTCTGAACGATAAAGGAAGAAGGCCCTAATAAATGCTTGTAGAAGTAGCCCCTAACACATGCTTGCTTAAGTAGCCCCTAACACACGCTTGCTTAAGTAGCCCCTAACACATGCTTGCTTAAGTAGCCCCTAACACACGCTTGCTTAAGTAGCCCCTAACACATGCTTGCTTAAGTAGCCCCTAACACATGCTTGCTTAAGTAGCCCTTAACACATGCTTGCTTAAGTAGCCCCTAACACATGCTTGCAGAAATAGCCCCTAACACATGCTTGCAGAAATAGCCCCTAACACATGCTTGCTTAAGTAGCCCCTAACACACGCTTGCTCAAGAAGCACCTAACACATGCTTGCAGAAATAGCCCCTAACACATGCTTGCAGAAGTAGCCCCTAACACATGCTTGCTGAAGTAGCCCCTAATACATGCTTGCAGAAGTAGCCCCTAACACATGCTTGCTGAAGTAAATCCTAATACATGCTTGCTGAAGTAGCCCCGAACATGTTTTCTGAAGCAGCCCGTAACACATGTTTGCTGAAGTAGCCCGGAACACGTTTGCTGGAGTAGCTTGCACTTGAGCCCCCAGATGTTGAACATAGTGCAACGCAACCAGCACCACTTAGACAAAACAAAGAACATATTTGAGGGAGAGCTATTGGTGTAGGTGTCTAATACGAACGAAGGAAGAGCATTAAGATTTGTTACCAGCGCCCTCGCATTATTTGAAAGTGTTGAACAATGGTGAAGTCGTTTAGAGAAGTTGGTTGATTGACTCTGTTACAAATGTTGCCGTTTCTTGCTTTTGTTGTATATTATTTGATAATTCGTCTGCTGTTAGTGACTGGCCCAAAAAAGGCTGTTCTGACTGAGGAAACCTTATAAGAGACATCACGATGCACGAAAAATCTGTAAATCACAGAAATGTTTTTAGAGCATGGGAAGCTAGTGACGAAAGACGTTTTTTTCCAAATTAAAATTAATAAAACACTACTTCAGAAGTTCAATAAGCCAAATAAAACTTAGAAAACTTTCATTAATTCCTATTGAATCTACATTGGCTGCCACTCTAGACTACACATCCCTAATTTACGAATTTGCTCAAGTCAAAGTCAGAAGGGTAAAACTGTAGTAGTTTGTTGTAGTTGATAGTTGATATTATTTTATGAGTTTATATTTAGTAGTTTATATTTTCAAAATAAAAATAGTTATCGTGCATTTTGTGCAGTTTAAAAAAATAAATCACAATCGAAGGTAATTTTAAAGAAAGGGGTCGGCGAGGGCTAGTGGCTAAGTGACACGGCTCACAACCAGAAGGTGCTTGGTTCGATCCCCATTACAGCACCTGCCTTTACCCCGGGGAAGCAAACCCTTAGAAAATGCAGGAGGAAGCAGACCCTTACATAAAATGCATGCCGAAGTCAGATGCACTAGGTCGACAGGCACAAAATAAAAACCGTAGCGCTACGCACACCGCCCTGAGGAATAGAGAAATAAGGCGAACGCAAACAATAAAAACAAAACAAAAAGCAACAACAATTTTAAAGAAAAGAATATTTAAGGGGCGGCATTTCGAAGACTTGCATCATACTGAGAAACTACCACACGGCCCTGCTTGCTTACACACAGGTCTACTATACTGATCATGCTGAGGTTCACATTAATGAAAGACTTGATGTGTTCCCTTTTATCCATTGCCGGGCCGTTAGATAATGCGGACACGTATCAACCAATTACGTGCTAAATTCTGAAATCCGCAAACCATTAAGCAGAGAAGTGATCTGAAAAGACAAGCCAGGAGTGTGTACAACCAGCGAGCTACATGAACCATCATCATGCATGGTCTTTACCATCTGCTGACAAAAAACATGAGATTGGTATGGAATAGTAGGTAGAGTTGGGAGTAACACCTAAAAAAGTGTGTTCAACCAACGAGCTACAAGAACCACAGGTTCAAGTATTTAAACCCTTCACCTTTTTTTCTAAAAGCAATGACGCAACCTTCTGCCGGTATGTGGTGATGTCGGTTCCCCTAAACAAAAATAACATAACATGACTTTGAATTGTGCATGTGTATATTTCTGGGCGATACGTTTCTTTGGAAAAGACAAAAAAAACTATCATTAAGATATGTTGATTAAGACATGTCTAGTTGCTGAAGTCCGAAGGAGGATTTATTGGGCCGAGAAAAAAATTATTTCAGTCTGCATCTGCCAATGATTCTTCTGCACACCTCAGTGTTCTTTAATCCAAATATGTATATGTCACAGTTCCTTCTGCTCGTCTCATTCTTCTGTCAGGTTAGTCTGCCTCTGATCCGTCAACTGATCTCATTCTTCTGTCAGGTCAGTCTGTCACAGTTCCTTCTGCTCGTCTCATTCTTCTGTCAGGTCAGTCTGCCTCTGATCCGTCAACTGATCTCATTCTTCTGTCAGGTCAGTCTGTCACAGTTCCTTCTGCTCGTCTCATTCTTCTGTCAGGTCAGTCTGTCACAGTTCCTTCTGCTCGTCTCATTCTTCTGTCAGGTCAGTCTGTCACTGTTTCTTCTGCTTGTCTCATTCTTATGTCAGGTCAGTCTCTCTAATCTCTCATCTCATTATTTGCTACGTCAAATCTACCTCTGTCGCTGATCCTCATTTTATTCTTCTCCAAGTCGTCTACTTCTGTCTCTGACCCTTCTACTCATCTCACTCTTCTCTAAGTCAATTCTACCTCCGCCTCTGATTCTTCTACTCATCTCATTCTTATCTTTGTCAAGTCTACCTCCGCCTCTGATTCATCTACTCATCTCATTCGTCTATAAGTCAGTATACCGCTGTCTCTGATTGTTCTACTAATCTCATTCTATCTTAGTGTCTACTTCTGTCTCTGATTTTTCTACTCATCTAATTCTTCTCTAAGTCAAGTCTACCTCTATCTCTGGTTTTTTACTCATCTAATTCTCTTCTAGGTCGCCTGCCTCTGTCTCTGATCCTCTTCCTCATCTCATTCTTCTGTTAGGTCGGTCTGCCTCTGGTCAATCTACACATTTCAATGTTTTCTGTAAGAAAGGTTTGAACTGCATCTGATTCTTCTGTTTTGTAAGTTCAGTGATGAGCATGATCTCTAACCTCATAGCACGATCCATCAGTATATATAACTGCATCACGATGCTGAGTGTTAGCACTTACCTGCTGGCGAACCTCTAGCTCTGCTTTCGCCCAGCACCGCTCTCTGGATTCCAAGTCTAGACTAACTATGACTATTTGGCAGTTTGCCATTTGATCCCCATTGTCGGCCCGTTCATCTCCCTTGACTATCGTCTGCAGTTACGAATTGTTTTCTCTTCTAGTGTCATCGAAGGTATTAATCGCTCGATGGTGACTATGTAAGTGTCTTGGAGCGGCAATGCCTGCAAAGTGTACTGGATGACTCTTACCATCTCATGCTTGCCTACCTGAGAAAGTCATGTGCGTCAAGATATCATCATCTGTATATGTTTATGTTCGCTCTGTCCCTGTGGGTTTAATGTTAACCAGTTTCATTGCATAGATATTGAAAAGCACCGAACAGTGGGCATTTTTTTGTGTGTGGCAGTTTTGGACATATTTGTATCGTTTCTGATATCCACAATCCCAAGCGGTGTGCAACTGCTCTCTCGGTCATTGCAGCTGATATCAAACGCTCCTGCCACGAGTTGATTTCACATTCCTTCCAATAACGAAACAGGCCCTAACTTCAAACCAGTTACATGCAACCGTCATTCTACATGGTAATTATTTGGTAACTACTGAAAAGCGTAGAGTCCTTGATTCAAAAGTTCGGCAAAAGAAGGTGCAAGACTACCACAAACAGATACTAGTATGACGTACGAAGAGTCAAAACGGCTTATTAAAGCCAGATACATGACCAAATGGGAAACCGAACATACTGGTTACACCAAAAACGATGCCTATTACCAGTTGAACAGAAGAGAGCAGATCGTTGTCTTCAGACTTCGCACTGACCACAATAGACTGAGGTACCACATATTCAACAAATTGAAGATAGGTGGTACCGACGAATGCCGTGCGGTACCGGTAAAATGACCGCTGAACATCTGCTGCAGAACTGCCCGACATACGAGGATCAGAGAGAGCAGATGTGGCCATCACCAGTGGAACTGCAAGACAAGCTCTATGGCAGTGTCGACAGCCTCAGGATGACCGCCGCTTTTTTCGAGAAAAAAAATGGTTACTGTCTGACTGCGTACGAAGAAGAAGAAAAGAAGAAGATTCAAAAGTTCAATCATCTCGATCAAAGTTTTCATTAAAACACACTGTGACCACTCCTGTACAAGAATATTAATTAGCCAGAGGACAGGTAGTCACAGAGTGAATAGATTAGCAGATCACTAAATGTTCATGGCGTTAGGAAAGCTGCCTTCACGTAGCTAAGATGGGGACCCAACTATTGACCAATGGAAAGGATTTCACAGGCAGGCGAGCTAAATGACAGGTGGCCACCGAGGAAAAGGATTAACATGGGGCTAATGGATCCACAGGAAGTGAAAAATGCCGTGCTGGGCTGGGAATGTACGTAGAGGGCACGGTAAATGAGCGGGGACCAATTTGCATTAATCAGGCTGTGGGAATCTCGGAAGTCCGGCTAGTTTCAAGGTGAAGGACACGCTAGGGAACGTTCTGTCGACGTCTTGTTAATATCGTGCGAAAACCTAGTTGATAATGACTCAATTTAATTTAGAAAAAGTGGTCTAAGAAACCAACGAGGCGGAGAAATAGAGAGTCATACAAATTAGATGTGCGCAGAGTAGGGGCAGACAGAACACAGACCATGCCTTTGAGAAACAAGTAGTTTGCTGAGACTGCTCTCCGTTTCAGTGGCTAGTACTGTTGTCTAGGACATGATCAGCGTTTTAGTTTAGATAACGGCTAATAGCTTTAATGGCTCATGCAATGACACAAAAAACGTACATTGGCAAACACATCCTAATATAACATAACATACTATGTATAAGGTTGAAAGCCCAGTAACTTCGTCAAAAAACAAAGGCAAATTAATCAACGAAAAATACAAAAATACTCGCTAGTTTAAATTAAACGCACTATCGCTAGATTCTGAGCAGACAGGAGGAAGAGACAGAAAATGGCAGAGTTACAGAGAGAAGACAAGTCAGGGGAATACACGAAGGTCATTTCTGTGGTTACGCTTGACCTGCTGCCTATAGAGCTGTTAAACGATGCACAAGAGTCAGTCGTGATAACTTGAAATACTTGGTGGCTCAAATTAAACATACTTTCACACGGGGCTCAGAACAAAGGACAGTTGTGCATAAAGATCGCAGAACAAGATACAGAGATATATATACACACACACATATATATATATATATATATATATATATATATATATATATATAGAGAGAGAGAGAGAGAGAGACAACGTCAGTAGGACAGACACAGATTCGGGTTTCGGGTGCAAAGAGAAAAATCAGATATGTTCTGATTCAAGAGTCCTACAACAGACATCTAATTGAATGACAGACACCTGATGCACGAGAGGAGAGGTCAGTTAATCATTTGCCAAGAATCGAAATCGTATAGCCTAACTTAGCACAAATAAGCGTTGCACAATAATGAAATAAAAATGTGACAGAGTGAGAGAGAGAGAGAGAGAGAGACAGACAGAAAGAGAAACATAGAGACGGAGCAGACAGAGATACAGAGGATATAATCATTTAACAAACTCCAGGTTAGAATTGCCATAAAAATACCTATTTATTTTACTGACGAAGGAGAGACGAGGCTTTATTTGAGTACACCCATTTAGACATAAATATGGAAACAATGATAACTATACTGGAACTAATAACAAGAAGACAGAAATCAATGAGAAGAAGAGAGGAACCAGTGATAACAAAATGAAAACCAGTGGCAAGAAGGTGGAAAACTGGGACAAGAATAGAGGACCCAGTGGCAAGAAAATAAGAACCAGTGACAAGAAGATGGGACCCAGTGACAATAAAATGGGAACTAGTTAAAAGAAGATGGGAACTAGTTAAAAGAAGATGGGAACTAGTGACAAGAAGATGGGACCCAGTGACAAGAAGATGAGAACCAATGACAAGAAGATGGGAACCAGTGAAAAGAAGATGAGAACCAGTGACAAGAAGATGGGAACCAGTGAAAATAAGATGAGAACCAGTGACAAGAAGATGGGACCCAGTGACAATAAGATGGGACCCAGTGACAAGAAGATGGGACCCAGTGACAAGAAGATGGGACCCAGTGACAAGAAGATGGGAACCAGTGACAAGAAAAGAGAAACCATTGATAAGAAGATGGGAACCAGTGACATGAAGAGAGGAACCAATGACAAAAAAAGAGGAACCACTGACAAGAAAATATGAACTAGTGACAGGAAGATATGAACTAGTGACAAGAAGATAGGAACCAGTGACATGAAAATAGGAACCAGTGACAAGATGATTGGATCCAGTGATAAGAAGATAGGAACCAGTGACAAGAATAGAGAAACCAGTCACATAAAGATAGGAACTAGTGACAAGAAGTTAGAAACCAGTGACATGAAGATAGGAACCAGTGACATGAAGATATGAACCAGTGACAAGAATAGAGAAACCAGTCACATAAAGATAGGAACTAGTGACAAGAAGTTAGGAACCAGTGACATGAAGATAGGAACCAGTGACATGAAGATATGAACCAGTGACATGAAGATAGAACCTAGTGACAAGAAGATAGGAACCAGTGACAAGAAGATAGGAACTAGTGACAAGAGGATATGAACTAGTGACAGGAAGATATGAACCAGTGACATGAAGATAGGAACCAGTGAAATGAAGATAGGAACCAGTGACAAGAAGATAGGAACCAGTGACAAGAAGATAGGACCCAGTGATAAGAAGATAGGAACCAGTGACAATAATAGAGAAACCAGTCACATGAAGATAGGAACCAGTGACATGAAGATATGAATCAGTGACATGAAGATAGGAACCAGTGACAAGAAGATTGGAACTAGTGACAAGAGGAAAGGAACCAGTGACAGGAAGATAGGAACCAGTGACAGGAAGATAGGAACCAGTGACATGAAGATAGGAACCAGTGACATGAAGAGAGGAACCAGTGACAAGAAGATAGGAACCAGTGACAGGAAGATAGGAACCAGTGACATGAAGATATGAACTAGTGACAAGAAGATAGGAACCAGTGACAAGAAGATAGGAACCAGTGACAAGAAGATAGGACCCAGTGATAAGAAGATAGGAACCAGTGACAATAATAGAGAAACCAGTCACATGAAGATAGGAACCAGTGACATGAAGATATGAATCAGTGACAAGAAGATAGAAACCAGTGACAAGAAGATAGAAACCAGTGACAAGAAGATAGGAACCAGTGACAGGAAGATAGGAACCAGTGACAAGAAGATAGAAACCAGTGACATCAAGATAGAAACCAGTGACATGAAGATTGGAACCAGTGACAAGAAGATAGAAACCAGTGACAAGAAGATAGAAACCAGTGACAAGAAGATAGGAACCAGTGACAGGAAGATAGGATCTACGATAGGGAACAATTTTTTCTGCTATATTGGAACTTGTGCCCCGATTGTTTTTTTGGACATCCACAGTTAGTATGTTTGTGTGCCCTTAAAAGGGAGTTGAATGGCGGGCTGTTGCAGCTTTCCTTACATCCCGAGCGTGCTGGTGAAGGTGGACCACAGCACTCTTGGTGGTTGGACTACTCTAGGCTTCACCTACTTGTCGCTCACTACTACGAGATCACGGTAAATCTCCCACCTAGAAATCAAGGTTGACATGAAAACAGCCCATTTTCAGGGAAAACTACAAGGAAGTAGATGAAGGTCTTGGCCAGTATATTTATTCTTTCTGACCCTAACATGTCTGACCCTAACATGTCTGACCAGCATGTTTTGCGTGAACAGGTGTAAGTCTCCTCTTCCCGGTACCCTATTCATGAACTTGATTACCTAGATAGTTAATGGGGTCATGTGAAGAATGCTGAAAAGAAATATCTTTGCCACGAGATATTCTTTTTCAAATACACAATGCTCAATGAGTGTGTAACATAGCTTTAAATCTTACTTTGTTTAAGGATAGAGATAAAGATCTGTAGTAGTAGCAATATTTTAAACTCCCATGTCTCCTGCGATGGTGTTCAGTGCTGAAATGCTCAATATATTCCATTTCTGCTTCCATTATTAGATCTACCTTAGCATTTTCCCTGATGGCACATTCTCGAATTTCCTGCCTGGAACCAATTTCTCCTTTTCCTGTCACAACAACATATCGATTAAGAAATCCAAGACCATTCTTTTCCTTTGTCTTAAAGAAAGTCCCTGTGGAACCTTGAATAATTAAGATAACTGATTTAAATTTTTCAATTCATCCTTCGAGACATGTGCCAGAATGTCTGGAAGGTGTTGTCATAACCCTACTCTGTTATAAATTCCTCCCACCTCTAATTTTTTAATTCCCTAGCTAAGGCTTTAACACAATTGGTGACTACGCTTTATTTTTTTCTAGTGTATCTCACGAACCTCGGCAATATTCATAGCCGTCACTTTCTGGCATATTGTCAATCTTTTGTTGTTCTCAATGTGGTTGAACAAAAAGGCATCTGGTTGTTTTCCGTCCAACAATCAGGCACTTTTTTGTATGTAAGACCTGTCCATGTGCATGATAACTGTAGGGCTCTATATTACTGATAAGTTAAACGCTTGCCTCTCAAAAACATATGAATCCCTACCCAATACGCCACATACCTACACTCAGGCCAAGTAAGCAACAACAACTGAAAATAGCAAAAAAGAACGTTCTATGTATAGTTACGGCTACCTGGCAAAACCTGCCTGTTTTAATACCAACTTTCCAAGCGTTCTAAGTATTTCAAGTAAGTATTTTAGCTGCAAATCTGTTTGGGTTTCCTGTGTCCGCTGGTTTCTTCTAACGCGAAAATGCCACTAAAGTCTAAAGAACAACAACACTAATTTCAACAGTAAAGCAATAAAGAATGAGTTGGCAGTTCCTTAAGGCTTCATTAACTTGCTTATCATGTCAGTGGTTTAAGTCGTGGGGGAAAATTTGCTCTTCAAAGATTTCCTGTCAGTAATAATGACCAGCAGACGCCATAAAAAACAACAAAGGAAACAGACAAACTGATAAGAAACAACTATTATGTAATCATAGTTAAAATAGCAGCCCATCTAATGGCTAACATGTCAGTCAAACAACAAAATAACACCGACCAAGAATGATGAGAATCAGTGATCAGTTTCATGAATATAGGAAATCGTGTAAAGTAGAACACAGTCAGTCCTATGGCAGATCACGTTTCATGAATATAGGAAATCGTGTAAAGCAGAGCACAGTCAGTCCTATGGCAGATCGCGTTTCATGAATATAGGAAATCGTGTAAAGTAGAGCAGTCAGTCCTATGGCAGATCGCGTTTCATGAATAACAGCAACACACGATCACAAACAAAACAGTAGCCATTCTAACGGCTAACATTCGAGGAGAGGAGCCAAACATTCGATCAGGCAAAACATACTGATTAGGACATGTTAGTCAGGGTCAGGTAAAACATACTGATCAGGACATGTTAGTCAGGGTCAGGCAAAACATACTGATCAGGACATGTTAGTCAGGGTCAGGCAAAACATACTGATCACGACATGTTAGTCAGGGTCAGGCAAAACATACTGATTCGACATGTTAGTCAGGGTCAGGCAAAACATACTGATCAGGACATGTTAGCCAGGGTCAGGCAAAACATACTGATTCGACATGTTAGTCAGGGTCAGGCAAAACATACTGATCAGGACATGTTAATCAGGGTCAGGCAAAACATACTGATCAGGACATGTTAGTCAGGATCAGGCAAAACATACTGATCAGGACATGTTAGTCAGGGTCAGGCAAAACATACTGATCAGGACATGTTAGTCAGGGTCAGGCAAAACATACTGATCAGGACATGTTAGTCAGGGTCAGGCAAAACATACTGATCAGGACATGTTAGTCAGGGTCAGGCAAAACATACTGATCAGGACATGTTAGTCAGGGTCAGGCAAAACATACTGATCAGGACATGTTAGTCAGGGTCAGGCAAAACGTACTGATCAGGACATGTTAGTCAGGGTCAGGCAAAACATACTGATCAGGACATGTTAGTCAGGGTCAGGCAAAACATACTGATCAGGACATGTTAGTCAGGGTCAGGCAAAACATACTGATCAGGACATGTTAGTCAGGGTCAGGCAAAACATACTGATCAGGACATGTTAGTCAGGGTCAGGCAAAACATACTGATCAGGACATGTTAGTCAGGGTCAGGCAAAACATACTGATCAGGACATGTTAGTCAGGGTCAGGCAAAACATACTGATCAGGACATGTTAGTCAGGGTCAGGCAAAACATACTGATCAGGACATGTTAGTCAGGGTCAGGCAAAACATACTGATCAGGACATGTTAGTCAGGGTCAGGCAAAACATACTGATCAGGACATGTTAGTCAGGGTCAGGCAAAACATACTGATCAGGACATGTTAGTCAGGGTCATGCAAAACATACTGATCAGGACATGTTTGTCAGGGTCAGACAAAACATACTGATCAGGACATGTTAGTCAGGGTCAGGCAAAACATACTGATCAGGACATGTTAGTCAGGGTCAGGCAAAACATACTGATCAGGACATGTTAGTCAGGATCAGGCAAAACATACTGATCAGGACATGTTAGTCAGGGTCAGGCAAAACATACTGATCAGGACATGTTAGTCAGGGTCAGGCAAAACATACTGATCAGGACATGTTAGTCAGGATCAGGCAAAACATTCTGATCAGGACATGTTAGTCAGGATCAGGCAAAACATACTGATCAGGACATGTTAGTCAGGGTCAGGCAAAACATACTGATCAGGACATGTTAGTCAGGATCAGGCAAAACATACTGATCAGGACATGTTAGTCAGGGTCAGGCAAAACATACTGATTCGACATGTTAGCCAGGATCAGGCAAAACATACTGATCAGGACATGTTAGTCAGGATCAGGCAAAACATACTGATTCGACATATTAGTCAGGATCACGCAAAACATACTGATCAGGACATGTTAGTCAGGATCAGGCAAAACATACTGATCAGGACATGTTAGTCAGGGTCAGGCAAAACATACTGATCAGGACATGTTAGTCAGGGTCAGGCAAAACATACTGATCAGGACATGTTAGTCAGGGTCAGGCAAAACATACTGATCAGGACATGTTAGTCAGGGTCAGGCAAAACATACTGATCAGGACATGTTAGTCAGGGTCAGGCAAAACATACTGATCAGGACATGTTAGTCAGGGTCAGGCAAAACATACTGATCAGGACATGTTAGTCAGGGTCAGGCAAAACATACTGATCAGGACATGTTAGTCAGGGTCAGGCAAAACATACTGATCAGGACATGTTAGTCAGGGTCAGGCAAAACATACTGATTCGACATGTTAGTCAGGGTCAGGCAAAACAAACTGATCCGACATGTTAGTCAGGGTCAGGAAAACATACTGATTCGACATGTTAGTCAGGGTCAGGTAAAACATACTGGTCCAAGACCTCTACCTCGATTGCCTCGTAGGTCCCCATGAACACAGACTGTTCTTCTTGGCAGCCTGACTAACGAAGTGCGTGGGGGATCGACGTCATCACTTTAGTAGTGAGCGATACGTAAATGAAGCCAAGCATAGCACAACCGCCTGGTGGACTAAGGTCCAGCTTCATAAGCACGTTCTGAATGTGAGGGAGGCTACTGCAACCTGTCACTAAACGTCATTTTTTCAGGGCGCACACATCAGTAAACGGACTTATTGTGGGCATTCACAATAACAGTTATTGCTCATCGCGAACCAACATCGAAGCCCAACAACAGAGCTGGTCACAAATGACAAACATCGAAGCCCAACAACAGGGCTGGTCACAAATGACCAACATCGAAGCCCAACACAAATCAAGAAAAGGCTATCTTCCTCTCAGCCATTGCTCCTCTCCCACTTGGTAGAGGAGCAATGAATGCCTTGTGTCTACTTGAACTCGATTGGAAGAGCATATGATGGCCAAATTAACAATGAGTGAAATGGAAGAGGCCATGAGAACATTAAAGAAAAGGAAATCTCCCGGAAAAGACGGGATAACAAACGAAATGCTGATGGGGCTGGGCCAAACAGCGAAGAGGAAACTGCTATCGGTCCTGAACCAAAGCTGGAAAAGGGGAATTGTACCACAGGCATGGAAAGACGCAGTACTTGTACCAGTACCAAAAAATGGAAATGACAAAACAGATCCGAATGGATACAGGCCTATCAGCCTACTGAGCTGTGTTGGCAAACTGATGGAACGTATGATAAACACCAGACTGATGTGGCATCTGAAAGAAAAACGAATACTAATTCCACAGCAAGCCGGCTTTAGACAGCACAGATCCACTGAGGACCAGGTCATCCTCATAGCCCAGGAAATAGATGATGCCTACCAGGCACAGAAACACACAGTAGCGGTTTGGGTGGACCTGGAGAAGGCGTTTGACAAAGTCTGGAAAGACGGATTCAAGCTAAGGAGAAGTGAAGTTTGTGGGAGAATGTACAAGTGGATCAACAACTACCTCAAACAAAGAACGGCCAGAGTCCAAGTACAAGGGCAGATAAGCAAAAAGGTGACACTCGAGCAGGGAGTACCCCAAGGGGGAGTACTGTCACCCACACTCTTCCTGGTGTATATAAACGACATTACAGAGAATATACCAAGAAGAGTCCATAGCTCAATGTTTGCAGACGATCTGGCTATGTGGACCTCTGAAAAGAATATCACCATAGCAAGAAATCGGATGCAGCAGGCCCTAACATCGCTGGAAGAGTGGGCGAACTCATGGCTGGTCAAAATAAACGAGGAGAAAACCACATGCACAATATTCTCGCTTTCAATCAAACCCCAAAATACCAAATTAGGTTTAAATGGCAAATTCCTTCAGCCAAACGAAAACCCAAACTATCTGAGAGTCACATTTGATCGGCGCATGATATGGAAAAGTTAGATCGAGAGAAACCGAATAAGAGCCAGAGAAAGAATGGTAATCATGAGGAAACTTGCTGGCACAAACTGGGGAGCAGACGAAAGCATACTAAAGAAACTGTACACTGGAAGAGTGAGACCAGTTCTCGAGTATGGCATTGCGGCATGGACAACAGCAGCAAAGGCGAACTTCGATAAAGTTAGCAAACTTCAAAACCAAGCCATGAGAGTTATAACAGGAGGCATGAAGTCAACGCCAATTGTAGAACTTGAAAAGATTACAAAACTGCAACCCATGACCGATAGAAGAGACTGCAGAGTCCAGCTGCAGTCAGAGAAACTCCGAAGACTGACTGACCATCCACTGCACCAGAGACTAAACAATTTGGGAAATGGGAAACTAAAGCGGAGAAACTTTGCAGAAATAGCCAAAGCAAAGATGCACGAAGATCCCATAAACGCACTAACAACACCAAAGACCATCACTACTGTACCAAAATCTACCTGGAGGCAGGATATATTTCCAGAGGTGGTAGAAAATATACCAGGTATTGGAAACAAAAACTGCCAGACTGAAAAAGAAAGGAGAGATACTACCCTAAGCTTTATATCGAAAAACTACCCAAGCATGAATTGGACCCATGCATACACTGACGGTTCTGTAACATACACTACACAGAACGGAGGGGCAGGAGCATTCCTGAACCTTCCAAATGGTAGAAAAATAACACTGTCATTCGCTACTGGTAAGTACACAAGCAATTTCAGAGCGGAGGCAGAGCCACTGAGGGCGGCAGTGGAAGAAATGGTGACACATAATTAAAATGAAAGCCATATAGTCCTGCTTACAGATGCTCTCGCCGTAGTCACAGCGCTAAAAAGCCAGAAAAACACTGAGCTTAATGACTTAAGAACAGCACTCTGTCAACTATGCCAGCAGTCCGCACCAAAAAGGGTAGTGGTACAGTGGGTCCCATCACACTGCAACATCCAAGGCAACGAGGAGGCAGACAGACTGGCAAAAGAAGGCGCAAGACTACCACAAACAGATACTAGTATGACGTATGAAGAGTCACAACGGCTTATTTAAGCCAGATACATGACCAAATGGGAAACCGAACATACTGGCTACACCAAAAACGATGCATTTTACCAGCTGAACAGAAGAGAGCAGGTCGTTGTCGTCAGACTTCGCACTGGCCACAATAGACTGAGGTACCACCTATTCAACAAATTGAAGATAGGTGGAACCGACGAATGCCCGTGTGGTACCGGGAAAATGACCGCTGAACATCTGCTGCAGAACTGCCCGACATACGAGGATCAGAGAGAGCAGATGTGGCCATCACCAGTGGAACCACAAGACAAGCTCTATGGCAGTGTCGACAGCCTCAGGATGACCGCCGCTTTTTTCGAAAAAAATAATGGTTACTGTCTGACTGCGTACGAAGAAGAAGAAGAAGAACTCGATTGCTCAGACAAACAGCTGTTTGGACTGTTGTGATTTTGCATGGTGCAGGATTAGCAATCTTTTTTTTAAACTGGTGAAGTGGCGGGGTGGAGTCGGTGGTGGAGGGATTCATGCAACAGAGAGTGTCCTTCATGGAGGAGAGAGGTACCTTCATGCAGGAGAGATGAACCTTCATGCAGGACAGAGGTACCTTAATGCAGGAGAGAGGTACCTGTATGCAGGAGAGAGGTACCTTCATGCAGGAGAGATGAACCTTCATGCAGGAGAGATGACCTTCATACAGGAGAAAGGTACCTTCACGTAGGAGAGATGAGCCTTCACGCAGCAGAGAGGTACCTTCAGGCAGGAGAGAGGTACCTTCATGCAGGAGAGATGAACCTTCATGCAGCAGAGAGGTACCTTCATGCAGGATAGAGGTACCTTCATGCAGGAGAGATGAACCTTAATGCAGCAGAGAGGTACCTTCATGCAGGAGAGAGGTACATTCATGCAGGAGAGATGCACCTTCATGCAGGAGAGAGGTACCTTCATGCAGGAGAGAGGTACCTTCATGCAGGAGAGAGGTACCTTTATGCAGGAGAGAGATACCTTCACGTAGGAGATGAACCTTCATGCAGCAGAGAGGTACCTTCATGCAGGAGAGAGGTACCCTCACGCAGGAGAGATGAAGCTTCACGTAGGAGAGAGGTACCTTCATGCAGAAGAGATGAACCTTCACGCAGGAGAGATGAAGCTTCCCGCAGGAGAGAGGTACCTTCATGCAGGAGAGATGAACCTTCATGCAGGAGAAAGGTACCTTCACGCAGGAGAGAGGTACCTTCATGCAGGAGAGAGGTACCTTCATGCAGGAGAGATGAACGTTCACGCAGGAGAGAGGTACCTTCATACAGGAGAGTGGTACCTTCACGCAGGAGAGAGGTACCTTCACGCAGGAGAGATGAACCTTCGCGCAGGAGAGAGGTACCTTCACGCAGGAGAAAGGTACCTTCATGCAGGATAGAGGTACACCTCAGGCAGGATAGATGAACCTTTCAGGCAGGAGAGAGGTACCTTCATACAGGAGAGAGGTACCCTCACGCAGGAGAGATGAAGCTTCATGCAGGAGAGAGGAACCTTCATGCAGGATAGAGGTACCCTCACGCAGGAGAGATGAAGCTTCATGCAGGAGAGAGGAACCTTCATGCAGGATAGAGGTACCCTCACGCAGGAGAGATGAAGCTTCATGCAGGAGAGAGGTACCCTCACGCAGGAGAGATGAAGCTTCATGCAGGAGAGAGGTACCCTCACGCAGGAGAGAGGTACCTTCATGCAGGAGAGAGACTTTTAAAATTGGACAGTAATTCTCTTACCTCTCGAGTGGTCGCCATGATAGCGGTTAACAGATTAGTCTTTACGATTTCCAACTGTCAAGAATTTGTTTGCGTGTACATGGTACTTCCGAATTTGTTATCCATCTCTGATAGGACTAGACGCCGATCTCACCTCTTGAGAACAGGAACGCTTGAAATAATCGAGCACCCACCGTTCCGGGCTTTCATTCCGGCGTTTCTTGAGAGAAGAGCGCCTTACCTCCCAACTGAGATGACGTTCCAGAAAAGGCAACCATGCTCTATATAACCAGCAGGTTGGCAATAAAAACGGTTAAATGGAAAGTGACATCACCAAATACAGCCATAATAACACATATACACGGAAAGAACGTTTATTTGCAGTCAGTCGAAGATAATTACAGATGAAGAACTAAATGGACTAGCCAAAAAAGGGAGGTATGAAAAACCCGTAATGATGCCTGGACAACATATGTGGCCTTACAAACAAGGATAAAAGATTAAGGTCATAAACAAACGGCACATGCTGAATCAGGAGGAGCGTGTGGTGTAGAGATGTACATCGAATGGCTTACAATCCAAATGTATCCGGTTCGAAACCACTTCGTGTTCAGTTTGATTGGGCATGTCGGAGATTTTTCTTTTTATGGCCATTTCTCCACGTACATAAATGGTTGGCAAAATTATGTAATGTTAAACTGCAATGATGCAACACACACAAACAGATACATACACGCATACATGCACTGACCAATACGTCTGGATATAACCTGAAACACTTAGGTCTGAAGTTGAAAATGTCGTGAACCGTCAATAGAATCCATAGAGACAATCAAAATCCAATACGATATGCAGAGTCTGATGTAACAGAAACAAATGACTCCTTGCCAATAATAGATCAAATGGCACAATATTCAGACTGGAACATTATCTGTTGAACAAATTTGAAACCGGATACACGGAGTCGTGCCCGTTTGGGTAGATCAGACAGTTACATTTTAGCATAGGTGCTTGGCTCCAAGCAAGGCGCTACTGACAACGAGTGATAATGAGTAAATCCTGAGAAGTATAATATAGAGAAGTAGAATATAATAGGCGAATAGTTGCCGTTAGTTGAGAGATAACAACGATAACGGGAAACAAGTCGCGTTTTGATAACAACAATAACAAACATTATCACGAGACGATTTCTATTCATATTGTTGAGGTCTACAAACTGGACGTGAGGCTGAGGTCTACAAACTGGCCTTGTGTGGCTGAGGTCTACAAACTGGCCTTGTGTGGCTGAGGTCTACAAACTGCCCTTGTGAGGCTGAAGTCCACAAATTGGACTAATGAGGCCGAGGTCTACAAGCTTGATTTGTGAGTCTGAGGTCTATAAGCTTGATTTGTGAGACTGAGTCTACAAGCTATGCTTGTGCGGCTGTGGAAAACAGTGGTCAGATGGCAGAAACCATAACCACGCGGCCAATCGATTCTCATTTAGGTAATAAGATTGTATTGATAATCAAAATCGATGGATTGATCTTTGTAATGCATCCTAAGCATTGAACCACTGTAACAGCTGACCCCCCCCCCCCCTCTTTCCCTGCCCCACTCATGTTAGCCAATGTCAGACAGAACACACTGATCAGCCATTTGTTAGTCAAGGTCAGACATGACACACTGATCAGCCATTTGTTAGTCAAGGTCAGACATGAAACACTGATCAGCCATTTGTTAGTCAAGGTCAGACATAACACACTGATCAGCCATTTGTTAGTCAAGGTCAGAAATGACACACTGATCAGCCATGTGTTAGTCAAGATCAGACATAACACACTGATCAGCCATTTGTGAGTCAAGGTCAGACATAACACATTGATCAGTCATTGTTAGTCAAGGTCAGACATAACACACTGATCAGTCATGTTAGTCAAGGTTAGACATAACACACTGATCAGTCATGTTAGTCAAGGTCAGACATGACACACTGATCAGCCATTTGTGAGTCAAGGTCAGACATAACACATTGATCAGTCATTGTTAGTCAAGGTCAGACATAACACACTGATCAGTCATGTTAGTCAAGGTTAGACATAACACACTGATCAGTCATGTTAGTCAAGGTCAGACATAACACACCGATGAGTCATGTTAGTCAAGGTCAGACAAAACATACTGATCAGCCATTGTAAGTCAAGGTCAGACATAACACACTGATCAGTCATGTTAGTCAAGGTCAGACATAACACATTGATCAGCCGTTTGTTAGTCAAGGTCAGACATAACACATTGATCAGTCATTGTTAGTCAAGGTCCGACATAACACACTGATCAGTAATTGTTAGTCAAGGTCAGACATAACACACTGATCAGTCATTGTTAGTCAAGGTCAGACCAAACATAGTGATCAGCCATTGTTAGTGAAGGTCAGACAAAACATACTGATCAGCCATTGTAAGTCAAGGTCAGACATAACACACTGATCAGTCATGTTAGTCAAGGTCAGACATAACACACTGATCAGTCATGTTAGTCAACGTCAGACATAACACACTGATCAGTCATGTTAGTCAAGGTCAGACATAACACACTGATCAGTCATTTTAATCAAGGTCAGGCGAAATATACTTGCCAAGATTGCCATCTGACCTCCACGAAGTTCTCCCATGCACATGCTGTGTTATGAGAGACTGCAAACGAGGTGGGATCGATTTGATCCCCGTAGTAGTGAGATATGTCGATGAAGTCAAGCATAGCACAGTCACCTTGCGGATCATGCTCCACCTTCACGTGAGGAAGCTAATACATCCGCCACTTAACCTCATTTTCTGGACGCACTGGAGTGGAACGAGTAAAGTTACACACTTTGGGCATTCAACAGCAACATATCCTCGCTATGTTGGCCATTCTCTGTTAACATGTGTACGTCTTGTTGGCTGTTCTTGAATGTCCACATATAGTATGTGTATTTGTTCGTGCAAGCTGAAAAGCGCGTTACGTGGCTGGTTGTAGTAGATTTTTCTCACACCTGAGCCCGCTGATGTAGGTGGGCACCGATCATTCAGGTGGTTGTGCTTTCATTGGTTTCTGCTGCGCGACGCTCACTTTTACGGGCACAACGCCGATCCACATCTCGTCACCCAGCCTGCCTTGAAAACAGCCTGGAAGAAAGATAGGGGTCTTGGTCAGTATATTGTGTCTGACCCTGACTCGACGTCCTCGTCTGTATGTTGTGCCTGACCCTGACTCGAGGTCCTGGTATGTATGTTGTCTGATCCTGTCTCGAGGTCCTGGTATGTATGTTGTCTGATCATGTCTCGACGTCCTGGTCTGTATCTTTTGCCTGACCTTGACTCGATGTTTTGTTATGTATGTTGTGCCTGACCCAGACTCGACGCACATGTCTGTATGTTGTGCCTGACCCTAACTCGACGTCTTGGTCTGTATGTTGTGCCTGACCCAGACTCGACGTCCTGGTATATACACTGTACCTGAGATGATTAGTGTCTATGTCCCCGACATATCGTGGGAATCATTCAAACATGGATGAAAAAAGTATCATGACAATAATGTTGTGGATACACATATTGGAAGATAGCAATTCATGTTCACGTTCAAGGAGGTACAAGCAGGGCGGATTAAAGGTTTACTGCGACAAGTAGCTGATCCCTGAGTGGCTACGAAACCAATAGGCAGTATACTATGAGGCGTGTTCAAATGAAACCGAACCAAACTGCGACAAGGGAACATACGTACGATTCGCAAGATGACGTCATTTCTTGTGTAAAAAGCACATACAAACTGTCAAGTTTGCAAAATGTCATTATCGTCCGACTCATAGTTACCTCAGCAGACCGTTAAAAACATGGCGGGTGTGATACGGAATCCGCCCAGAGTTGATCAGCGAGCCTTGAAAGAAAGACGTGAGTTAACGCAACAATATGTGCATGACCTTGTCTTGGAGGATCTTTCTTTAACTCGCGTTATTCTTTAAACATCGTTCTCCAGTTCTTTACTGTTGTCTGCAACACACTTTTCTTACCATACGCTGCCTGCACTCTGCGGTGAATGTCAACTGGTCAACATCCTTAAGCTGTTAGAATCCAATTCACCGCTCGCTGATCAACTCTGGACATATTTCGTATCACACACGACATGTTTTCAACGGTCTGCTGAGGAAACTATGAGTCGGGGAATAATAAAATTTTGAAAACTTGACGGTTGGTATGTGCTGCTTACAGCAGAAGTAGCGTCATCGTGCTCATCGAACGTATGTTTGCTTGTTGCAGTTTGGTCCGGTTCCATTTGAACACGCCTTGTATTTCCATGAACGTAATCTCACTGAGTGTCTATGAAACCAACAAACAGTATACTATTTCCATGAACGATATCTCATTGACTCCAATGTCTATGAAACCAACAAACAGTATACTATTTCCATGAACGATATCTCATTGACTCCAATGTCTATGAAACCAACAAACAGTATACTATTTCCATGAACGATATCTCATTGACTCCAATGTCTATGAAACCAACAAACAGTATACTATTTCCATGAACGATATCTCGTTGACTCCAATGTCTATGAAACCCAACAACCAGGATCTCATAGCCACGAAACCATTAAAAGAGCTTAGACGGATTGATCTCAATGCATTACGTACTGATCTCAATGGATTACGTACTGATCTTAATGGATTACGTACTGATCTCAATGGATTACGGACTGCCAACGGTAAAGGACCACGGCATGGGCACGCAACAGAGATAGCAACATAAAATGTTAATGAAGGTGTCGGAAAGTATCCAGAGCTATATAATTTATGGAGGACACAAACGCAGGCTTTCTAGAGGGAGTATTCGAGATGAATGAACAAAACATGAATGAGATCCAAGAAAACGGTTCTGGTGTAGATCTGTGTCGACACAAAGGAAAGCATCAAACATGGTTTCAGGTTTCTTATTCATCAAGAGCAGGAATAGTTCTTTGAAGAAACCGAATACACCAATGAGATGTGGATTGAAGTGATTCTTGTAGTAGCGAGCGTCACGCAAATGAATCCAAGCATGCATAACAAACTGAAAAACCGCTGTCCACCTTCACTAGCACGCTGAGGAAATATACTACAGGCTGTAACTTAACGTTCTTGTCAGAGCGCACGAAAAAGTAGACTTGCTCAATGTGGACATTTAATAACAAAAGCAGCAATTAATAGGCCTTGAAAATTGAAAGTGTAAAAACAACAACAACAATTTAGGTCAATACCTCATAGAACAACAACATAAACAATGCAATAATAATTGAGGCCATTACCCCATACAACAACAATAATAATTCAGGGGCATTACCCCATTCAACAACAACAATAATTTATGTAATTAACCCATACAATACCAGCAAGAATAATTCAGGTCATTACCCGATGCTACGACAACAATAATTTATGTAATTAACCCATACAATACCAACAACAATAATTCAGGTCATTACCTTTTACAATACCAGCAATAATAATTTACGTCATTACTCCATACAACAACAACAGTAATTCAACGCATTACCTCATACTACAACTTCAACATCAATAATTCAAGCCAATACCCCATACTACAACAATAATAATTCAGGTCATTACCCTATACAACGACAAGAATTCAAGCCATTACCGCATATTACAACAACAAGAATAATTGAGGTAATTACCCCATACTACAACAACAGTAATGAATACGCCAGGGGGGGGGGCGTTATGAGCGGTATAAGGTCAGTGAGAAAGCTAATATCATGGTTAATGTGATTGTAATGGCAAAACAGAAAAAAGGTTGTCACATGATTAGGAATATTCAGTTGCATCTCTTTTAACAGACAATACAAGAAGAATAGCTTATATGTGCTGGCTATGGTCTAATAATGACACACATCATTTTCCAGTAGCTGAGATGTCATACGAGACATGAACGGTGTTACACAGAGGAAGTATCTTTACAATTTGATTTCACGTTAATAAGACAACGGCCAAGAAAGGATATAAGCTACCCCAAAGCCATCGCAAAGATTTGCATATATACTGATCCCTGTCCAGCAGTAAACGCAAACAACATGGCAGAGGAAAGAGTGGAAAAGAGAAGAAGAAGCTATCAACAATGAAATGTGCCATGAAATTATAGCGATTCTTGAAACACTCAATAGGGAAACTGGAGAAATGAACAATGAATTGACCATCTTTGAAACAACAATGGCCGATATACTGAATGAGAAATGTGGAACAACACAATTTTAGACGTCAAAGAAAGAAAACAAATAGCGTGATGAATGCTGAATTTTAAGAATCTATCCAGATTAAAATGAAGCTCTACAAAATATGGCGAACATCCAAGACGGATACGTTAGAACATGATATTACTTCCGAAATAGCTAGTAGAATAATAAAACGGGCCATCAAAATGCATCAAGAAGAACCATATAAAAATTTAGAAAACAAATTACATTCATTTGAAGAAATGGCCAAATAGATTTGTTTAAAAGCAGTAAAACAACGAGAATGAAAAATGAGACTTCGATTCTACTTCAATCATTAACAACAACAACGGATTCCAACAATGTAATGAGCATGTTAAACAACAACAATGGAAAAGGTGCTATCAAGAACTGTTTAATCCAACATCCCGTCAGGCACAAGCTGTATGTATCAAAAAAATCAAAGATCATCTGGAACTTGATGTATTGATGCAAGAAACAGAAAGATCTTTTTTTTAAATCCCTAAAAGTAAGCCACTCGATAAGGATAACATAAACAAAAGTCAGTCCTCCTTCACGTCAGCGGGATTAAAGACAGATATAATGTCCAAGAAGAAAGACAAGAAACACAGAGAGTAACAATGGATGCATGTCTACACTGATGGGTTTGCTTTTAATGCCACCATTAAAGCGGGATGTTGGGTCTACATAGCGTATCCAGACAGAACGTCTGATGAGCTGTTAGATGCCTGTGGGAAGAAATGTTCAAATTATGAGGAAGAAATAACAGTACTGGAAGTAGGTCTGTACCACTTGAGGACTGTATTCGATGCTTTCACATCAACAGCTCAAAGCATCGTAATCTTTACAGACTCATTATCAGCCCTTCAAGTAATGGAAGATAGTGGTCATTGTGAACCAGAACTTACCCAAATACCCCTAGATGCCAACTAACTTCTCACCTCATATGAAGTTCTACAATGGATCCCTGGTCACTCAAATACACCGGGGAATGACAAGGCAGACAAACCAGCTAAGAAGGGATCAAGTCAAGAACAACAATACACACCAACAACCTTACAGACAATCAAACAAATACTGAAGACTGCGAACAAAGAGATCTGGCTGAATAGATTGGCAATGAGAAATACCGGGAGAGAAATCTATAAACACATGGCCACCCCAAATTCCAAAGACAACATCAACTTCCTTAAAAGGAGAGACTAAAGCACCAATTTCCAACTTAGCATTCTTCTTCTTCTTCTTCTTCATCGTACGCAGTCAGACAGTAACCATTATTTTTTCGAAAAAAGCAGCCGTCATCCTGAGGCTGTCGGCACTGCCATAGAGCTTGTCTAGTGTTGCCACTGGTGATGGCCACATCTGCTATCTCTGATCCTCGTATGTGGGGCAGTTTTGCAGCAAATGCTCAGCGGTCATTTTGCCGGTACCACACGGGCATTCGTCGGTGCCACCTATCTTCAATTTGTTGAATACGTGTTACCTGAGTCTGTTGGGGCCAGTGCGAAGTCTGAAGACCACGACCTGCTCTCTTCTGTTCAACTGGTAATAGGCATCGTTTTTAGTGTAGCCAGTATGTTCGGTTTCCCATTTGGTCATGTATCTAGCTCTAATAAGCCGTTTTGACTCTTCGTATGTCATACTAGTATCAGGTTGTGGTAGTTTTGCACCTTCTTTTGCCAGTCTGTCTGCCTCGTCGTTGCCTTGGATGTTGCAGTAAGATGGGACCCACTGCACCACTACTCTTTTTGGTGCGGCCTGCTGGCATAGTTGACAGAGTACTGCTCTTAATTCATTAAGTTCAGTATTTTTCAGGCTTTTTAGTGCTGTGACTACGGCCAGTGCATCTGTAAGCAGGACTATGTGGCTTTCATTCCTTTTACCTGTCATCATTTCTTCCACTGCCGCCCTCAGTGCCTCTGTCTCCGCTCTGAAATTGCTTGTGTATTTTCCAGTAGCGAATGACAGTGTTATTTTTCTGCCATTTGGTAGGCTCAGGAATGCTCCTGCCCCTCCGTTCTGTGTTGTATTTGTTACGGAACCGTCGGTGTATGCATGGGTTCAGTCCATGCTTGGGTAATTTTCCGTAATGAAACTCAGGGTAGTATCTCTTCTTTCTTTTTCAGACTGGCAGTTTTTGTTTCTAATACCTGGTATATTTTGTACCACCTCTGGAAATATATGCTGCCGCCAGGTAGGTTTTCGTACAGTAGGGATGGGCTTTGGTGTGGTTAGTGCGTTCATAGGGTCTTCGTGCATCTTTGCTTTGGCTATTTCTGCAAAGTTTCTTCGCTTTATCTTCCCTTTTCCGAAATTGTTTAGTCTCTGGTGCATTGGGTGGTCAGTCAGTCTTCTGAGTTTCTCAGATTGCAGCTGGGCTCTGCAGTCTCTTCTGTCGGCCATGGATTGCAGTTTTGTAATCTTTTCACGTTCTACAATTGGCGTTGATTTCATGCCTCCTGTTATAACTCTCATGGCTTGGTTTTGGAGTTTGCTAACTTTATCGAAGTTCGCCTTTGCTGCTGTTGTCCATGCCGCAATGCCATTCTCGAGAACTGGTCTCCCTCTTCCAGTGTACAGTTTCTTTAGTATGCTTTCGTCTGCTCCTCAGCTTGTGCCAGCAAGTTTCCTCATGATTGCCATTCTTTCTCTGGCTCTCATTCGGTTTCTTCTTCTTCTTATCCTTCTTCACCGTACGCAGTCAGACAGTAACCATTATTTTTTCGAAAAAAGCGGCGGTCATCCTGAGGCTGTCGACACTGACTTATAGCTTGTCTTGTGGTTCCACTGGTGATGGCCACATCTGCTCTCTCTGATCCTCGTATGTCGGGCAGTTCTGCAGCAGATGCTCAGCGGTCATTTTCCCGGTACCACACGGGCATTCGTCGGTGCCACCTATCGTTAATTTGTTGAATAGGTGGTACCTGAGTCTATTGTGGCCAGTGCGAAGTCTGAAGACCACGACCTGCTATCTTCTGTTCAACTGGTAATAGGCATCGTTTTTGGTGTAGCCGGTATGTTCAGTTTCCCATTTGGTCATGTATCTGGCTTTGATAAGCCGTTTTGACTCTTCGTACGTCATATTAGTATCTGTTTGTGGTAGTCTTGCACCTTCTTTTGCCAGTCTGTCTGCCTCCTCGTTGCCTTGGATGTTGCAGTGTGAGGGGACCCACTGTACCACTACCCTTTTTGGTGCGGACTGCTGGCATAGTTGACAGAGTGCTGCTCTTAAGTCCTTAAGTCATTAAGCTCAGGGTTTTTCTGGCTTTTTAGCGCTGTGACTACGGCGAGAGCATCTGTAAGCAGGACTGTATGGCTTTCATTTTCTTTATGTGTCACCATTTCTTCCACTGCCGCCCTCAGTGCCTCTGCCTCCGCTCTGAAATTGCTTGTGTACTTACCAGTAGCGAATGACAGTGTTATTTTTCTGCCATTTGGTAGGTTTAGGAATGCTCCTGCCCCTCCGTTCTGTGTAGTGTTTGTTACAGAACCGTCGGTGTATGCATGGGTCCAGTCCATGCTTGGGTAGTTTTTCAATATAAAGCTTAGGGTAGTATCTCTCCTTTCTTTTTCAGTCTGGCAGTTTTTGTTTCAAATACCCGGTATATTTTCTACCACCTCTGGAAATATATCCTGCCTCCAGGTAGGTTTTCGTACAGTAGTGATGGGTTTTGGTGTTGTTAGTGCGTTTATGGGATCTTCGTGCATCTTTGCTTTGGCTATTTCTGCAAAGTTTCTCCGCTTTAGTTTCCCATTTCCCAAATTGTTTAGTCTCTGGTGCATTGGATGGTCAGTCAGTCTTCGGAGTTTCTCTGACAGCAGCTGGGCTCTGCAGTCTCTTCTATCGGTCATGGATTGCAGTTTTGTAATCTTTTCAAGTTCTACAATTGGCGTTGACTTCATGCCTCCTGTTATTACTCTCATGGCTTGGTTTTGGAGTTTGCTAACTTTATCGAAGTTCGCCTTTGCTGCTGTTGTCAATGCCGCAATGCCATACTCGAGAACTGGTCTCACTCTTCCAGTGTACAGTTTCTTTAGTATGCTTTCGTCTGCTCCCCAGCTTGTACCAGCAAGTTTCTTCATGATTGCCATTCTTTCTCTGGCTCTCATTCGGTTTCTCTCGATCTGACTGTTCCATGTCATGCGCCGATCAAATGTGACTCCCAGATAGTTTGGGTTGTCGTTTGGCTGAAGGTATTTGCCGTTTAGACTTCATTTGGTGTTTTGGGGTTTGATTGATAGCGAGAATATTGTACATGTGGTTTTGTCCTCGTTTATTTTGACCAGCCATGAGTTCGCCCACTCTTCCAGCAATGTTAGGGCCTGCTGCATCCGACTTCTTGCTATGGTGAGATTCTTTTCAGAGGTCCACATAGCCAGATCGTCTGCAAATATTGAGCTATGAACTCTTCTTGGTATATTCTCTGTAATGTCATTTATACACACCAGGAAGAGTGTGGGTGACAGTACTCCCCCTTGGGGTACTCCCTGCTCAAGTGTCACCTTTTTGCTCCTCTGCCCTTGTACTTGGACTCTGGCCGTTCTGTTTTTGAGGTAGTGGTTGATCCACTTCTACATTTTCTCACAAACTTCACTTCTTCTTAGCTTGACTCTAAGTCCATCTTTCCAGACTTTGTCAAATGCCTTTTCCAGGTCCACCCAAACCGCTACTGTGTGCTTTTTCTCCTGGTAGGCATCTTCTATTTCCTTGGCTATGAGGATGACCTGGTCTTCAGTGGATCTGTGCTGTCTAAAGCCTGCTTGATGTGGGATGTGGAAGACTTTATACGTAACTAAACAACAGTTTACAAACACTTGAAGACACCACTATATGGCATTGGGCAAAAGGGTATGAACCCACAGGGTGCTGGATCAATAACCAACCAACCAACAACTGAAGCAAACTTTTGGAAAGATAGGTATAAAATGGCTACAGACAAATCTTCTCAAAATAATGGCAAGAACGAATAGTATCCAACGATTGGCAGCAAGCTACATTAGCCCCAACCTGGAAGCAAAAAAAGGCAGTACAAGATTCTGCGTTACATACATAAGCATATCGCTATTAAGTAATACCAAACAAATTTGTAGGAAAATACTTGGACAAATAACACGATAGATTGTTGAACACCAACCAGCTCACCAAAGCTCAATCTGGACACTGAAAATTATTAAAGGACTATGGCATATGTGATAGATTTAGTCACTTATGGAGTTAGACTCTTAAAACCATAAATAATAGCAAGGCATTCAAAATGCAGAATAAACATGTTTGTTTAAACAATCAACCATACACAAACAACCACATCAGAAAAAAATGGTGGCGTGTTTAATCATATCATTGGAAACGTCAGAAACAGACTATAAACCGCAATAGTAAAATTTCTAGAATTTTCTAGAAGCTACCTTGGTGTCATTGTTTCTCTCCCACATGCAGGCGCGCGAACTTGGATGGTATAAAACAGCCAGGTCACAAAGGATTTGGGATAGTAAGAGATATTCAGTTAGAGAGATTCAACTCAGTCGGCGCTGAGCAACCAGAGAGTCGAAGAGAAGGAGTTCAGATAGTCAGAGAGATTCAACTCAGTCAGTGTTCATTTCAACAAAGATAGACTCGTGTCAGAATAACTTCGACAACGAGGTCCACCATTTCTACAAAGATACAGTGTCAGAAGCGTCACATCCAGAGGTAAGACCAGGATCAAAGTCCTACTAAGACCAAGCCCTTGGTTAATTAAAACTCGAGCTAAATCAACGGTGTAATTACACAAAAGGCTTGCTTTTAGTCGTGTAGTCAAGAGTCAAGAACAGTTAGCTTAAGAACTCCAGAATCTAGCTTATTATATTTAATTAAAAACTATTTAATTAAATTTAAATACCTGCGTTTTTCGTGTGTGAGGGAAGAGAAATGTTTAATAAAGATTCATTATTATTGCTCGTCATATAAGCAACGAGAGCCTTTGTGTTTTGTTACCTGCAGTGTTTTAGTTGTCATTCGTATGAGTCGTGGTCATATAATAAGAGTTAGTGTAGAAGATAAGGAATAAGGACCTAACAACCAAATAGTCTCTGTACAGTGCAACAGAACTGAGCAAGGTTGTGTAGACTGGTACAAGATGAACAAATCGTACATGTGACCAGAATTCAAAGTTAGAATTGTGTAAGGAGAATAAATGGTTGCTGGTGACATCTATAGAAAGCAGTAAGGTTGCAAGGGAGGATTGTTACTAGAGAATATATGGTTGCCGGTGGCTTGTATATCTTAAGTAGACACTGGTACACATACAAGGACACCTATCGGACAATTGGAGAGCTCAGTAGCACATGGACACGAATGTCAGAAGAACAACTGATGACATCACGCAAGATTTTGAAGTAAGCACAGGAGTACGACAAGGATGTCGACTTTCAGTATGCACCGTAGCAAACTAACGTAATAAGTACACAAGAAAAATAGTCTGTCCATGACAGGCGCGAGTATCAGTTTTATTTTTTTTCAGCAGGAATTACTAGATTTTTGTTCATTTTGTTCATTGGGCAAGACTCGACTGTATTCACTTTGTTCAGCGGATCATACTAGACTTTGTTAATTTTGTTCACTGGGCAAGACTCGACTGTATTCACTTTGTTCAGCTTATCATACTAGACTTTGTTCCTTTTGATCAGCTGACCACACTAGACTGTCCATTTCATTCAGTGGGACACATTAGACTTTGTCCATTTTGTTCAGCGGGCCACACCAGACAGTCCAATTTGATCAATAAGTCACACCTCTAAAAGAATGTCCAATTTATTTAAAAGTCTTCACACTTTAGTATGAAATAAATATTGCATTTATTTTACTTAACACCAAGAGAGAGAGAGAGACGTGACACTGAAATCTAATAACAAGAGAACGGATAGACACTGATAACTAACATTAAGTGATCAGAGAGATTAGATACTGAAAACTAACATAAAGTGATCAGAGAGATTAGACACTGAAAACTAACATAAAGTGATCAGAGAGATTAGACACTGAAAACGAACATAAAGTGATCAGATAGATTAGACACTGAAAACTAACATAAAGTGATCAGAGAGATTAGACACTGAAAACTAACATAAAGTGATCAGAGAGGGTATCCACGGACCGGAATGTGTAACAGATAACCTGGGACACGTGCACTGATATCTGGACATGCAACGTGGCGAGAGCTGATTCAACCAGTCTGTACCCGTTCGCCAACTAAAACCAACAATTTCTCGCGAGGTTTTGTCTGGCATAAACCACGTGTTGTCCTATAGGAAAGGGACAAGGGTCAATGCCCTGGGTCATAAGAACTAAATCTAAGGCAAGCATTACAATAATATTGCACCAGTTCAAGACCATTCCTAGAACTGGTCACAGAACGTAGCAGAAACCACTATTACTAGCAGTTAATAGTACCGTAGAGAACACATTATTTTCTAAGATCAAGACAATTCCAATTGAGGGTCTGTTTCTGTTTCTAAGAATCGACGTCACTGCACTCCTGGCATACCCATAGGTGCTCAGTCTCTCTCATCAAGTGGCTTAAAGTATGGATGCTGACGGTCCCTGTAGCTTGCTGGTTGTACAGTCTCCTGCGCCGTCCTCTCATGCGCCCCACTTTGCTCGAACCTCGTTTAATGTCAAATCTTTGCAGTCTGTGGATTGCTGCTTCATCTGTTGCGGTGTCCTCACCCATCGGCGATCATTGATTGATTTAAAAATGTCACGTCTGTTCATCACTAATGTGCCCATGATGGGAGCTTGTGAATTCAAGATGTCAGCTCTTTTATTGCCCTGAACCCCTGCATGAGCAGGACAGTAGATCCAGGTCTACGCCTGGAGCTTTGAGGCCTCAACAGCAGCTATACACTCGTAACTAAGCCATCCCTTCTGTATGTTCTGAAGTACGGCTTGCGCGTCTGTCACGATGACTGCCTTTGTTATAGAAGTCTCAGATCGCCATTTTATATCTTGAAACTACTAACTACATTTTTCAGCTATCGCATTTGAGTTTGTGACCTAATTACTGACTTATTTTGATATGCAAAAAACTAAAAGATAATACAGTCCAACAAAATAAGAGGTCACAAATCAAGAAAACTTCAAGACCACACAACCCAGCAATATACAAGGTCACAAATCAAGAAAACTTCAAGACCCCACAACCCAGCAATATACAAGGTCACAAATCAAGAAAACGTCAAGACCACACAACCCAACAAAACAAAATGTCACAAATCAAGAAAACTTCAAGGCCACACAACCCAGCGATATACAACTGCGTAAACTAGAACTTGTCGAAGCCCATCATTAAAGGACCAAGAAATGTAGCCACTCTTATGCCAAGATGTTCAATCAGAAAGATAATCTTTTATCAGAGAAGGCATTCCATTAGCAAACACACCAGGTTATATAGACACCGCTGCAAATTGGTACCTGACTAATGAAATATTCTGGAAAGGAAACATAAATGAGTGACAAAGGTGATAGTGGGATTCCAGAATTATAGTTATGAAGAAAGGCTCAGAAAAACCGGCCTTGAGTGTCTAGAAAAGATTTCGAGGTGGCTTAATATAGGTTTATAAGATGATCAGAGGAATGGATAAATTAGAATATAACAAGTTTTTTTCAAAATACAGCCACCCACAAGAAGAATGGGCATATCTACAAATTAAGTAAAGATATGTCCAGATTAAATATTAAGAAATATTTTTTAGTCAGAGAGTGCTGAATGTTTGGAATGCATTGCCAAGGGAGGTAGTGGTGGCAGGGACAATTAATTCATTTGAGAATAAATTGAATGCGCATAGCTTTTAGAGCTAGATGATGTAAATGAAACTGGTTGTATACAGACTCTGCAGTGTCTTCTAAACCATTATACAGACGTTAAGTTCAGTTAAGTTAACTATTAGGGAATGAAAGGCAACAAGAAAGATCACTGGCCATCCCACCTCATTAAAAGTTGAGATAAAGTACAAAGAGATATATAATACTTTATCCACGGCTGCAGTGTCTACTAAGGGACTACCATGACCTTTTATCACGATTCTGTTGTAAGCGAGTATCATGGTTCTACAGAACCTTGACATTTGGCATTGTTTGTGTGTGAGAACCATGGCTCTACAAGTCCTTGACACATGTTACCCTTTGTGTTCCTTTTTACGATCATTCCTGATAACATGGTGAAACCCATTCAGGAATAATGTTCAGGGACGCCCATATGTCGCATTCTCATTTAACATTTAACAAGCTCTAGTATCTGGCTTCGCCCAGAAAATAACATCATTTTCAGATCGGATAGAATTAGCGAAATTCAGGGAATGAATACATTTTCTCTTTAGCGTGCACTTTCAAGAATGTGACCCAAATTACACAAATGAAAATGACCTTCACAACCAAACTCTTTCATACAGACAATTTTGGTTGATCGAATTCCTATTTTAATCCTGAGATATATAGCATAGATATAGGATGTACCCATTGTAGATTATCTTGTTTTCCTTCATCCTCTTAGCCATTATCTTAACTTGGTGCAGCCACTAGTTCAGTTGATACATTGATAGATAAGAACGGAATAACCTTCTAACGCAACGAAACATTGCTCTGTCTTATGGAATTAACATATTTTCTTTCTAAGACGCCATCAACAGCGTAACACGCGTCCACAAAGCTGCATGAATAATATTTAAGCATCTTGCACCATTCAAAGCAATAATCATATGTACATAACTCGTAAAGGTAAAGATGTAGCGAATTGAAATATATTGCGCTGATATAACTGTCAGTGAAAATTTCCACTCGATATTTAGCTCTGTTCGCCAGTTATGACATCTTACTACATACATCCATACTTACATAAACATATATTTACAAGGGGCTTGTCATAAGTTTTACCTTGACTAAGAAGGAGTAGCAGGAGAAAGTGGAAATTTGGCACATATGTAACTCATTTAATTTGTACTAGACTTGAGAAGTATGAATTTCCCTCCTAGAAGGGTTTACCCGGTATGGTGCATGGCTCAACACACCTTATTGACCGGATCTGCTACTCTAACGGTTTGTCAGAACAATGGAGAAATCAGAGACCAGAACTGTGATAAAATGTTTGATGTTGCAGGGAAAACACCTACAGAAATACACAGGGAGATGGAACCAGTGTTTGAGGAATTCTCTCCTTCGTATGCTTTTGTAAAAAATCTGGTGAAGGCAGTTTAGGTGTGGCCGTTCCCATGTGGCTGATCTCCAAAGATTAGGAAGACCATCCTCAGAGTGGAGCGATGAAAATGTTGCAAGAGTGAAGAAAATCATTGACCAGGATAGGAATACGACAATTGCAGAGATATCTAGGTCAGCAAAACTGAATGAAAGTACAGCTTTTAGAATTTTACACAACAGACTGAACATGAGAAAAGTGTGTGCCCGATGGGTCCCGCGTCTGCTGACATTTGTGAACAGAAACAAACGAGGGTTGATTGCTGTAGTCAGTTGGTCAAAATTTGTCGGTCGAAAAACATGTTGCAGATCATGGTGACAGTAGATGAGACTTGGTTCCCCATTATGACCCAGGATCCAAAATTTCCAGTATGCAGTGGAAAACCCCACTGTGGTTCGTTGTTTGTTTTTCTGTATTGCCCTAATAGTACTCTGCAGTCTGTGAATGCAGCTATTTTTGTTGGAGGTTGCCTTTCTGTTTCAAGTATTCTCAATGCTCGCAGAAGAACCATAGATTCTGCTCTGAGATTTGTAGACGACTTTCCTGTTGGGAATGCCTCTTCTGTTATATTTACACTTTTGTGTCTCATGAATATGCCTCCTCCACCGTTTTAACCTGCCCCCTCTGCTGAACCATATGTGTACACCTATGTCCATTTCTTGGTATTATATTTCTCCTCAACCATTGCTTGTGCTAAAGTTTTCAGCTTGTGGACACTGTATTGGTCTTTTCTTCTTATTCCTGGGATCTCTGTAATTATTGCGATGTTGTTTATGGTGTAGCTTGGCTTTTCATAGTTGATAAGCATATTTATTTCTGCTGGTTGGTTGGGTATTAGGTCCCCACATTTTTAGTGTAGGTGGTGATTTCGAATCCATCGCACAACATCGTGAGTTAATGCCGGCTTCCAGGTCAACGTCCCTGAATGATGTAGATCACCGTGACAGCATCTACTTTCATCGCTATACCGTAAGTTCAGCTATACATGTGTGTACACAGCCCGTTGTCATGCGATAGCATGCAGTACCTCTCCTCAGTGCCCTTGCCTAAGGGGCAGTCGATTACAAGTCAACAAAAAGGTAACGAAGGCAGACTGAGCGATGCATCAGCCGGACTAGAGCAGTGATACAAACGATCCTGCGGATCAGGAACGTGATAGCCAAGACAAGTTCCAAAACTAGTCTGGTCTGCTGATCAGGAACGTGATAGCCAAGACCAGTTCCAGAACTAGCCTGGCCTGCTGATCAGGAATGAGATGGCCAAGACCAGTTCCGAACTAGCCTGTCCTGATGATCAGGAAGGAGATGGCCAAGACCAGTTCCAGAACTAGCCTGTTCTGATGATCAGGAAAGAGATGGCCAAGACCAGTTACAGAATCAGCAGCCCACATCCCTACAGCGCCAGCATGACCGTGCGGTGGTGACTTCAGCGGACATGAAGAATCGACCACTGGTCAATTTGCGACAAAACTACACAACTGGAAACAGGGATAGGACCCGTACAATATCAACTACCTTGTTGAGATAATGTCCGTCTATTTCTTATGATAATGACAATATATAGAGATTTTGACAATTGCTTCCTGAAAATCCCCGATCTGCTCTATTCTTGTTCATCTAAAAAAAAAAATACAGATATTGAACAAACAAACAATAAATACCATTTTTGATGTGACTTCAGAGTCAACTTATATTTGACATCGTGGGGGTTCTGACGCTAACCTGCAATTTTACGAAGGAAATGCTTATGGCTGTTTGAGAGAGAGAAGGGAAGAGTGAGAGAGAGAGAGACGGGAAGAGAGAGAGACGGGAAGAGAGAGAGAGAGACGGGAAGAGAGAGAGACGGGAAGAGAGAGAAACGGGAAGAAAGAGAGAGAGAGACGGGAAGAGAGAGAGAGAGACAGGAAGAGTGAGAGACGGGAAGAGAGAGAGACGGGAAGAGAGAGAGAGAGACGGAAAGAGAGAGAGACGGGAAGAAAGAGAGATACCGGAAGAGAGAGAGAGAGAGACGGGAAGAGAGAGAGAGTGAGAGACGGGAAGAGAGAGAGACGGGAAGAGAGAGAGAAAGACGGGAAGAGAGAGACGGAAAGAGAGAGAGACGGGAAGAAAGAGAGATACGGGAAGAGAGAGAGACAGGAAGAGAGAGAGAGAGAGAGAGACGGGAAGAGAGAGAGAGAGACGAGAAGAGAGAGACAGGAAGAGAGAGAGATGGGAAGAACGAGAGAGAGAGACGGGAAGAGAGAGACGGGAAGAGAGAGAGAGAGACAGAGACGGAAAGAGATAGACGGGAAGAGAGAGAGACGATAAGAGAGAGAGAGAGAGAAAGAGAGACAGGAAGAGAGATAGACAGGAAGAGAGAGAGAGAAGGGAAGAGAGAGAAGAGACGGGAAGAGAGAGAGACGTGAAGAAAGAGAGATACGGGAAGAGAGAGAGAGACAGGAAGAGAGAGAGACGAGAAGAGAGAGAGAGAGAGACGAGAAGAGAGAGACAGGAAGAGAGAGAGATGGGAAGAACGAGAGAGAGAGAGACGGGAAGAGAGAGAGAGAGAGACGGGAAGAGAGAGAGGCGGGAAGAAAGAGAGATACGGGAAGAGAGAGAGAGAGACAGGAAGAGTGAGAGAGTGAGAGACGGGAAGAGAGAGAGACGGGAAGAGAGAGAGAGAGAGACGGGAAGAGAGAGAGACGGGAAGAAAGAGAGATACGGGAAGAGAGAGAGACAGGAAGAGAGAGAGACGGGAAGAGAGAGAGAGAGAGAGAGACGGGAAGAGAGAGAGAGACGATAAGAGAGACACAGGAAGAGAGAGAGATGGTAAGAACGAGAGAGAGAGAGACGGGAAGAGAGATGCGGGAAGAGAGAGAGAGAGACGGGAAGAGATAGACGGGAAAAGAGAGAGACGGGAAGAGAGAGAGAGAGAGAGAGAGACAGGAATAGAGAGAGACGGGAAGAGAGATAGACAGGAAGAGAGAGAGACGGGAAGAGAGAGAGAGACGGGAAGAGAGAGAGACGGGAAGAAAGAGAGATACGAGAAGAGAGAGAGAGATAAAGGAAGAGAGAGTCGGGAAGAGAGAGAGAGACGAGAAGAGAGAGACAGGAAGAGAGAGAGATGGGAAGAACGAGAAAGAGAGACGGGAAGAGAGAGAGAGAGAGAGAGAGAGACGGGAAGAGATAGACGGGAAGAGAGAGAGATGGGAAGAACGAGAGAGAGAGACGGGAAGAGAGAGACGGGAAGAGAGAGAGAGAGAGAGACGGGAAGAGAGAGAGACGGGAAGAGAGAGAGACGGGAAGAAAGAGAGAGACGGGAAGAAAGAGAGATACGGGAAGAGAGAGAGAGACAGGAAGAGTGAGAGAGTGAGAGACGGGAAGAGAGAGAGAGATGGGAAGAGAGAGAGATACGGGAAGAGAGAGAGACAGGAAAAGAGAGAGACGGGAAGAGAGAGAGAGAGAGAGAGAGAGACGGGAAGAGTGAGAGAGACGAGAAGAGAGAGACAGGAAGAGAGAGAGATGGGAAGAACGAGAGAGAGAGAGACGGGAAGAGAGAGGCGGGGAGAGAGAGAGAGAGAGAGACGGGAAGAGATAGACGGGAAGAGAGAGTGACGGGAAGAGAGAGAGAGAGACAGAAAGAGAGAGAGACAGGAAGAGAGATGGACAGGAAGTGAAAGAGACGGGAAGAGAGAGAGAGACGGGAAGAGAGAGAGAGAGAGAGAGAGAGAGAGAGAGACGGGAAGAGATAGACGGGAAGAGAGAGAGACGGGAAGAGAGAGTGAGAGAGAGACGAGAAGAGAGAGAGACAGGAAGAGAGAGAGATCGAAAGAACGAGAGAGAGAGACGGAAAGAGAGAGACGGGAAGAGAGAGAGAGAGAGAGACGGGAAGAGATAGACGGGAAGAGAGAGATACGGGAAGAGAGAGAGAGAGAGAGACAGGAAGAGAGAGAGACGGGAAGAGAGAGAGAGAGACGGGAAGAGAGAGAGACGGGAAGAAAGAGAGATACGGGAAGAGAGAGAGAGAGACAGGAAGAGAGAGAGACGGGAAGAGAGAGAGAGAGACGAAAAGAGAGAGAAAAAAAGAGAGATATGGGAAGAACGAGAGAGAGAGAGACGGGAAGAGAGAGAGAGAGAGAGAGACGGGAAGAGATAGACGGGAAGAGAGAGAGACGGGAAGAGAGAGTGAGAGAGAGAGACGGGAAGAGAGAGAGAGACGAGAAGAGAGAGACAGGAAGAGAGAGAGATGGGAAGAACGAGAGAGAGAGAGACGGGAAGAGAGAGGCGGGGAGAGAGAGAGAGAGAGAGACGGGAAGAGATAGACGGGAAGAGAGAGTGACGGGAAGAGAGAGAGAGAGACAGAAAGAGAGAGAGACAGGAAGAGAGATGGACAGGAAGAGAAAGAGACGGGAAGAGAGAGAGAGACGGGAAGAGAGAGAGACGGGAAGAAAGAGAGATACGGGAAGAGAGAGAGAGAGACAGGAAGAGAGAGAGACGGGAAGAGAGAGAGAGAGACGAGAAGAGAGAGACAGGAAGAGAGAGAGATGGGAAGAACGAGAGAGAGAGACGGGAAGAGAGAGAGAGAGACGAGAAGAGAGAGAGAGAGGAAAAGAGAGAGATGGGAAGAACGAGAGAGAGAGAGACGGGAAGAGAGAGAGACGGGAAGAGAGAGAGAGACGGGAAGAGAGAGAGAGAGAGAGACGGGAAGAGAGAGACAGGAAGAGATAGAGATGGGAAGAACGAGAGAGAGAGACGGGAAGAGAGAGAGAGAGAGACGAGAAGAGAGAGAGAGAGGAAGAGAGAGAGATGGGAAGAACGAGAGAGTGAGAGACGGGAAGAGAGAGAGACGGAAAGAGAGAGAGAGACGGGAAGAGAGAGAGAGAGACGGGAAGAGAGAGAGACGGGAAGAAAGAGAGATACGGGAAGAGAGAGAGACAGGAAGAGAGAGAGAGGGGAAGAGAGAGAGAGAGAGAGAGAGAGACGGGAAGAGAGAGAGAGACGAGAAGAGAGACACAGGAAGAGAGAGAGATGGTAAGAACGAGAGAGAGAGAGACGGGAAGAGAGAGGCGGGAAGAGAGAGAGAGAGAGACGGGAAGAGATAGACGGAAAGAGAGAGAGACGGGAAGAGAGAGAGAGAGACAGGAATAGAGAGAGACGGGAAGAGAGATAGACAGGAAGAGAGAGAGACGGGAAGAGAGAGAGAGACGGGAAGAGAGAGAGACGGGAAGAAAGAGAGATACGAGAAGAGAGAGAGAGATAAAGGAAGAGAGAGTCGGGAAGAGAGAGAGAGACGAGAAGAGAGAGACAGGAAGAGAGAGAGATGGGAAGAACGAGAGAGAGAGACGGGAAGAGAGAGAGAGAGAGAGACGGGAAGAGATAGACGGGAAGAGAGAGAGACGGGAAGAGAGAGAGAGAGAGTGACGAGAAGAGAGAGAGACAGGAAGAGAGAGAGATAGGAAGAACGAGAGAGAGAGACGGGAAGAGAGTTACGGGAAGAGAGAGAGAGAGAGAGACGGGAAGAGAGAGAGACGGGAAGAAAGAGAGAGACGGGAAGAAAGAGAGATACGGGAAGAGAGAGAGAGACAGGAAGAGTGAGAGAGTGAGAGACGGGAAGAGAGAGAGAGAGATGGGAAGAGAGAGAGACGGGAAGAAAGAGAGATACGGTAAGAGAGAGAGAGACAGGAAAAGAGAGAGACGGGAAGAGAGAGAGAAAGAGACGGGAAGAGTGAGAAAGACGAGAAGAGAGAGACAGGAAGAGAGAGAGATGGGAAGAACGAGAGAGAGAGAGACAGGAAGAGAGAGAGACAGGAAGAGAGATAGACAGGAAGAGAGAGAGATGGGAAGAGAGAGAGAGACGGGAAGATAGAGAGAGGGGAAGAAAGAGAGATACGGGAAGAGAGAGAGAGAGACAGGAAGAGAGAGAGACGGGAAGAGAGAGAGAGAGACGAAAAGAGAGAGACAGGAACAGAGAGAGATGGGAAGAACGAGAGAGAGAGACGGAAAGAGAGAGAGAGAGAGACGAGAAGAGAGAGAGAGAGAGAGAGAAGGGAAGAGATAGACGGAAAGAGAGAGAGACGGGAAGAGAGAGAGAGAGAGAGGGACAGACAGAAAGAGAGAGAGACGGGAAGAGAGATAGACAGGAAGAGAGAGAGACGGGAAGAGAGAGAGAGACGGGAAGAGAGAGAGATGGGAAGAACGAGAGAGAGAGAGACGGGAAGAGAGAGAGAGAGAGAGAGAGACGGGAAGAGATAGACGGGAAGAGAAAGAGACGGGAAGAGAGAGTGAGAGAGAGACGAGAAGAGAGAGAGAGAGAGAGAGAAGGGAAGAGATAGACGGAAAGAGAGAGAGACGGGAAAAGAGAGGCGGGAAGAGAGAGAGAGAGAGAGAGAGAGAGAAGGGAAGAGATAGACGGAAAGAGAGAGAGACGGGAAGAGAGAGAGAGAGAGAGAGGGACAGACAGAAAGAGAGAGAGACGGGAAGAGAGATAGACAGGAAGAGAGAGAGACGGGAAGAGAGAGAGAGACGGGAAGAGAGAGAGATGGGAAGAACGAGAGAGAGAGAGACGGGAAGAGAGAGAGAGAGAGAGAGAGAGAGACGGGAAGAGATAGACGGGAAGAGAGAGAGACGGGAAGAGAGAGTGAGAGAGAGACGAGAAGAGAGAGAGACAGGAAGAGAGAGAGATCGGAAGAACGAGAGAGAGAGACGGAAAGAGAGAGACGGGAAGAGAGAGAGAGAGAGAGACGGGAAGAGATAGACGGGAAGAGAGAGATACGGGAAGAGAGAGAGAGAGAGAGACAGGAAGAGAGAGAGACGGGAAGAGAGAGAGAGAGACGGGAAGAGAGAGAGACGGGAAGAAAGAGAGATACGGGAAGAGAGAGAGAGAGACAGGAAGAGAGAGAGACGGGAAGAGAGAGAGAGAGACGAAAAGAGAGAGAAAAAAAGAGAGATATGGGAAGAACGAGAGAGAGAGAGACGGGAAGAGAGAGAGAGAGAGAGAGAGACGGGAAGAGATAGACGGGAAGAGAGAGAGACGGGAAGAGAGAGTGAGAGAGAGAGACGGGAAGAGAGAGAGAGACGAAAAGAGAGAGAGAGACAGGAAGAGAGAGAGATGGGAAGAGCGAGAGAGAGAGACAGGAAGAGAGAGAGACGGGAAGAGAGATAGACATGAAGGGAGAGAGACGGGAAGAGTGAGAGAGAGAGACAGGAAGAGAGAGAGACAAGAAGAGCGAGAGAGAGAGACAGGAAGAGTGAGAGAGTGAGAGACGGGAAGAGAGAGAGAGGGAGACGGGAAGAGATAGACGGGAAGAGAGAGTGACGGGAAGAGAGAGAGAGAGAGACGGAAAGAGAGAGAGACAGGAAGAGAGATAGACAGGAAGAGAGAGAGACGGGAAGAGAGAGAGAGACGGGAAGATAGAGAGAGGGGAAGAAAGAGAGATACGGGAAGAGAGAGAGAGAGACAGGAAGAGAGAGAGACGGGAAGAGAGAGAGAGAGACGAAAAGAGAGAGACAGGAACAGAGAGAGATGGGAAGAACGAGAGAGAGAGACGGAAAGAGAGAGAGAGAGAGACGAGAAGAGAGAGAGAGAGAGAGAGAAGGGAAGAGATAGACGGAAAGAGAGAGAGACGGGAAGAGAGAGAGAGAGAGAGGGACAGACAGAAAGAGAGAGAGACGGGAAGAGAGATAGACAGGAAGAGAGAGAGACGGGAAGAGAGAGAGAGACGGGAAGAGAGAGAGATGGGAAGAACGAGAGAGAGAGAGACGGGAAGAGAGAGAGAGAGAGAGAGAGACGGGAAGAGATAGACGGGAAGAGAAAGAGACGGGAAGAGAGAGTGAGAGAGAGACGAGAAGAGAGAGAGAGAGAGAGAGAAGGGAAGAGATAGACGGAAAGAGAGAGAGACGGGAAAAGAGAGGCGGGAAGAGAGAGAGAGAGAGAGAGAGAGAGAAGGGAAGAGATAGACGGAAAGAGAGAGAGACGGGAAGAGAGAGAGAGAGAGAGAGGGACAGACAGAAAGAGAGAGAGACGGGAAGAGAGATAGACAGGAAGAGAGAGAGACGGGAAGAGAGAGAGAGACGGGAAGAGAGAGAGATGGGAAGAACGAGAGAGAGAGAGACGGGAAGAGAGAGAGAGAGAGAGAGAGAGAGACGGGAAGAGATAGACGGGAAGAGAGAGAGACGGGAAGAGAGAGTGAGAGAGAGACGAGAAGAGAGAGAGACAGGAAGAGAGAGAGATCGGAAGAACGAGAGAGAGAGACGGAAAGAGAGAGACGGGAAGAGAGAGAGAGAGAGAGACGGGAAGAGATAGACGGGAAGAGAGAGATACGGGAAGAGAGAGAGAGAGAGAGACAGGAAGAGAGAGAGACGGGAAGAGAGAGAGAGAGACGGGAAGAGAGAGAGACGGGAAGAAAGAGAGATACGGGAAGAGAGAGAGAGAGACAGGAAGAGAGAGAGACGGGAAGAGAGAGAGAGAGACGAAAAGAGAGAGAAAAAAAGAGAGATATGGGAAGAACGAGAGAGAGAGAGACGGGAAGAGAGAGAGAGAGAGAGAGACGGGAAGAGATAGACGGGAAGAGAGAGAGACGGGAAGAGAGAGTGAGAGAGAGAGACGGGAAGAGAGAGAGAGACGAAAAGAGAGAGAGAGACAGGAAGAGAGAGAGATGGGAAGAGCGAGAGAGAGAGACAGGAAGAGAGAGAGACGGGAAGAGAGATAGACATGAAGGGAGAGAGACGGGAAGAGTGAGAGAGAGAGACAGGAAGAGAGAGAGACAAGAAGAGCGAGAGAGAGAGACAGGAAGAGTGAGAGAGTGAGAGACGGGAAGAGAGAGAGAGGGAGACGGGAAGAGAGAGAGACGGGAAGAAAGAGAGATACGGGAAGAGAGAGAGACAGGAAAAGAGAGAGACGGGAAGAGAGAGAGAGAGAGACGGGAAGAGTGAGAGAGACGAGAAGAGAGAGACAGGAAGAGAGAGAGATGGGAAGAACGAGAGAGAGAGAGACGGGAAGAGAGAGGCGGGGAGAGAGAGAGAGAGAGAGAGAGACGGGAAGAGATAGACGGGAAGAGAGAGTGACGGGAAGAGAGAGAGAGAGAGAGACAGGAAGAGAGAGAGACAGGAAGAGAGATAGACAGGAAGAGAGAGAGACGGGAAGAGAGAGAGACTGGAAGAGAGAGAGACGGGAAGAAAGAGAGATACGGGAAGAGAGAGAGACAGGAAAAGAGAGAGACGGGAAGAGAGAGAGAGAGACGAGAAGAGAGAGACAGGAAGAGATAGAGATGGGAAGAACGAGAGAGAGAGACGGGAAGAGAGAGAGAGAGAGACGAGAAGACAGAGAGAGAGGAAGAGAGAGAGATGGGAAGAGGGAGAGAGAGAGAGACGGGAAGAGAGAGGCGGGAAGAGAGAGAGAGAGAGAGAGACGGGAAGAGATAGACGGGGAGAGAGAGAGACGGGAAGAGAGAGAGAGAGAGAGAGAGATAGAAAGAGAGAGAGAGACGGGAAGAGAGATAGACAGGAAGAGAGGGAGACGGGAAGAGAGAGAGAGACGGGAAGAGAGAGAGACGGGAAGAAAGAGAGATACGGGAAGAGAGAGAGAGGCAGGAAGAGAAAGAGACGGGAAGAGAGAGAGAGAGACGAAAAGAGAGAGACAGGAAGAGAGAGAGATGGGAAGAACGAGAGAGAGAGACGGGAAGAGAGAGAGAGAGAGAGACGGGAAGAGATAGACGGGAAGAGAGAGAGACGGGAAGAGAGAGTGAGAGAGAGACGAGAAGAGAGAGAGACAGGAAGAGAGAGACATCGGAAGAACGAGAGAGAGAGACGGAAAGAGAGAGACGGGAAGAGAGAGAGAGAGAGAGAGAGAGACGGGAAGAGATAGACGGGAAGAGAGAGATACGGGAAGAGAGAGAGAGAGAGAGAGAGAGGAAGAGAGAGAGACGGGAAGAGAGAGAGAGAGACGGGAAGAGAGAGAGATGGGAAGAAAGAGAGATACGGGAAGAGAGAGAGAGAGAGAGACAGGAAGAGAGAGAGACGGGAAGAGAGAGAGAGAGACGAGAAGAGAGAGACAAAAAGAGAGAGAGATGGGAAGAACGAGAGAGAGAGAGACGGGAAGAGAGAGAGAGAGAGAGAGAGACGGGAAGAGATAGACGGGAAGAGAGAGAGACGGGAAGAGAGAGTGAGAGAGAGAGAGACGGGAAGAGAGAGAGAGACGAGAAGAGAGAGAGAGACAGGAAGAGAGAGAGATGGGAAGAGCGAGAGAGAGAGACAGGAAGAGAGAGAGACGGGAAGAGAGATAGACATGAAGGGAGAGAGACGGGAAGAGTGAGAGAGAGAGACAGGAAGAGAGAGAGACAAGAAGAGCGAGAGAGAGAGACAGGAAGAGAGAGAGACGGGAAGAGAGATAGACAGGAAGAGAGAGAGACGGGAAGAGCGAGAGAGAGACGGGAAGAGAGAAAGTGAGAGAGACGGGAAGAGAGAGAGAGAGAGAGACGAAAATAGAGAGAGTGACAGGAAGAGAGAGTGACAGGAAGAGAGAGATAGAGAGACGGGAAGAGCGAGAGAGAGACGGGACGAGAGAGAAAGAGACGAGAAGAGAGAGACCGGAAGCGAGAGAGACAGGGAGAGATAGAGATGGGAAGAGCGAGAGAGAGACGGGAAGAGAGAAAGTGAGAGAGAAATGAAGAGAGAGAGACGAGCAGAGAGAAAATGAGAGAGACGGGAAGAGCGAGAGAGAGAGAGACGGAAAGAGACAGAGACGAGAAGAGAGAGAGACAGTAAGAGAGAGAGGGATACAGAAAGAGAGAGAGACGGGAAGAGAGAGAGAGACGGGAAAAGACAGAGACAGGAAGAGAGAGAGAGAGAGAGAGACGGGAAGAGAGAACGTTGACATTCGTTCAGCTCACAGTTCCCTCGTTATCCTGTTCTCGTCGTCCAGCGCGTGCTGTGCTTATGGAAGGTTTTTTAACTTGACACCCACATGTACTCTATACCTTCCAATCTTCCCTATGCGATGTGTTATACCTTCTGACTATACCTTCTGACTATACCTTATTAGTAGTATACCTTCCTACCATACCTTCTTAGTATACCTTCTTACCATACCTTTTTATTATACATTTTTACTATATCTTCTTACTATACCGTCTTAGTATACCTTCTTACTATACCTTCTTACTATATCTTGTTATTATACCGTCTTAGTACACCTACTTTTCTTTATTATCCTTGCTCTGTGTCTCGCTATACCTTCTTATTATACCTTCTCAAATATGAGTACTTTACTATATTATCCCAAATATGTGCCTCGTTATACCTCCCTACCACGTTTACCTCTGAACACATTGATACTATCTTACATTTGTACAGCTCGACTAGTGTGGTACCTTTCCAACCTAATGACTCACTGTACCTAAGTCTTCACACTTCTCTATTTAGTCACATCTCTCCACGCCTCTCTAGACACGCCTTTCTATATTGTTCAATCTCTATATCTGGTCCAAAATGTATTTTTATCTCTTCATCTCATAACATCATTCTATTCCGTCACGCATATCTATCTCGCCACTTCATTCTGTATCTCCACACCTCTATCTCGTCACATCTATATCTCGTCACACCTCTGTATCTCAACACACCTCTGTCTCGTCACACTTCTTTATCTCGTAATATCTCTGTCTCGTCACACTTCTGCATTTCGCCACATCTTTGCCTCGCCACACTTCTTTATCTCGTCACATATTTGTCTCGTCAAACGTCTTTATCGCGTCACGTTTCTGTCTGGTAACACTTCTTTATCTCGACACATCTCTGTCTCGTCACGCTTTCTTATCTCGTCACACCAATGTGACAGAATGCATAATGGCCACATCAACGCTCTTGAAGATTGATTAAAAGTTTGAAGCATCTCGAACACAAGTTATTCTCGTGCATGCTGTAGCCGTTTCTTAGAAGTAATATTATTCAATTGGGGACAGATGTTCTGAGAGTGAATGTAGTCGACTAGAAACAGATGGTCTGAGAGTGAATGTATTCGACTAGACACAGATGGTCTGAGAGTGAATGTATTCGACTAAAAGCAGATGGTCTGAGAGTGAATGTATTCGACTAGACACAGATGGTCTGAGAGTGAATGTATTCGACTCGGCGCAGGTGGTCTGAGAGTGAGTGTATTCAACTGGGAACAGATGGTCTGAGAGTGAATGTGATCGACTGGGGACGGATGACCTGAGAGTGAATGTGTTCGATTAGAGACAAATGGTCAGAGTGAGTGTATTCGACCGAAAACAGGGGGTCTCAGAGTGAATGTATTCGACTGGGGACTGATGGTCTGAGGCTGAATGTATTTGACCGGGAACTGATGGTCTGAGAGTGAATCTTTACTAATCAGGTAATGAGCATACAACTAATCAGGTAGTGAGCAGGCGACTAATCAGGTAGTGAGCAGGTGACTAATCAGGTAGTGAGCAGGCTACTAATCAAGTAGTGAGCAGGCTACTAATCAGGTAATGAGGAGGCGACTATTCAGGTAATGAGCAGGCTTCTGATAAGGTAATGAGCAGGCTACTAATCAGGTAGTGATCAGGCGACTAATTATACTAATTAGGTAATGAGGTAACTGTACTAATCAGTTAATAAGGTAATTGTGCTAATCAGATAATGATCAGGCTACTAATCAAGGAGTAGAACAGGCAATCAATTGTACTAATCAGGCAGTAGAACAGGCAACCAATTGTACTAATCAGATAGTAAAACAGGCAACCAATTGTATTAATCAGGTAGTAAAACAATCAACCAATTGTACTAATCAGGTAGTAAAACAGGCAACCAATTGTACTAATCAGGTAATGATCATGCGATCCATTGTACTAATAAGGTAATAGAAAGGCAAGTGCCTATCCACCTGTAGTTAGGAGGTGAGTTTGTCACAACGGAGAGGAAGAAAAAATCTGTCAAGGGACGCGTTGATCAGGTCATGAGAAACAGCTAGTCAACCAGTGTGTACGTTGGCTAGTTAAGGTGAGAGACGCACACATTGCCACACACAACAACACATTACAATCAGATGCACACACTCATTTATACACTGGCCAATACTTCATGATATTACCTAGAAGACTGCGGGTCTGGGATTAAACGGGAAGTGCCTTCGCCAATGGAATTCAGAAAGGCAAACCTTTAAACACAACTTTAAAAAGAGTGATACAAGAGAGAGAGAGAGAGAGAGAGAGAGAGAGAGAGAGAGAGAGAGAGAGAAAGAGAGAGAAAGAGAGAGAGAGAAAGAGAGAGAGAATGGCAGAGATTTAGTTAACCGCAGGTAATGTGAATTTAAAACTAATGTAATTTGGATGGAACGCAGAACAGATGATTGATAGTGACTAACACAAAAGAACTAGCAAGCCATAGAGACAGACACAGTATAATTGCCATGTGTGTATGCACGATGTTGGGAACGGGCTGAGAACGAGGAAACAAAAGCGGAATGTAAGCAAGAGAGAAGAACAGAGAGAAAGATACAACCTGCTTTGTATTTACATGAGCAGAATTTGTTGATTTGCAGACAAACCTTTGATGGTCTAGGCAAACTGAGCCTCGACATTGCGATCACAGAAGAAGAAAGATATACTGATAAGTTACTGGTGAAAGATAAAAGGGGGGTCTGTTATTCTACACAGATTTTCTATAGAAGTTAGGAATTAATAACAGGATTTTGTTTACCAAACTAAAGGAGAATAAGTATGGGTTTGAATAGCTTTCGGGAATAAGATCTAACGAAATCCCAGATAGACATCACATTGACAAGATGAATACGTGTGCTTGCATGAACTGAGAAAATTCATTAACTTACATATGTTATCTACTTATTGACAACAAAGCGCTGTTGTCGCTCCCAGTGCACTGAATGATCTGTACAGCGAACATTAAGCTGGTAAGGTAGAATAGAAACCTTTCTTTTTGAGAATGAATTTCCGTGATATTTCTGATCAGGAACTCTAATCACCCTAGAGTTATTAACGGTGTCGTGTGGCGGACACTAGAGGGTGAATTCTGTCACATGATATTGAATGGTGGCGTGTTGAAGGATAGGTATGTCCCATCTTTCTGTCCACTACACCCCTCTATCTCACTACACCCCTTTATCTCACTACACCCCTCTATCTCACTACACCCCTCTATCCCGTCTCCTCTCCATTATACAACACCCTTCTATCTCGATACACCTCTCTATCCCGTCCCCTTTCCCCATTATACCACACCCCTCTACTTTACTAGAACTCTCTATCCCGTCCCCTTTCCCCCTTATACCACACCCCTCTATCTCACTACACCTCTCTATCCTGTCCCCTTTCCCCATTATACCACACCCCTCTATCTCACTACACCTCTCTATCCCATCCCCTTTCCCCATTATACAAAACCCCTCTATCTCACTACACCTCTCTATCCCGTCCCCTTTCCCCATTATACCACACCCCTCTACCTTACTAGAACTCTCTATCCCGCCCCCTTTCCCCCTTATACCACACCTCTCTATCTCACTACAACTCTCTATCCCGTCCCCTTTCCCCATTATACCACACCCCTCTATCTCACTACACCTCTCTATCCCGTCCCCTTTCCCCATTATACCACACCCCTCTATCTCACTACACCTCTCTATCCCGTCCCCTTTCCCCATTATACCACACCCCTCTACCTTACTAAAACTCTCTATCCCGTCCCCTTTCCCCATTATACTACACCCCTCTATCTTACTACACCTCTCTATCCCGTCCCCTTTCCCCATTATACCACATCCCTCTATCTCACTACAACTCTCTATCCCGTCCCCTTTTCCCTTACACCACACCCCTCTATCTCACTACACCTCTCTATCCCGTCCCCTTTCCCCATTATACCACACCCCTCTACCTTACAAGAACTCTCTATCCCGTCTTCTTTCCCCATTATACCACACCCCTCTATCTTACTACACCTCTCTATCCAGTCCCCTTTCCCCATTATACCACACCCCTCTATCTCACTACAACTCTCTATCTCGTCCCCTTTCCCCATATACCACACCCCTCTATCTCACTACACTTCTCTATCCCGTCCCCTTTCCCCATTATTCCACACCCCTATACCTTAATAGAACTCTCTATCCCGTCAAGTAGTTCGACGTACTCAAGTTGGAGGCATTGCCTCGACGATTAATCACCGTCGCCTCTCCCTCTTCGGTCATGGTGTCCCAGCGAGGGTCGAGAAAAGGCCGTCCTCATACTGGAGATGTACTCCACCCCCCCCCCCTCCTCTCCCCTGTTTATCATCACAGCGGCCAACACGTGTTAATATAACCAACAGGACTATGTCTGTGGTTTAAAGTCGCCTACTTCGTAAAAACGGAGATAAATTATTTCACAACATAGCATCTACAACCCTGTTGCATAACGCTCTCTAAAGCGGCATCGAACTGCCCACCCTCGTGGCACCTACTACTGCGTCCAATCCATGATTGTAATATTTAATTTCAATCATCAGTATATATATTATGCATTATAAAATCTTACCAAACATACGACCTCGTATATTAAAATAGCCTGACACTACATCCGTGACGGCAGTATCTGCAAAGAAACGTACTAGGAAGCGAAGAGTTACGAAGGTCGAGCAAAACAACTTGACCAGTGATCAAGAAAAACCAATAAGTATGGTCACATACTAGGCTAAGACTAAAACAAATAGGAAGCTTGCGTTACAACCAAAAGACCTTCTTCAGAGACGAGCAATGAAAATATATGAGCTTACGACTCATATAGGATAGCACAATAGTCTGAACCGCACCATAAAATGAGGACACATCACAGATGACTCCTTCTGGGTTAGTGGTTGCCTACATTTCTTTTGGAGGTCTACTAATGGATAAGCATAATCATGATCAGGTAAAACATACTTATTAAGTGAGCGAAGTGTAGTCAGGGTTATGTAAAACATATTGATCAGGGGAGAGAAGTGAAATCAGGGTTATGTAAAACATATTGATCAGGGGAGAAAAGTGAAATCCGGGTTATGTAAAACATATTGATCAGGGGAGAGAAGTGAAATCAGGGTTATGTAAAACATATTGACCAGGGAAGAGAAGTGAAATCAGGGTTATGTAAAACATATTGACCAGGGAAGAGAAGTGAAATCAGGGTTTTGTAAAACATATTGACCAGGGAAGAGAAGTTAAATCAGGGTTATGTAAAACATATTGACCAGGGAAGAGAAGTGAAATCAGGGTTATGTAAAAGATATTGACCAGGGAAGAGAAGTTAAATCAGGGTTATGTAAAACATATTGACCAGGGAAGAGAAGTGAAATCAGGGTTATGTAAAACATATTGATCAGTGAAGAGAAGTGAAATCAGAGTCAGGTAAAACATACTTATCAAGGGCACTACGAGCTAATATGCTCGCTTGTGCTCCTGGAAACAGGCTGTGCCACAGCAGTTTAGCCAAAGAGTTTGGGATCAACACTGTATTCCCCATATTAGTGAGTTTATTAAGGAACCTCGTTTTGCACTACAGCCAGAAAGACCACTGTCTCTCTTCATAAGTACAGCTCGGGATGTAAGAAGAGCTACTGTAACCATCTTTGAAAATAAACGTCAAGTGGTAACTCAGGACGAGCAACTTCGAGCAACAAAAAAAACAACAGACTACCAAGCTACAAAATATACCAGCAAGCACAAGTTAGCATCGGAGCACTGTATCCCAACATATCCATCTGCTAAAACACATTTGCATTGAATTATTAACCGTGTATTCTAAACATCAAATTCTCACCTGAGCTCACAAATTGCCTACCTGCGCCCTATTGGTGAGAGAAGTCTGCAATACCGCTGGTAGAAAATTGTTCGTTAAAATTGCTTAAATCTGTGTACACGCGTGGAGTCATTCATTGTCGGTTTGAATCAGGCCGCCCATAAAAGAGATATGCAATCTGTTTTCAGTGATGACAGGGAAATACCTATAATTAAACTACGTTTTCTAGACTTGATGGTATCGACAGCATCGCTGTAGAGGCGGGAAGATAGATCATTCTGCTCTGTTTAAACGTGAGTGACCTAATTTCGATAATGTAAACATTGCCACCTTAAGCATCAATGCAACCTGTTATCGATAGATTTACCTCGGAGAAGAAACACACTGTTCTGAGTATGATCTTCCGATTGTTGGGCTTGCTTGTTACCAGGATCAACCATATAGTTGGGCTTGCTTGTTACCAGGATCAACCGTATAGTTGGGCTTGCTTGTTACCAGGAATAACCGTATAGTTGGGCTTGCTTGTTACCAGGATCAATCGTTTAGTTTCGCGTGCAGCAATCACGACCTGTAAGAACGACACGATCTGCGCCATTAACTCAACCAAATAGGGTATGTCTAATTTCACGTGCAAAGATCCGTCTCGGTGGACTGCGGGGATGAAGTGTTGCCTGGCTCAGTGGGTAGAATGGTAAATCACAGAAGAGCGGCGTGGATCGCATAGAGTACGACCAGACATCTAGCACACCTTGATGTCTCAAATCGTATTGAGTTTGTCCTGCCACTGGTTTCAGTCTTAGAACGTCAGAGTGAGCTTGACGAAGTGCGTAACCCTTTATCTCTATAATCCAAATACAGGGCTAACTACTGTGTCAGTGAACCTGCAAACACACACATCCACATCAAGCGGAGAAGTTCAAGAACGTCAAGCTCGTTCCGTGACATCCACATCAAGCGGAAAAGTTCAAGAACGTCACGCTCGTCACGTAGAACGTTCAGACGTAACTTGAACACCCTACGACCGATAGACTTAAGAGACGGTCAGCACTTGCGTATAAAAAACAATCACACTATTGTGTAGACATAGCTTACCTCGGTGCGACAAAACTACCCGACGATAGTCAACTATCAGATGTGGGAATCACATTCATCTGGATTTGCCGAGCCAGTAATGAACGTCTATATTTTCGAGTGGACGAGCCAGTAATGAACGTCCATATTCTGGAGTGGACGAGCCAGTAATGAACTTCCATATTTTGGAGTGGACGAGCCAGTAATGAACGTCCATATTCCGGAGTGGGCGCGCCAGTAATGAACGTCCATATTCTGGAGTGGACGAGCCAGTAATGAACTTCCATATTCTGGAGTGGACGAGCCAGTAATGAACGTCCATATTCTGGAGTGGACGAGCCAGTAATGAACGTCCATATTCTGGAGTGGACGAGCCAGTAATGAACTTCCATATTCTGGAGTCGGTTTCACCCTCAAATATCATATTGTACACGACCGTGAAAGACTTTCAATGGGGTAAGAGTCCGACAAGTGACTCTACAGATCCAACTTGGAAGAAACACAAATCACAGAACGTTGATCACCATTTACTCACCGATTATTGCCACAATCAAAATGACACCAAAGACAAAACCTATGAAGAACTCAACTCTGTCATCTCGTCTGTCCCAAAATCTGCGAAGCTATTCATCCTTGGTGACCAATACAAAGCGAGGGTCTGGGATGGAATAGTCGGTGTGCATGGCAAATACAAATGCAATAACAACGACCTCCTAGCGCTTCGAGTATCTGGTGTTCACTATCTAACAATTACAAACATGATATTTCGTGTGCCCAGTCGGAACGAGACATCATGGACGCATCCCAGATCAAAGTACTCGCAGTTAATTGATTATGAATCACCAATGAAGACAGACGCGATGAAAGAGTGATCAAAGATGTGTGTGGCGAATAGTGCTTTACAGATTACAGACAAATTGTGGCCAAACTCAGCTTCAACATCAAGCACAGGAGGCGGCATCAGGATGGAAAGCAAAAGAAAAGGAAGTAAGACACCCCAAATCTGCAGTCCCCGCTGCTCCTTGAAGATCTAGTAAGGGACCTCAATGAATATATAGAGATTCTGCAGATTGGCCAGATCAAAGTCGATGAAGACTGGGTCACTATTAGAGATCCTGTAGAGATCCTGTAGAGATCCTGTAGATACCCTGTATACCCTTCTGTCTCTGAGCGCATTCGGCATACTCCACATAAACATAAATACTGGGTCGATTACTTTGATACAGAAATCATGTCCCACGAGGGCCGCACTGTTAAACGTGTAGCACTATATCAAACCTTAGATCCTTCTTAGAGCAGCCAAGTCCTGCGTATGGCTTACACAAGCTACATATAGTAGCATCCTTCCACCCTATAGAAGTCTCGACCGACAGACAATACTCTCTTCTGTAGTTTCGATAGTTCAATAAGACAGTTTTACCAGAATAGGTTGCTTTGAGAACAAATTGTTGCCTTGCAGGTGTACTGGGGACAAGCACACGATAGAGAAGAAACCTCGAACACGTGCATGCTGAAGACGAATGAACTGGGGCTCGGGGAGAGACATAGCACAAGGCCACCAGCATCAGAAAGACAGACACATCCTACAACTATTAGTTTCAGAAATATAGACACAGCCTACAACTTTCAGCCCCAGAAAGACAGACAGCCTACAACTATCAGCCTCATAAAAATAGACACAGCCTACAACTTTCAGACTCGGTAAAACAGTCAGCCTACAACTATCCCCCTCAGAAATAAAGACAGCCTACGACTTTCAGCCTCAGAAAGACAAACACACGCACCACAATCTGCCTCAGAACGACAGAAACAGACTACAACTATCAGCCTCAGAAAGTACGACACAGACACAGCACACCAACACCAGCCTCAGAATGGCACACACAGACAGCACACAACCTCAGCCTCAGAATGTCAGACACAGACACAGAAGACCACCCGAGCCTCATAATGGCATACACAGATACAGTGCACCATCTCAGCCTCAATAAGTCAGACTCAGACACAGCACACCACCTTAGCCTCATAATGGCAGACACAGCATAATACCCCAGCCTCACAATGGCATACACATATAAAGCACACCACATCAGCCTCAGATTGGCAAACACACAGCACACCACTTCAGCCTCAGAATGGCAGACACAGCACAACCCCTCAGCCTCAGAATGGCAGACAAAGACACAGCACACCACCTCAGTCTCTGAATGTCAGACACAGACACATCACAACCCCTCAGCCTCAGAGTGGCAGACACAGACACAGCACACCACCTCAGTCTCTGAATGTCAGACACAGACACAGCGCACCCCGCCAGCCCCAGAATGGCAGACACAGACACAGTACACCATCTCAGCCTCAGAATGGCAGACACAGACACAGCCCACCACCTCAGCCTCAGAATGGCAGACACAGATACAGCCCACCACCTCAGCCTCAGAATGGCAGACACAGACACATCACACCATCTCAGTCTCAGAATGGCAGACACATAAACAGCACACCACCCCAGCCTCAGAATGGCAGACAAAGATACAACACACCACCCAAGCCTCAGAGTGGCAGACACACCACACTACCCCAGTCTCTGAATTACAGACATAGACACACCACACCACTCCAGCCTCAGAAAAGCAAACACAAACACGACACACCAAACTACCCCAGTCTCAGAATGGCAGACATAGCCCACCACCCTAGCCTCAGAATGGCAGACAGGGTCACACCACACCACCCCAGCCTCAGAAAAGCAAACACAAACACGAAACACCACACCACCAACAGGTTCATGAAGACAGACACAGACAATTTAGTCGCAGCCATTGATGTGTATGTCTGATGACCAACTACCAAACAGAAGACACCATGGTGCCCTCAGGGTGGCAGTGCACCTTTTGTGTCAAATATATTACTTGCTTGCTGCATGGCGCATATAATGGGGATCTGAATCATGAGCTGTTTTTGTCAAAGCGCATGCTCACAAAACCATTTCCGTCAGCTACAAAACTCAAGACTTCCGTTCACAGGAAACCAGACTGGATCGGTTCAGTCTGTCGCTACTAATACCCGTCATCATTACAGAACTATTCTTCCTTGTAGACGGAACGGAAGAATTAAATTGCAAATAAATGTCGACCAACAACCAAATAAAATACATTTATCACCTTCGTTTAACAATACCCTTTCAGTAGTCTCCGGTATTTGGATGTATTCCTTTCGTTACGAAATACCCTTTTCAAGTTCAAGCTAAATACGTCTTGAAACTGATATAGATTTCGTTGTTGTGTTCCCAGGACTTGAGCATTTGGCGTGCACTTGTTGAAGACCTGTGTTCCATATGAAGCTGAAAACAGTTATTTGATTGATTTATTGATTGATTGGCTTGATGATTGACTGACGGACTGTACCGACTTACATAAATATTAATCAAGTATTGAGGCCAGAGATGGAACACTGAATGAGCTTAACCAAACTTCAAATAATGAAGTTTAGAAGGATCTAAAGAGTATGTATACAACCAGTTAATTTCACTCCCCCCGAAACTGAAAATAACTGTGAGCATCCAATATATTTTTGACTACATTAACTGACCCTGTCTCCACCATATCATGTGGCAAAGCATTCCAAGTATCCATCGCTCTCCGACTACAAAAAATATTTAATAATATCTAATCTGAATCTGTCTTTAAACAATTTGACAACAGTCACTGACTCATGGATAGATGGGTGCTGGCATCATGGTCAGAGAGCAATAGCTGTCCAAGACCCTAATCCGTCTCAAAGTTACGGCCCTGCAAACAGGCTGCACTAGTGTAGTCTGGTTAAGAAAATATGGATCGCTGAGGGACGAAAAACCGGGCCACAAAAACAGCGTGCTGGAACCGCATGTGATACAGAGAATTGTATATGACGAACAGGTCATGTCAACCCTGCCCCGCCCTAGAGTTGGTCATGCCCTTGGAATTGTGCTATTTTTTTCATGAAAGGAGCAGCCATTGTTGTGTTAGTGTAGATAACCTCTGATGCTCAAAGAACATTGTGCTTGGTGAAGAATGACATTCTTGTCCTGGTAGCTATGGTAACGGAGTGAGAACTCTCAAGCTGTTGTGGTTGTCGCCGTTGTTGACTACACAAGATAAGTTAGTTTACTCTTTTGTGCGTCCTGATAAGGGCTTTAAGTTGCAGTCCTTTTCATGACATTTTGATCCTGCTGATGAAGGACTGCAACGGTCTTTCAATGTATGTCTTAATCTGCGAGAGCTCACTATTTCGGGCATCACGTCGATCCATATCTCGTTATCCAGGTGAGAAGAGTAATCCTTGTTTTTATTAAGCAAGGCGTAACAAGCACCGTACACCCTCTATGGTTAGGAAGGAGCCATCGCTGTACTGAACAGGCCTGGGAAACAAGAACCAGCATTTGCCGCATCCTGACAATCGAGGCCAATCACAAAGGCACAGTGGGCCAGGACGTCACGGTCCATTTGTATGGAACTTTTGGTCACAGATCTAGAGTCTAGGAGAACTCGGCCTAACCAGTAGACAATTGGTGGCGGTCACAGGTCTTGAGTCTAGGAGAACTCGGCCTAACCAGTAGACAATTAGTGGCGGTCACAGGTCTAGAGCCTAGGAGAACTCGGTCTAACCAGTAGACAATTGGTGGCGGTCACAGGTCTAAAGACTAGGAGAACTCGACCTAACCAGTAGACAATTGGTGGCGGTCACAGGTCTTGAGTCTAGGAGAACTTGGCCTAACCAGTAGACATATGGTGGTGGGGAATGAGCACGGATAGCCATACCTTGGGTGTGTTACCTTGGGTGTGTTACATTGGGTGTGTTACCTTGGGTGTGTTACCTTGGAGTGTTAAAAATGCACTCTCGATTGATAAATGTCCTGACACTGCATTTCTGACTTCTGCCTGGTGTAGGATAATGCTCAATGCAGAAAATATGGAACAAAGAGATAGATATATATATATATATATATATATATATATATATATATATATATATATAGAGAGAGAGAGAGAGAGAGAGAGAGAGAAAGAGAGAGAGAGAGAAAGAGATAGAGAGAGAGAGAAAGGGGGAGAGAAAGAGAATCAAGGACTCGTTAAATGAAAATAACACAAATATAAACAGCGAAATACATTAAAGGAACATCATTATTGAAGATACAGAGAATCCGGAATATATTCAACAATTTCTCTCAGCATTGATGGTCTCCCTAGTTTGTCGTTGTCGGTAGCAATGAATCGATCTATCTATCTTCAGCCCACTTTTGCCACTAGACGTCGTGGGGAGGTGTCACCCGCTTTGTTTCATATTTTGTGGTAGACGAATATCCACTGGTGACTTGCCAGGTCAATCCCAGCTTCTGTTAGACACTGAAATATACAATCGCCTATTTTTGGGACTGGTGGTGGTGGAAGCGTAAATTAGAGCAAGGTTCACCGCAGCCTTTGAGGCGCCATCTATGCCACTCCGCTACCTACATAACCGAGACTTGATGTTATAGCCAGACAAGTTCCATTTTGCGACAGATTCCCTACAATAATTTTAGATTTTTAACTTTGAATTTTGCCCGAGCAGCGGTCGTGAAGCCAACTCTTTTCGATTTTTAACTGCGAAGGTATTTTTAACGTGCGCGCCACTGAACACGGGTGTCTGATCTCACTACTCAGAGAACAGGGAAATATTTACCGGATGATCCACGTGAAAAAACTCCCGTCTCCTCCTGGATTTGAACCCATGACCTCCAGCACCCGAAGCCAACACCATACCTCGAGACCACTTGGTACCCCGCGCTCACTTACAGGATTTGAACCCAACAATAAATTCTTCTTCTCAGATCCATATTCGATGACCGACAAAGAAGTCAATGACCCTCACTCCTGGTGGCACCTTTGAGCAACAACAAAAAAACTCCCGTCCACTGCTTCTGGTCTGCAGACATTTGAGTTATAGAAAATATATATTGGAAAAACACCAGAAATAAGTAAACACAAGTTAAATGTTTCCAAATTTGCTCAGCCTAGAGCGAATAAGGTGATTACAGGGTCGGTTAACGTGCATCACTCAGCTGAGGGTGGGTAAGGTTATTATAGGGTGAGTGAATGTGCATCACTCAGCTGAGGGTGGGTAAGGTTATTATAAGGTGAGTGTATGTTCATCACTGAGCTGAGGGTGGGTAAGGTTATTATAGGGTGAGTGAATGTGCATCACTCAGCTGAGGGTGGGTAAGGTTACTATAAGGTGAGTGAATGTGCATCACTCAGCTGAGGGTGGGTAAGGTTATTATAGGGTGAGTTAATGTGCATCACTCAGCTGAGGGTGGGTAAGGTTATTATAGGGTGAGTGAATATATATCACGCAGCTGAGGGTGGGTAAGGTTATTATAGGGTGAGTGATTGTGCATCACTCAGCTGAGGGTGGGTAAGGTTATTATAGAATGAGTGAATGTACATCACTCAAATGAGGGTGGGTAAGGTTATTATAAGGTTAGTTTATGTGCATCACTCAGCTGAGGGTGGGTAAGGTTATTCATCATCATTAGCTCTTTCTGTCTTGTCAGACGATAGTAATTGTGCTTTGAAAAGGTATGCAACTACAGTCCATGACAGTAAAGAATGTGACTCGTAAGACCAATCCGGGCAGAGAAGCATCTTCCACAGTGGGGGCAAGAAAAATCAGGACCGTTTGCGGCATCGCATGATGTGGCATGTCTTCTCAAACTTTAGCCTGTCATCAATCAGTATCTCTTTTGTCTGTATTCCATGCTTAATCCTGCCCCTCCATGTAACACGATCCATGGCGTCATGTTCCCTTGATTCCAAATCGATACCTGCGTCATTCATATCCCGCTAATCCCGCTTGCATACATCCTTGTATCGAAGTAGTGGCCTAGCCCCGAGACCTTTTCCACAACTGAAATTCCCCATAGAAAAGATATTTTGGTTTTCTACCATCGTCCATCCTCTGAATGTGTCTCAGCCATCGGAGCCTTCGATGACTAAGCATGGACAAGATTGTGACAGTGCCTGTTCTCTCGAACATCTCTGCGTTGGTGATCCTGTCTTGCCACCCAACGCCTAGGATTCTGCGCAGGCACCTCATGTGATAGCTGTTTAGCCGCCTCTCTTGGTGAATGAAGGTAGACCCTGTCTCACTGTCGTAAAGCAGAGTGCTGAGGACAAGAGTGCTGAGGACAAGAGTGCTGAGTACCTGGTAAACAAGTGTTTTTGTGTTAACAGTGAACTTGTTGTTATCCCAGACCTTTTTTGTTAATCTGTTCATTGTTGTTGCTGCCTTTCCTATCCTGAATTTGATCTCTTGGTCCAGGGATAGTTTATTATTGACTGCGGATCCCAATTACGTAAAGTGATATATCACATCGGGAGCTTCATCATCCATTGAGATTACTGGTGGTTTGTTTGCACCCTGGACCATAACTTGTGTTTTCGTGTTGCTGATTGTTGACCCGAATTCACTGCAGGAATCCAAAAATGCAGATAGGAAGCGTTGCAGTTCCTCCTCTGAGGGAGTCGTAATTGTGGCATCATCCGCAAAGAGCAGGTATCTCATCAGCCACTGTTTAATTTGGTCTTAAGGTTATTATAAGGTTAGTTTATGTGCATCACTCAACTTAGGGTGGGTAAGGTCATTATAGGGTGAGTTTTTGTGTATCTCTCAGCCGAGGAGGAGTAGGGTACTTATTCCGTGTAGGTTACATGTGTTTCACTCAGCCGAAAAAGTGTTCTTAGTTCTTAGTTGACCTGTACTTCTATAGAGGCAGATGCCCCTGTGCCTGCCAGAGCTCTGGTATGAGCTGGGTGTAGCCGGGAGAAAGATTTCCTGCTTAGCGGGCTAGGCTCGAGCAGCGAAATACTCCGTTGCGTTGGGACAATCGCTTACGGGGGGGGGGGCGTGATTAACCGATGTGCGAGTTAATCTTAATAGACTCAAACACCAGAGCAAAGTAGACCAGCAACCTGTTAGGCGCCATCTATGCTGCTCTAAGCAAACCACCTAACCATGGCAGGTGTTATGCCATGTCACGCAGTTAGTAGCCTATTAACGACATGCTCGCTGTGAGGTAGTGGTGCTATTCTTGTCCTTGTCATTCCCAAAGATCCCGGCAGCCCACTCGAATGAGTGTAAAGTGCTTAATCCGTGTTGGTTAAGTGTATATCACTCAACCTAGGGTGGGTATGTGCTTACAGGCGTGTGGTTGAAATGTCTGCAGCAGACAAATGAATAGGTTTTCTATGTCAAACCGTCTTCTGTTGTGGAACGTACAAGTTTGGATTGATATAAATTGAATTTATTTGATTGCGGTAAAAGGTATTAGTCAGTTCGTCGTGGGAACAAATACAATGATCACCAATCTACGTTCCCACCAAAAGTTCAGTGTCATCAGTGTCAGATAAGTTATTTTGTCAATTCATTATGTTTTTACAACTTGATTCATTAGTTATTCTCATGTACTGTGTCCATTGTTCCATGCCAGTTGTAAAGTTGGTTTTTGTTCTACAAGTTCGTGCCCGGGCCGATCTGACTTCTAGGTGCTCATCGATTCTCAGTTCCACAACAGTCCTTAGAATGTTCTATCATGTTCTTCAACTCTATACATAATTCAGCACATGATATTCAATAGTCACTGGAGGCTGACTAAGTTGATCGGAAGAAAAACTTGTTGAAGACCTGTGTTCCATATGAAGCTGAAAACAGTTATTTGATTGATTTATTGATTGATTGGCTTGATGATTGACTGACGGACTGTACCGACTTACATAAATATTAATCAAGTATTGAGGCCAGAGATGGAACACTGAATGAGCTTAACCAAACTTCAAATAATGAAGTTTAGAAGGATCTAAAGAGTATGTATACAACCAGTTAATTTCACTCCCCCCGAAACTGAAAATAACTGTGAGCATCCAATATATTTTTGACTACATTAACTGACCCTGTCTCCACCATATCATGTGGCAAAGCATTCCAAGTATCCATCGCTCTCCGACTACAAAAAATATTTAATAATATCTAATCTGAATCTGTCTTTAAACAATTTGACAACAGTCACTGACTCATGGATAGATGGGTGCTGGCATCATGGTCAGAGAGCAATAGCTGTCCAAGACCCTAATCCGTCTCAAAGTTACGGCCCTGCAAACAGGCTGCACTAGTGTAGTCTGGTTAAGAAAATATGGATCGCTGAGGGACGAAAAACCGGGCCACAAAAACAGCGTGCTGGAACCGCATGTGATACAGAGAATTGTATATGACGAACAGGTCATGTCAACCCTGCCCCGCCCTAGAGTTGGTCATGCCCTTGGAATTGTGCTATTTTTTTCATGAAAGGAGCAGCCATTGTTGTGTTAGTGTAGATAACCTCTGATGCTCAAAGAACATTGTGCTTGGTGAAGAATGACATTCTTGTCCTGGTAGCTATGGTAACGGAGTGAGAACTCTCAAGCTGTTGTGGTTGTCGCCGTTGTTGACTACACAAGATAAGTTAGTTTACTCTTTTGTGCGTCCTGATAAGGGCTTTAAGTTGCAGTCCTTTTCATGACATTTTGATCCTGCTGATGAAGGACTGCAACGGTCTTTCAATGTATGTCTTAATCTGCGAGAGCTCACTATTTCGGGCATCACGTCGATCCATATCTCGTTATCCAGGTGAGAAGAGTAATCCTTGTTTTTATTAAGCAAGGCGTAACAAGCACCGTACACCCTCTATGGTTAGGAAGGAGCCATCGCTGTACTGAACAGGCCTGGGAAACAAGAACCAGCATTTGCCGCATCCTGACAATCGAGGCCAATCACAAAGGCACAGTGGGCCAGGACGTCACGGTCCATTTGTATGGAACTTTTGGTCACAGATCTAGAGTCTAGGAGAACTCGGCCTAACCAGTAGACAATTGGTGGCGGTCACAGGTCTTGAGTCTAGGAGAACTCGGCCTAACCAGTAGACAATTAGTGGCGGTCACAGGTCTAGAGCCTAGGAGAACTCGGTCTAACCAGTAGACAATTGGTGGCGGTCACAGGTCTAAAGTCTAGGAGAACTCGACCTAACCAGTAGACAATTGGTGGCGGTCACAGGTCTTGAGTCTAGGAGAACTTGGCCTAACCAGTAGACATATGGTGGTGGGGAATGAGCACGGATAGCCATACCTTGGGTGTGTTACCTTGGGTGTGTTACATTGGGTGTGTTACCTTGGGTGTGTTACCTTGGAGTGTTAAAAATGCACTCTCGATTGATAAATGTCCTGACACTGCATTTCTGACTTCTGCCTGGAGTAGGATAATGCTCAATGCAGAAAATATGGAACAAAGAGATAGATATATATATATATATATATATATATATATATATATATATAGAGAGAGAGAGAGAGAGAGAGAGAGAGAGAAAGAGAGAGAGAGAGAAAGAGATAGAGAGAGAGAGAAAGGGGGAGAGAAAGAGAATCAAGGACTCGTTAAATGAAAATAACACAAATATAAACAGCGAAATACATTAAAGGAACATCATTATTGAAGATACAGAGAATCCGGAATATATTCAACAATTTCTCTCAGCATTGATGGTCTCCCTAGTTTGTCGTTGTCGGTAGCAATGAATCGATCTATCTATCGTCAGCCCACTTTTGCCACTAGACGTCGTGGGGAGGTGTCACCCGCTTTGTTTCATATTTTGTGGTAGACGAATATCCACTGGTGACTTGCCAGGTCAATCCCAGCTTCTGTTAGACACTGAAATATACAATTGCCTATTTTTGGGACTGGTGGTGGTGGAAGCGTAAATTAGAGCAAGGTTCACCGCAGCCTTTGAGGCGCCATCTATGCCACTCCGCTACCTACATAACCGAGACTTGATGTTATAGCCAGACAAGTTCCATTTTGCGACAGATTCCCTACAATAATTTTAGATTTTTAACTTTGAATTTTGCCCGAGCAGCGGTCGTGAAGCCAACTCTTTTCGATTTTTAACTGCGAAGGTATTTTTAACGTGCGCGCCACTGAACACGGGTGTCTGATCTCACTACTCAGAGAACAGGGAAATATTTACCGGATGATCCACGTGAAAAAACTCCCGTCTCCTCCTGGATTTGAACCCATGACCTCCAGCACCCGAAGCCAACACCATACCTCGAGACCACTTGGTACCCCGCGCTCACTTACAGGATTTGAACCCAACAATAAATTCTTCTTCTCAGATCCATATTCGATGACCGACAAAGAAGTCAATGACCCTCACTCCTGGTGGCACCTTTGAGCAACAACAAAAAAACTCCCGTCCACTGCTTCTGGTCTGCAGACATTTGAGTTATAGAAAATATATATTGGAAAAACACCAGAAATAAGTAAACACAAGTTAAATGTTTCCAAATTTGCTCAGCCTAGAGCGAATAAGGTGATTACAGGGTCGGTTAACGTGCATCACTCAGCTGAGGGTGGGTAAGGTTATTATAGGGTGAGTGAATGTGCATCACTCAGCTGAGGGTGGGTAAGGTTATTATAAGGTGAGTGTATGTTCATCACTGAGCTGAGGGTGGGTAAGGTTATTATAGGGTGAGTGAATGTGCATCACTCAGCTGAGGGTGGGTAAGGTTACTATAAGGTGAGTGAATGTGCATCACTCAGCTGAGGGTGGGTAAGGTTATTATAGGGTGAGTTAATGTGCATCACTCAGCTGAGGGTGGGTAAGGTTATTATAGGGTGAGTGAATATATATCACGCAGCTGAGGGTGGGTAAGGTTATTATAGGGTGAGTGATTGTGCATCACTCAGCTGAGGGTGGGTAAGGTTATTATAGAATGAGTGAATGTACATCACTCAAATGAGGGTGGGTAAGGTTATTATAAGGTTAGTTTATGTGCATCACTCAGCTGAGGGTGGGTAAGGTTATTCATCATCATTAGCTCTTTCTGTCTTGTCAGACGATAGTAATTGTGCTTTGAAAAGGTATGCAACTACAGTCCATGACAGTAAAGAATGTGACTCGTAAGACCAATCCGGGCAGAGAAGCATCTTCCACAGTGGGGGCAAGAAAAATCAGGACCGTTTGCGGCATCGCATGATGTGGCATGTCTTCTCAAACTTTAGCCTGTCATCAATCAGTATCTCTTTTGTCTGTATTCCATGCTTAATCCTGCCCCTCCATGTAACACGATCCATGGCGTCATGTTCCCTTGATTCCAAATCGATACCTGCGTCATTCATATCCCGCTAATCCCGCTTGCATACATCCTTGTATCGAAGTAGTGGCCTAGCCCCGAGACCTTTTCCACAACTGAAATTCCCCATAGAAAAGATATTTTGGTTTTCTACCATCGTCCATCCTCTGAATGTGTCTCAGCCATCGGAGCCTTCGATGACTAAGCATGGACAAGATTGTGACAGTGCCTGTTCTCTCGAACATCTCTGCGTTGGTGATCCTGTCTTGCCACCCAACGCCTAGGATTCTGCGCAGGCACCTCATGTGATAGCTGTTTAGCCGCCTCTCTTGGTGAATGAAGGTAGACCCTGTCTCACTGTCGTAAAGCAGAGTGCTGAGGACAAGAGTGCTGAGGACAAGAGTGCTGAGTACCTGGTAAACAAGTGTTTTTGTGTTAACAGTGAACTTGTTGTTATCCCAGACCTTTTTTGTTAATCTGTTCATTGTTGTTGCTGCCTTTCCTATCCTGAATTTGATCTCTTGGTCCAGGGATAGTTTATTATTGACTGCGGATCCCAATTACGTAAAGTGATATATCACATCGGGAGCTTCATCATCCATTGAGATTACTGGTGGTTTGTTTGCACCCTGGACCATAACTTGTGTTTTCGTGTTGCTGATTGTTGACCCGAATTCACTGCAGGAATCCAAAAATGCAGATAGGAAGCGTTGCAGTTCCTCCTCTGAGGGAGTCGTAATTGTGGCATCATCCGCAAAGAGCAGGTATCTCATCAGCCACTGTTTAATTTGGTCTTAAGGTTATTATAAGGTTAGTTTATGTGCATCACTCAACTGAGGGTGGGTAAGGTCATTATAGGGTGAGTTTTTGTGTATCTCTCAGCCGAGGAGGAGTAGGGTACTTATTCCGTGTAGGTTACATGTGTTTCACTCAGCCGAAAAAGTGTTCTTAGTTCTTAGTTGACCTGTACTTCTATAGAGGCAGATGCCCCTGTGCCTGCCAGAGCTCTGGTATGAGCTGGGTGTAGCCGGGAGAAAGATTTCCTGCTTAGCGGGCTAGGCTCGAGCAGCGAAATACTCCGTTGCGTTTGGACAATCGCTTACGGGGGGGGGGGGGGGGCGTGATTAACCGATGTGCGAGTTAATCTTAATAGACTCAAACACCAGAGCAAAGTAGACCAGCAACCTGTTAGGCGCCATCTATGCTGCTCTAAGCAAACCACCTAACCATGGCAGGTGTTATGCCATGTCACGCAGTTAGTAGCCTATTAACGACATGCTCGCTGTGAGGTAGTGGTGCTATTCTTGTCCTTGTCATTCCCAAAGATCCCGGCAGCCCACTCGAATGAGTGTAAAGTGCTTAATCCGTGTTGGTTAAGTGTATATCACTCAACCTAGGGTGGGTATGTGCTTACAGGCGTGTGGTTGAAATGTCTGCAGCAGACAAATGAATAGGTTTTCTATGTCAAACCGTCTTCTGTTGTGGAACGTACAAGTTTGGATTGATATAAATTGAATTTATTTGATTGCGGTAAAAGGTATTAGTCAGTTCGTCGTGGGAACAAATACAATGATCACCAATCTACGTTCCCACCAAAAGTTCAGTGTCATCAGTGTCAGATAAGTTATTTTGTCAATTCATTATGTTTTTACAACTTGATTCATTAGTTATTCTCATGTACTGTGTCCATTGTTCCATGCCAGTTGTAAAGTTGGTTTTTGTTCTACAAGTTCGTGCCCGGGCCGATCTGACTTCTAGGTGCTCATCGATTCTCAGTTCCACAACAGTCCTTAGAATGTTCTATCATGTTCTTCAACTCTATACATAATTCAGCACATGATATTCAATAGTCACTGGAGGCTGACTAAGTTGATCGGAAGAAAAACTTGTTGAAGACCTGTGTTCCATATGAAGCTGAAAACAGTTATTTGATTGATTTATTGATTGATTGGCTTGATGATTGACTGACGGACTGTACCGACTTACATAAATATTAATCAAGTATTGAGGCCAGAGATGGAACACTGAATGAGCTTAACCAAACTTCAAATAATGAAGTTTAGAAGGATCTAAAGAGTATGTATACAACCAGTTAATTTCACTCCCCCCGAAACTGAAAATAACTGTGAGCATCCAATATATTTTTGACTACATTAACTGACCCTGTCTCCACCATATCATGTGGCAAAGCATTCCAAGTATCCATCGCTCTCCGACTACAAAAAATATTTAATAATATCTAATCTGAATCTGTCTTTAAACAATTTGACAACAGTCACTGACTCATGGATAGATGGGTGCTGGCATCATGGTCAGAGAGCAATAGCTGTCCAAGACCCTAATCCGTCTCAAAGTTACGGCCCTGCAAACAGGCTGCACTAGTGTAGTCTGGTTAAGAAAATATGGATCGCTGAGGGACGAAAAACCGGGCCACAAAAACAGCGTGCTGGAACCGCATGTGATACAGAGAATTGTATATGACGAACAGGTCATGTCAACCCTGCCCCGCCCTAGAGTTGGTCATGCCCTTGGAATTGTGCTATTTTTTTCATGAAAGGAGCAGCCATTGTTGTGTTAGTGTAGATAACCTCTGATGCTCAAAGAACATTGTGCTTGGTGAAGAATGACATTCTTGTCCTGGTAGCTATGGTAACGGAGTGAGAACTCTCAAGCTGTTGTGGTTGTCGCCGTTGTTGACTACACAAGATAAGTTAGTTTACTCTTTTGTGCGTCCTGATAAGGGCTTTAAGTTGCAGTCCTTTTCATGACATTTTGATCCTGCTGATGAAGGACTGCAACGGTCTTTCAATGTATGTCTTAATCTGCGAGAGCTCACTATTTCGGGCATCACGTCGATCCATATCTCGTTATCCAGGTGAGAAGAGTAATCCTTGTTTTTATTAAGCAAGGCGTAACAAGCACCGTACACCCTCTATGGTTAGGAAGGAGCCATCGCTGTACTGAACAGGCCTGGGAAACAAGAACCAGCATTTGCCGCATCCTGACAATCGAGGCCAATCACAAAGGCACAGTGGGCCAGGACGTCACGGTCCATTTGTATGGAACTTTTGGTCACAGATCTAGAGTCTAGGAGAACTCGGCCTAACCAGTAGACAATTGGTGGCGGTCACAGGTCTTGAGTCTAGGAGAACTCGGCCTAACCAGTAGACAATTAGTGGCGGTCACAGGTCTAGAGCCTAGGAGAACTCGGTCTAACCAGTAGACAATTGGTGGCGGTCACAGGTCTAAAGTCTAGGAGAACTCGACCTAACCAGTAGACAATTGGTGGCGGTCACAGGTCTTGAGTCTAGGAGAACTTGGCCTAACCAGTAGACATATGGTGGTGGGGAATGAGCACGGATAGCCATACCTTGGGTGTGTTACCTTGGGTGTGTTACATTGGGTGTGTTACCTTGGGTGTGTTACCTTGGAGTGTTAAAAATGCACTCTCGATTGATAAATGTCCTGACACTGCATTTCTGACTTCTGCCTGGAGTAGGATAATGCTCAATGCAGAAAATATGGAACAAAGAGATAGATATATATATATATATATATATATATATATATATATATATATATATATATATATAGAGAGAGAGAGAGAGAGAGAGAGAGAAAGAGAGAGAGAGAGAAAGAGATAGAGAGAGAGAGAAAGGGGGAGAGAAAGAGAATCAAGGACTCGTTAAATGAAAATAACACAAATATAAACAGCGAAATACATTAAAGGAACATCATTATTGAAGATACAGAGAATCCGGAATATATTCAACAATTTCTCTCAGCATTGATGGTCTCCCTAGTTTGTCGTTGTCGGTAGCAATGAATCGATCTATCTATCGTCAGCCCACTTTTGCCACTAGACGTCGTGGGGAGGTGTCACCCGCTTTGTTTCATATTTTGTGGTAGACGAATATCCACTGGTGACTTGCCAGGTCAATCCCAGCTTCTGTTAGACACTGAAATATACAATTGCCTATTTTTGGGACTGGTGGTGGTGGAAGCGTAAATTAGAGCAAGGTTCACCGCAGCCTTTGAGGCGCCATCTATGCCACTCCGCTACCTACATAACCGAGACTTGATGTTATAGCCAGACAAGTTCCATTTTGCGACAGATTCCCTACAATAATTTTAGATTTTTAACTTTGAATTTTGCCCGAGCAGCGGTCGTGAAGCCAACTCTTTTCGATTTTTAACTGCGAAGGTATTTTTAACGTGCGCGCCACTGAACACGGGTGTCTGATCTCACTACTCAGAGAACAGGGAAATATTTACCGGATGATCCACGTGAAAAAACTCCCGTCTCCTCCTGGATTTGAACCCATGACCTCCAGCACCCGAAGCCAACACCATACCTCGAGACCACTTGGTACCCCGCGCTCACTTACAGGATTTGAACCCAACAATAAATTCTTCTTCTCAGATCCATATTCGATGACCGACAAAGAAGTCAATGACCCTCACTCCTGGTGGCACCTTTGAGCAACAACAAAAAAACTCCCGTCCACTGCTTCTGGTCTGCAGACATTTGAGTTATAGAAAATATATATTGGAAAAACACCAGAAATAAGTAAACACAAGTTAAATGTTTCCAAATTTGCTCAGCCTAGAGCGAATAAGGTGATTACAGGGTCGGTTAACGTGCATCACTCAGCTGAGGGTGGGTAAGGTTATTATAGGGTGAGTGAATGTGCATCACTCAGCTGAGGGTGGGTAAGGTTATTATAAGGTGAGTGTATGTTCATCACTGAGCTGAGGGTGGGTAAGGTTATTATAGGGTGAGTGAATGTGCATCACTCAGCTGAGGGTGGGTAAGGTTACTATAAGGTGAGTGAATGTGCATCACTCAGCTGAGGGTGGGTAAGGTTATTATAGGGTGAGTTAATGTGCATCACTCAGCTGAGGGTGGGTAAGGTTATTATAGGGTGAGTGAATATATATCACGCAGCTGAGGGTGGGTAAGGTTATTATAGGGTGAGTGATTGTGCATCACTCAGCTGAGGGTGGGTAAGGTTATTATAGAATGAGTGAATGTACATCACTCAAATGAGGGTGGGTAAGGTTATTATAAGGTTAGTTTATGTGCATCACTCAGCTGAGGGTGGGTAAGGTTATTCATCATCATTAGCTCTTTCTGTCTTGTCAGACGATAGTAATTGTGCTTTGAAAAGGTATGCAACTACAGTCCATGACAGTAAAGAATGTGACTCGTAAGACCAATCCGGGCAGAGAAGCATCTTCCACAGTGGGGGCAAGAAAAATCAGGACCGTTTGCGGCATCGCATGATGTGGCATGTCTTCTCAAACTTTAGCCTGTCATCAATCAGTATCTCTTTTGTCTGTATTCCATGCTTAATCCTGCCCCTCCATGTAACACGATCCATGGCGTCATGTTCCCTTGATTCCAAATCGATACCTGCGTCATTCATATCCCGCTAATCCCGCTTGCATACATCCTTGTATCGAAGTAGTGGCCTAGCCCCGAGACCTTTTCCACAACTGAAATTCCCCATAGAAAAGATATTTTGGTTTTCTACCATCGTCCATCCTCTGAATGTGTCTCAGCCATCGGAGCCTTCGATGACTAAGCATGGACAAGATTGTGACAGTGCCTGTTCTCTCGAACATCTCTGCGTTGGTGATCCTGTCTTGCCACCCAACGCCTAGGATTCTGCGCAGGCACCTCATGTGATAGCTGTTTAGCCGCCTCTCTTGGTGAATGAAGGTAGACCCTGTCTCACTGTCGTAAAGCAGAGTGCTGAGGACAAGAGTGCTGAGGACAAGAGTGCTGAGTACCTGGTAAACAAGTGTTTTTGTGTTAACAGTGAACTTGTTGTTATCCCAGACCTTTTTTGTTAATCTGTTCATTGTTGTTGCTGCCTTTCCTATCCTGAATTTGATCTCTTGGTCCAGGGATAGTTTATTATTGACTGCGGATCCCAATTACGTAAAGTGATATATCACATCGGGAGCTTCATCATCCATTGAGATTACTGGTGGTTTGTTTGCACCCTGGACCATAACTTGTGTTTTCGTGTTGCTGATTGTTGACCCGAATTCACTGCAGGAATCCAAAAATGCAGATAGGAAGCGTTGCAGTTCCTCCTCTGAGGGAGTCGTAATTGTGGCATCATCCGCAAAGAGCAGGTATCTCATCAGCCACTGTTTAATTTGGTCTTAAGGTTATTATAAGGTTAGTTTATGTGCATCACTCAACTGAGGGTGGGTAAGGTCATTATAGGGTGAGTTTTTGTGTATCTCTCAGCCGAGGAGGAGTAGGGTACTTATTCCGTGTAGGTTACATGTGTTTCACTCAGCCGAAAAAGTGTTCTTAGTTCTTAGTTGACCTGTACTTCTATAGAGGCAGATGCCCCTGTGCCTGCCAGAGCTCTGGTATGAGCTGGGTGTAGCCGGGAGAAAGATTTCCTGCTTAGCGGGCTAGGCTCGAGCAGCGAAATACTCCGTTGCGTTGGGACAATCGCTTACGGGGGGGGGGGGGGGGGCGTGATTAACCGATGTGCGAGTTAATCTTAATAGACTCAAACACCAGAGCAAAGTAGACCAGCAACCTGTTAGGCGCCATCTATGCTGCTCTAAGCAAACCACCTAACCATGGCAGGTGTTATGCCATGTCACGCAGTTAGTAGCCTATTAACGACATGCTCGCTGTGAGGTAGTGGTGCTATTCTTGTCCTTGTCATTCCCAAAGATCCCGGCAGCCCACTCGAATGAGTGTAAAGTGCTTAATCCGTGTTGGTTAAGTGTATATCACTCAACCTAGGGTGGGTATGTGCTTACAGGCGTGTGGTTGAAATGTCTGCAGCAGACAAATGAATAGGTTTTCTATGTCAAACCGTCTTCTGTTGTGGAACGTACAAGTTTGGATTGATATAAATTGAATTTATTTGATTGCGGTAAAAGGTATTAGTCAGTTCGTCGTGGGAACAAATACAATGATCACCAATCTACGTTCCCACCAAAAGTTCAGTGTCATCAGTGTCAGATAAGTTATTTTGTCAATTCATTATGTTTTTACAACTTGATTCATTAGTTATTCTCATGTACTGTGTCCATTGTTCCATGCCAGTTGTAAAGTTGGTTTTTGTTCTACAAGTTCGTGCCCGGGCCGATCTGACTTCTAGGTGCTCATCGATTCTCAGTTCCACAACAGTCCTTAGAATGTTCTATCATGTTCTTCAACTCTATACATAATTCAGCACATGATATTCAATAGTCACTGGAGGCTGACTAAGTTGATCGGAAGAAAAACAGGAAAGTGAACAGCGTAGGGTTGTGTGTGTCTTCTCTAACGAGATTGTCGTTCTTCTTTCCTACTTTCATACGTCAACTCCACCGTCAACTCCACCGTCAACTCTACCGTCAACTCTACCGTCAACTCCATCGTCAACTCCATCGTCAACTCCACCGTCAACTCCACCGTCAACTCCTCCGTCAACTCCACCGTCAACTCTACTGTCAACTCTACCGTCAACTCCACTGTCAACTCCACTGTCAACTCCACCGTCAACTCTACCGTCAACTCCACCGTCAACTCCACCGTCAACTCCGCCGTCAACTTCACCGAATCTAAAGCAAGAACTCTACTTTCATACGTCAACTCCACCGTCAACTCCACCGTCAACTCTACCGTCAACTCTACCGTCAACTCTACCGTCAACTCTACCGTCAACTCTACCGTCAACTCCATCGTCAACTCCATCGTCAACTCCACCGTCAACTCCACCGTCAACTCCACCGTTAACTCTACTGTCAACTCTACCGTCAACTCCACTGTCAACTCCACTGTCAACTCCACCGTCAACTCTACCGTCAACTCTACCGTCAACTCCACCGTCAACTCCACCGTCAACTCCGCCGTCAACTTCACCGAATCTAAAGCAAGAACTCTAAGGTTATTGTATCTCATACTTCATCTCTGTAATCTTTCAGACATCACAATGAATGTATCTAAAGAATGATGTAGTCAGTTTGGGGTTATTTGTATCTCTATAGAAATATCTTTCTTATTCTAGATACATTTTAATGCATGACCTAGAATAACTCAGTGGAAACGTGTGGCCTAGGTGTTGGGGACTTCACCTTCAATATCAACGTACCAGGTTCAAATCATGTCCAGCACAGATTGCGAATGATGTGGGTTTTGTACATGTATCACCGCCTCTGCCAGTTAACGGGTACATGTTCAAGTCGGGGGGACAATATCGTGCCTCCGTGGGAGCTAAGGAGTTCATGATCTGTCCTCAGCACTTTCAGCAATGAAAAGGATTGAGCAGAACTGGGGGCGTACTGCCGCAATGGAGTCTGTTCTACGAACCATTTACCATTTCGTTCTTCAGAAAGCAGTGGTCAGTCTGAGGTTATTGACGTCTCCAAAGATCTAGTCCTTAAATGGTTCTGGAATAGCTATCTGCTCTCTTCCTGCTCCTCGTTTGTTGGACGGACACTTTGTAACAACTGCTCGATAAGTTCTGCTTGTAATTTATTGAATAGATGGTGTCTCAATTTGTTGTGATCTGTGCAGTCTATAGATGTGTTGTATTCGTTTGTGTTAACAAGATATAATGTATTGTTGTATTCGTTGGCATTTACAAAGTCTAATGTATTTTTGTATTCGTTGCACTACGGTTTTTATTTTGAGCCTGTCGGCCCAGTGCATCCGACTTCTGCATACATTCTATGAAAGGGTCAGCATCCTCCTGCAATGTTTTGGGGATTTCCTTCCCCGGGGTAACAGCCAGTGTTGTGATGAGGATAGAACACAGGACCTTCGGGTTGTGAGTCGTGTCACTTAACCACTAGCCTACGCCGTCCCTTCCTTGGAGTTGACAATGTCAAATGTTATGTTTTTTTTTCCTTTTGCATTAACAAAGTCTAATGCACTGTTGTACGCCTTGGTGTTAAGAAATCAAACTTATTGTTATATCCTTGATGTTAACAAATCATACTGATTGTTATGTTCCTTGATGTTAAAAAATCAAACGTATAGTTATATTCCGCGGTGTTAACAAATCAAACGTATTGTTATATTCCTTGCGTTATCAAAGTTAAACTGATTGTTATATTCCCTGGAGTTAACAAAGTCAAACTTGTTACATTTCGTGGCCTTAACAAATCAAACTTATTGTTATTTTCCGTGGTGTTAACAAATCAAGTATTTTGTTATATTCTTTGGCGCCAACAAAGTTAAACTTATTGTTAAATTCTTTGGTGTTAACAAATCAAAGTTACTGTTATTTCCCTTGGTGTTAAGAAAGTCAAACTTATTGTTATATGCCTTGGCGTTAACAAATCAAAAGTATGGTTAGATTTCGTGGTATTACCTAATCAAACTAATTGTTGTATTCCTGCGCGTTACCAAATCAAACTTAATGTTATATTCCTTAATGTTAAAAAATCAAACGTATTGTTATATTCCTTGGCGTTAACAAAGTTAAACTTATTGTTATATTCCTTATCGTTAACAAATCAAACTTATTGTTATATTCCTTGCGTTAACAAATCAAACTGTTTATATTTCTTGGCAATACCAAATCAAACTTATTGTTATATTTCTTGGCGTTAACAAACCAAGCGTATTGTTATATTCTTTGGTGTTAACAAGTCAAACGTATTGTTATTTTCCTTGGTGTTAACAAACTCGAATGCATTGTTGTATTCCTGTGTGTTAACAAAGCTGAAAGTATTGTTAAATTCCTTTAAATTAACATAGCCGATTTGTTAAGTTCCTTAACAAATGAAACTTGTTCCCGTTCAACAGTTGTTCTCCTTCATGCGGTCGGTGGTGTCTTTGAGTCTCCACTGAAGAATTGGTGAAACGTTATGTTTGTATTGCGGTATAGATTGACAGTCTACGTTCATGAGGTTGTAACATTGTTATATCCCAGACAAAGCTATACATATATGTGTATAAATAATTGTACGTCAGGTCCTTTAGTTATCGTATGTGACCCGGATATGAATATAAGCAGCATGGCTGACAAGAGGTCAAATGTTGAGTATTAATTTGCATCATATCATGTCAAGGGTCAAATGTGAGGTCAAAACACTCTTGTCAGTTAAGATGGACAGTTGCAATCACTCGTTTCCTTCTATTATTCACCCTACTATTTCCATTTAGTCATCTCATGTCCGTTGTACATGGAATATCCTCTTTATGCCATGTCTCAGTGTGGTTGTTAACACTGAATTCATGATAAGTATCTATTTCATTAGGCGTTGGATACGTGGATCATATATTGGGAAGAAACTGTTTTCATATCGTAGCAGGGCAATAATGGCGATCGCACTCGGGAGGGTATGTATGTGTCTTTGTTTGTATATGTATGTGTGTGTGTATTTGTGAGTGTGTGTTTGTGATTAGTTCACTAATTTAGTGCTAGTCCAATCGATTGATTCCACAACCCAGTGCTAATGTCATTTAGTGCTTGTCATGTGCTGATCAAACGATTGGTTGACTATCATGAGGCGTTCTTATGATTAGTTCAATGTCACGTGCTTGCCACGTGATTAGACTCCGTTCACCTTGCCGTCACTGAGTGAGCTCTCAGCTCTTTTATAATCTACTGGTTTCAGATATCCACAATATTCCTGTCGCTGTTTTTGACAAATCACGTGTTTGATGTCGTCCAATCACTTCTGATAATATCTAATCACGTGTTTGATATTATTAAACCACGTGTTTATTGATGTCTAATCACGAGCCGTCAGTACCAGACTTGTCTTTATTCTAGTGAGATATTATGTAGAAGGTAATTGAATGTCAGAGAAAAGTCATCAACGTCACCAAATGAGATTGAATTAGAAATGAGGACGTTCGAACTTTGAGAGAGCTATTCGTTGTGATTAATGTATAGCCAGACAGAAAATAATAATTTATTCGTCTCGTGAGAATACACAAATGATCAACTGTCCTTGTGCGCATATAGCACAAGATGATCTGGTTACAACACATGTGGAAGAATACGTGACAGATGGATAGATTGGATAACATAAATTCTTAAAAACACGGGGCTTACAACGACGAACTCAATGCTTGTCACAAGAGAGGAAATGCCTTCCCTCAATTTCGTCAGACTAAGTCGACGGAAATAGTTTACCTCTTAAAAAGCGAGGCTGTAACGGTACTGTCATTATCATCATCATTTATCAGTATGTTTCAGACTAGAACTTAGTACCACAACATACGCTTTGCTTCAGTCCCAAGATTGCATAGTCTTCTAGAGTTAAACTGACGAGATCCAAGTGGAACTGACTTCTTCGTCGACAGTTCCTTGGCAAGTTCTTGGTCTTCCGATCTCCACCTCGCTTTTCCCTGCGGGTTGAATTTTCTGCACGTCTGGTTATACTATCCGGTTTTTTTCTGAGAGTTTGTCCAATTCATCCTCACTCTATCTCATCAATGTCCCGCTGTATCAGTTGTTGCCTTATTTCCTACAGGTATGTGCTTGTCGCTATCTGTTTCTGTTTCTAAGAATCGACTTCACTGAACTCCGAGCACACCCATAGGTGCTCAGTCTCTCTCAGCAAATGGCGTAGGGAATGGATGCTAATGGTTCATGTAGCTCGCTGCTTGTACGCTCTCCTGCTCCGTCCTCTCATGTGCCGTCCTCTCATGCGCCGTCCTCTCATGCACCGTCCTCTCAAACGTTGCAGCCTGTGGATTGGTGCTTCATCTATTGCGGTGTCCTCATCTAACAGGCGGTCATTGATTGATTTCAAAATGTCACTTCTGTCCATCACCAATATGCCCATGATGGGAGCTTGTGAAGCCAAGATGTTAGCTCATTCATTGCCCTGAACGCCAACATGAGCAGGACAGTAGATCCATATAAACCCCTGGAGGTTTGAGGCCTTAACAGCAGCTATCCACTCGTACCTAGGACATCGCTTCTGTACCTTCTGAAATACGGCTTGAGCGTCTGTCACGATGACTGCCCTTGTTATAGAAGTCTCAGATATCCATTTCAGTGCTGAGGTCACTGCTTCCGTCTACATTCTCATACTGGAGGTTGTTGACATGTATGCCCACTGCGCTCAGCCACGTCCTCTCCTCTCGCTCTAGCCGAGAAACCCCAGCCTGATGTCCCACTGCCACGACTGATCCGCAGGTGTATATGACAGCGTCACTCTCCTGTGTGTTCTCAGTAATCAGCTGATTTACCTCGTGCTCTGCTCTCCCATTTCTCGATTCTCTGCATTCCTTGCCGAAGGTTATGGTGACTCTCTGGTACTCTATCGTTCTATCACCAACGTGGACCCATTCTTTCCTGTTGGCTATCGTCTCAGCTGAGGTGACGTGTCCGATTGTTGTCTCTGCCTGTGCCAGCCATGACGCCCGTCTCTTGATTCTTGATGTCTGAGATACTACTGTGCAGAAGGGTGCCGCGTGTCTGTGGTGACATGCATATAGGCTTTGACTTGTGCCAATTTATGTCTGAATGTCACCGATAACAATCCCAACATGTACCGCATCATCACAATCGGGGTATCTCTAGTACAGCCCAGAACCAGTCGCATACCTTCATTCTGGATGCGTTCCAACCTTACACACTGTGTTCTTGATAGTTTGTGGATGCCGAGTCCGTAATTCATGACAGACAACACGACCTGACGAAATAGGATGAACAGGAGGCGTTGTTTCAAGTTGGCAGCCGCCATGGTCTTGAGTGCTTCTAACCTTTGCTTACATCTTTGTATGATATGGTCAACATGGCAATTATAGGTGAGAATAAATATCTAACATGAAGTACGCGATGATGACACGTGTTGATGAAGGTCAGTAGTCTAGATGTGGTACTCTTAGTCCCATGCCATGACCCAGGGCCATATAGCAGGACCGATTTTACATTCGTATTTAACAACCTTATCTCATTCTCCGTGATGAATTATGCCAAGTTCCATATTGGGCGAAGAAAGTTGAAAGCAAATCTGGCCTTGTTATTCTTGACGTAAACATTTTAGTTAATTCCTCTCTTATATCAAATGTCACTTTTCTGAAATGTAACAGGGATCACGATGCCGAGCAGTGCACGAGCAGTAGTGACCAGTGATCCATAGATGACGGCTAACGTCAGGATTAATGAACCAGAGCTGCTAAGACCCTTCTACACCTGCACGCGATGATCCTGGATAACAGGCTGGAACAGAGCAGACTGGCTAAGGTGAAGGGAAGGTTAACCCGATACTAAAAAAGGCCTGCTGAAGTCGAATGTTTCAGACCGGAAGGTGCAAATATCGCATTCAAGCTGTAAACTACGACAAAACTCACTCCGTTCTCCAGACAACACCCTGCTACTTGCATAGCAATTCTCAGGGCTTGGTAGAGAACGTTTGAGAACGAACAACGAAGAGGTAGAAGAACAAGAAGAACAAGAAGAAGATAAGTAACATTTTGCACTTCTTAAATTATCTGTCCATTAACCGCTCATGGATTCTCTTTGTATGCTATGTTTCGCATTTCATTTGTTTTGCTCACATTGATTGTTCACACTGATCTGCAGTCTCATCTTTGCTACCGCTCATGGTAGTCTGTCTCTCTTTCCTTGTACTTTCTGCTGCTTGTGGAATAGCATACAAATATCATCTGGGAAAACTAGGCCACCCAGCTGCTTATCAAATGTCAGCTATATTCCCGTTTTTCACATACCTGCTCGTTGTCCATGACCACAAGATATATTGTTGGAGATAGTAGAGACTCTTCACTGTCCACAATCTCCTCTCGTTTGTCCATAGCAGGTCGTATGAGTATCACATCTCTATTGCCTCCTGCACCAACTGTTGCCACTTCTGACAGTCCAACTGCTTAAACTTTGTCATCTTTAACATTCTGCCAGACCACTTTCGAACATCATCTGTCAAGCGCCTTTGGTGGCGACGTCTTGTTGTTCTGGTCAGTTGCTGCGACTATAGTTTTTAAAGGTACCCCACTCGTTCGTGTTAGATGGCCGTGCCACTGGAGCTTGTGGGTTTTTACAACCAATAGGAGGTCTCGATAATATCAACTGTAAATTAGTCTGACCTTAGTTTGAACTGTAAATAGGTTCGTACCCTAGTTTGAACTGTAAATAGGTATTAAACTAGTTTGAACTGTAAATAGGTCTTACATTAGTTTGAACTGTAAATAAGTCGTACCCTAGTTTGAACTATAAATAGGTCTTACTCTAGTTTGAACTGTAAATAGGTATGACCATAGTTTGAACTGTAAATATGTCTGACATTAGTTTAAACTGTAAATAGGTCTAACCTTAGTTTCAACTGTAGGTCTGACCACAGTTTAAACTAAATAGAGAATGACCTTAGTTTGAATTGTAGATAGGTATGACATTAGTTCCAACTGCAAATAGGATATACCATCGTTTGAATTGTAAATATTAAAGACAATGTTGTTTTGTGTATAATTCTACAGCAGTAGTCTGAATTTAATTGCACCGTATAACAAATATGGATATGTATAGTTCAGATACACGTATCAAGATCATGAGCAGTGCATGAGCTGCAGCAATCAGCGACACAAAGTTGACTGCTAGCGTCAGGGTCCGCGAACGAGAGCTGGCAAGTCCCTTTTACACCTACATGCGGTGATCCTGGATAACAGGCTGCAACAGAGCAGACTGACTAAAGAAAAGGAATCAAATAGGGAAGGCTAACCCGGTACTGAAAAATGCTTGATGAAGTCGTATGTGTTTGACCGAAAGGTGCCAATATATCAGTCGAGCGGTAAACTACGACACAACGCATTCCGTTATCCGGACTACATCCTGCTACTTGCAAAGCCCTTTTCATGGCTTGGTAGCGGGAGTTTTAGAACATTCAGGGCCTGGTAGTTGGAGTTTGAGAACGTTCAGGGCCTGGTAGTTGGAGTTTGAGAACGTTCAGGTCCTAGTAGTGGGAGTTTGAGAACGTTCAGGTCCTGGTAGTGGGAGTTTGAGAACGTTCAGGGCCTGGTAGCGGGAGTTTCAGAACGTTCAGGGCTTGGTAGCGGGGAGTTTGAGAACGTTCAGGGCTAAGTAGCGGGAGTTTGAGAACGAACGATGAAGAAGTAGAAATTCAGATACTGTACTGGAACATAAACATAGGAACATATTAAACATCATAAGAACAAGGAAGTGATAGTCAAACTGTATAGCGCATTAGTTAGACCTAGATTGGGTACTGTGTACAGGTGTGGAGTCCTTATCATAGATGGGATATAAACATGCTGGAAAGTGGGATTCCAGAATTACAGTTGTGAGGAAAGACTCAGAAAAACCGGCCTGCAGTATCTAGAAGAGAGATGAATTCGAGGTGACTTAATACAGGTTTATAAGATGATCAGAGGAATGGATAAATTAGACTATAACAAGTTGTTTTTTTTGCCACTCACAAGAACAAGAGGGCATAGCTACAAATTAACTAAAGACAGGTCCAGATTATATTAGAAAATATTGTTTTAGTCAGAGAGTGGTAATGCGTGGAATGTATCGTCGCGGGAGGTAGTGGAGGCAGGAACAATTAATGCATTTAAGAATAAATTGGATGCGCACAGATTTTAGAGTAATGTAATGTAAATGAAACTGGTTGTATACAAACTCTACAGTCTCCTAAACCAGTATAAAGACGTTACGTTAGGTTCAGTTATAAACAAGAACGAAACCTAGGTTACTACCAAAAGGTCTTCATCGGCTACAGGAATAGAAACACATACGCACTTACACATCGTGGAAGAAGAACGATGACATGAAGGTAAGAGGTTCCTATCCATGTTTGTAAACACATTATTTGAATCCACAATATCACTGTATCCTCGATTCGTTTTAATTGAACCTAATACTGCTGCGACTATTTGTCGTATCGTTGCCAGTTTATTATCCTACACTTTCCCTCGTCTAATTTCTCTTCTTCCGCGACTCATATGTGTATTAATGTTTTCCATGAAAACCTATTGATGGCAACGCAGTTTTGGCTGTTGTTTCTGTTCTAGAGAGGTTTCTCAATCATAGTTATCCTTGCTTTTATACACCGAATAAATATAGTTAGTAATTGCATGTTTTCTTCAATCTGCATTGTTTAAAAAAACTACTGACACTGCGAAGTGCCACACGGATGTGTTATCGCCGCTGCTTTTCAACAAATATATGGATGCAATAATAACAGTGGGTGATCATATTGCGTTATCAGATATGGGACCGGAGGACACGAAAGAAGCCTCCATGAAGATTGCAATTACCATTGAAATCAGGCGTCCTCTGCAAACGACGTTTGTAGGCTAATTCTTTAAATACCAAAGCACCATGAAAAATAAATCAGTCCTCGTTTTGATTTCAACATGAGGGCCTATTGAGTGACAAGAAAACAATTTTGTCAGAGATATGTAAGCGCAAATGCGATGTTCTTATGGTCCAATAGACCCATCACGCAATCGCTAACCGAAGACCAAAGATACAAGGAATGAAAGTCATTGTGGAGAGGCCTCAGCAGAAATATGGAAGTGCCATCTTTGTCACACCAGACCTAGTCATAGACTCAGCGTGTCATCTTTGTCACACCAGATCTATTCATTGACTCAACGTGTCATCTTTGTCACACCAGATCTAGTCATTGACTCAGCGTGCGATCTTGTCACAACAGATCTAGTCATTGACTCAGCGTGCCATCTTTGTCACACCGGCTCCAGTCATTGACTCAGCGTGTCATCTTTGTCACACCAGATCTAGTCATTGACTCAGCGTGCGATCTTTGTCACAACAGATCTAGTCATTGACTCAGCGTGCGATCTTTGTCACACCAGATTTAGTCATTGACTCAGCGTGCCATCTTTGTCACACCAGATCTAGTCATTGACTCAGCGTGCCATCTTTGTCACACCAGACCTAGTCATAGACTCAGCGTGCCGTCTTTGTCACACCAGACCTATTCATAAACTCAGCATGCCATCTTTGTCACACCAGACCTAGTCATTGACTCAGCGTGCCACCTTTGTCACACCAGACCTAGTCATTGACTCAGCATGCCATCTTTGTCACACCAGACCTAGTCATTGACTCAGCATGCCATCTTTGTCACACCAGACCTAGTCATTGACTCAGCATGCCAATCTTCGAAAGGAAATATAGAGATCCTCACAATTCAAACCAAATCATGCACAGTGACATCAATATAGAGATCCTCACAAACCAAACCAAATAATGCACAGTGACATCAATATAGAGATCCTCACAAACCAAACCAAATCATGCACAGTGACATCAAAATGTAAACCAAATCATGCCCAGTGACATCAATATATCAACTACCCAACGACGAGTGAAGTTTCGAAGAGCCTGAAAATTTCAGTACACGAAGTAACAAAATAGTTATGGGGGATTTTAAATGTCACAGAATGACGTGGGGATATAATGAGACTGACATCAATGGGTGATTTTAACTGTCACAGCACGAGATGGGGACATAATGAGACTGACACCAATGGGTGATTTTAACTGTCACAGCACGAGATGGGGACATACTGAGACAGACACCAATGGGGGATTTTAACTGTCACAGCACGGCATAGGGACATAATAAGACAGACACCAATGGGTGATTTTAACTGTCACAGCAAGATATGGGGACATAATGAGACAGACACCAATGGGGGATTTTAACTGTCACAGCACGGCATAGGGACATAATGAGACAGACACCAAGTGGGGATTTTAACTGTCACAGTACGATATGGGGACATAATGAGGCAGATACCAATGGTGAAAAACTGGAGGTCTGGGCAGAGCAGGCCAGACTACAACTCGTGCATGACCCAAGCTACCAGCATACTTTAACAGCGGCAAATAGCGAAGAGGGCATAATCCTGACAACTGATTTGTTAGTGATATAATTATACACCAAGTGGCCAAAGGTATAGAGAAACCTATATCACGAACACAGCACAGGCCAATATCATACAGCATCACAGCAGTAGTCAAACCGGAGAATGTACCTTTCAAAAGACAGTTCAACTTTAAACGAGCAAAATGGGACCCATTCATGCACGAATTAAGCCAACGCCTGGAGCCAACGCCTGAAAAGTATGATGCTTTTATAGAGCTAACAAAATTAATCTCCAGACGCCATTAACCAAGAGGCTGTAAAACCAAGTACTTCCTTGGCCTTAATGAAGACTCGAAGGTAATATATGAGAAATATAAACTACTATTTGAAAGTGACCCATTCGATGAGGAAACCATCCAGGCTGGTGAAGACCTCCTCCATGCCATCTCAGACTTCAAAACAGAAAAGTGGTGTCGCCTTGTAGAAGACTTGGACATGAAAAAAGCAGCCGACGCGCCTGGAAACTCTTAAAAAACCTCAGTAACGATCAAACAAGCGCTCCTATAGAGATAATGCAAGTTACCGCGAACCAAATAGCCCATCAATTACTGATGAATGGGAAAATCAATCACAAAATTGAGCAAACAAAGACCCAATGTCAATGTGAGAATTAGAACGACGCAATGAACAGACCCTTCTCCATGGAGAAACTAAATAATGCAATAAATCAAATGAAAAACAATAAAGCAGCTGGTCTCGATGAACTGAGAACAGAACAAATTAAAAAATTCGGACCAGAAACAATCAAATGGCTGTTAAAGCTCATGAACACGTGCATTGACAAAATGCAAATTCCTAAAAGCTGGAGGAAATCTCATGTGGTTACGTTGATTAAAACTAGGAAAACCACCAACCGAACCTACGATATTCTGACCAGTATTGCTGCTATGTAACATGTATAAGATCTTCGAAAGGTTGATCTTGAATCGCATCTCCCCCTCGATAGACGAGAAGCTGATCAAGGAACAAGCTGGTTTCAGACCTGGTAGATCTTGCAGCAGTCAAATCCTTAACCTAACACAATTAATAGAGGATGGTTACGAACGCAAACAGGTTACAGGAGTGGTCTCAATTGAGCTAAGTGCAGCATATGACACAATACACCATCATGGATTACTATCAAAGCTATGCACCATGACAAAAGACTGTCGTCTGACCAATATTTTCTCTTGAAAAATAAGCGATTCTATGCAACTCTGGGGGGAAAAGACAGCAGATGGCCAGACCAAAACAACGGCCTGGCACAAGAGAGTGTCCTAGCACCCATGCTATATAACATATATACTAATGATCTATCCATGGACAGAGACACAAGGGAAATTCATCTATGCTGATGACACTGCAGTTGCTGCCCAGGGAAAAGGCTTTGAGGAAGTGGAAAGCAAACTGTCAAATTCTCGCAATGCCCTTGCAGTATACTACCATAAGAATCGCCTTAAACCAAATCCCAGTAAAAACCAGGTATGTGCCTACCACCTCAGAAACAGAGAGGCAAAAAGAAAACTTCAGATTAGGTGGCAAGGGCAGGAGCTAGAACACTGCACGGCTCCCAAATATCTGGCGTGAAATTAGACCGCACGTTATCTTACATAACGCACTGCCAAGACACAAAGCGTAAGATACACGCAAGAAATAATATCATCAGAAAACTGACTGGCACAACATGGGGGGCACAGACATCAGTCCTTCGGACATCTACACTTCCCTTGTGTTTCTACGTAGCTGAATACGCTGCGCCAGTTTGGAAAAACTTTGCTCATGCGAAACAAGTTGATACAGTAATAAATGAGGCGGGTAAGATAGTTATCAGGGTGCCAAAATCCCACCCCCATTGATAAAATATACCCCATTTTGGCAAAGCACCCCCGAAGATCCGAAGAAGCGTCGCAGCAGAAATCGAACGAGAAAAACAGGAGCACGACCCAATGCACCCAATGTTTGGACATCAGGTACAAAACACAATACTTCAAATCCAGATATAGCTTCCTAAAAACAACAAACCCCAATACATAAAAACCCTGAAAGTCGCCGTATCGAGAGGTGGCACGAATTGGTGCAGGCCCCAGAAATTGAACTTTGGGGGGAACCTGCTGCTGGATAGCATCCACCATACACAACATGGAAGTCGCTGAACAGACTCCGAACTGGTGTATCACGGTGCAAGAGGAATATGAAGCGATGGGGATACACAGATGATGACACATGTGATTGTGGTGTGATACAGGATCTAGGCTACCTGATGACCTGCCTCAACTTCCAGGAAACATGCAATACGTGCGCATGCTAGAGGCAAATGACAAGGCAATCCATGTCGCTGAATACCGGATGCAAGATATATAACGTGGTGCTTGGACACGGAAAGTAAGTAAGTAGATATTGGACCAAGACCAATTCATATTCCTTCTTGCAAACAAGCAAAGTCTGAAATACATAATTGAAGGGTGATTTTTAAATCATATGACTGTCCCCGACACTACATCCTTAAGTTAAAATAGGACAATGAAAATGTCTAAGGATGAAGCTAAGTGGATTGGAAGAAAACCATGTCTACTGGGTATTAATGTTAACAACATCTAACATCTACTACAGTCGCACGACTTTATTTCCTTTGCTGGGGTAGTAGAGTTTTTAGGCTGAGGACTACAAGCCGCTTCGCCGCTGTTGTCGCCACGTCGTGTGCTGGCTATGTTTATTTATTTCACGGTCAAATGAAAACCAACTTATGCTTCACCGGGAATTCGAGCCGTTGCCCTCCTTTTCGGAAGACAGGAATCGAAACCATTTGATCTCGCGCTACAACCAACATTGCGTAAGCGCCCAGACTTTAGTTGGAGTTTAAAGCATCACCTGGCAAATAGTCCATTGCTATAACTTTGTGTTACCAGTGTAAGACATGAACCTTGCCCAAGTTCCGCTTTGTGTTAGCAGGGTCAGACACGAACCTCATTCAAGGTCCGCTTTGTGTTAGCAGGGTCAGACACGAACCTCATTCAAGGTCCGCTTTGTGTTAGCAGGGTCAGACACGAACCTCATTCAAGATCCGCTTTGTGTTAGCAGGGTCAGACACGAGCCTCATTCAAGGTTCGCTTTGTGTATCCAGTGTCAGACACGATCCTTATCTAAGATCCGAGAGCTAAAAATGTGCACGGACAAAATGAAACGTTTGCGGTACTCTGTTGAAGTCACCAGATTAGATACAATGTCAACCGAGGACGTTGGAAATATTGTGAGACCTGACCCTTGTGATGTCTACAACTGGATTTCTGGCCACAAATAAAGGTTGTTCGGTCATCTCATATGAATGCAGCCAGACCTTCTTCTTCTTCTTCTTCATCTTACGCAGTCAGACAGTAACCATTATTTTTTCGAAAAAAAGCGGTGGTCATCCTGAGGCTGTCGAAACTGCCATATAGCGTGTCTTGTGTTGCCACTGGTGATGGCCACATCTGCTCTCTCTGATCCTCGTATGTCGGGCAGTTCTGCAGCAGATGCTCAGCGGTCATTTTCCCGGTACCACACGGGCATTCGTCGGTACCACCTATCTTCAATTTGTTGAATAGGTGGTACCTCAGTCTATTGTGGCCAGTGCGAAGTCTGAAGACAACGACCTGCTCTCTTCTGTTCAACTGGTAATAGGCATCGTTTTTAGTGTAGCCGGTATGTTCAGTTTCCCATTTGGTCATGTATCTAGCTTTAATAAGCCGTTTTGACTCTTCGTACGTCATACTAGTATCTGTTTGTGGTAGTCTTGCACCTTCTGTTGCCAGTCTGTCTGCCTCCTCGTTGCCTTAGATGTTGCAGTGTGATGAGACCACTGTACCACTACCCTTTTTGGTGCGGACTGCTGGCATAATTGACAGAGCACTGCTCTTAAGTCATTAAGCTCAGTATTTTTCTGGCTTTTTAGCGCTGTGACTACGGCCAGAGCATCTGTAAGCAGGACTGTATGGCTTTCATTTTCTTTATGTATCACCATTTCTTCCACTGCCGCCCTCAGTGCCTCTGCCTCCGCTCTGAAATTGCTTGTGTACTTACCAGTAGCGAATGACAGTGTTATTTTTCTGCCATTTGGTAGGTTCAGGAATGCTCCTGCCCCTCCGTTCTGTGTAGTGTTTGTTACAGAACCGTCGGTATATGCATTGGTCCAGTCCATGCTTGGGTAGTTTTTCGATATAAAGCTTAGGGTAGTATCTCTCCTTTCTTTTTCAGTCTGGCAGTTTTTGTTTCCAATACCTGGTATATTTTCTACCACCTCTGGAAATATATCCTGCCTCCAGGTAGGTTTTCGTGCAGTAGTGATGGGCTTTGGTGTTGTTAGTGCGTTTATGGGATCTTCGTGCATCTTTGCTTTGGCTATTTCTGCAAAGTTTCTCCGCTTTAGTTTCCCATTTCCCAAATTGTTTAGTCTCTGGTGCATTGGATGGTCAGTCAGTCTTCGGAGTTTCTCTGACTGCAGCTGAGCTCTGCAGTCTCTTCTATCGGTCATGGATTGCAGTTTTGTAATCTTTTCAAGTTCTACAATTGGCGTTGACTTCATGCCTCCTGTTATAACTCTCATGGCTTGGTTTTAAAGTTTGCTAACTTTATCGAAGTTCGCCTTTGCTGCTGTTGTCCATGCCGCAATACCATACTCGAGAACTGGTCTCACTCTTCCAGTGTACAGTTTCTTTAGTATACTTTCGTCTGCTCCCCAGCTTGTGCCAGCAAGTTACCTCATGATTGCCATTCTTTCTCTGGCTCTCATTCGGTTTCTCTCGATCTGACTTTTCCATGTCAAATGTGACTCCCAGATAGTTTGGGTGGTCGTTTGGCTGCAGGAATTTGCCATTTAGACTTAATTCGGTGTTTTGGGATTTGATTGAAGCAACCAGACCAACTTCCCGCCGCTCGCCTGGAAGAGGTTCTGCCTTTAGAACACGAAACAGGCCACACTAAAAATGTATAGACGGTATCAAGGTGGCCCTTCAAAGACACGGGCTTCCACTAGCAGACGCAGCATATTTTACGAAACAGAGAAACGCGGCCCTAAATGTCACAAGCTGACGGACAACTGAACAGAGTTGAATGTTTTCTTTCCCAGAAACGTAGGATCTTTGATACCATTAGCGCACTCAGGATGTGAGGAAAGCTACTTAAAGCCCCTTTTATGGCACACAAAAGAGTAAACTTACTCAGTTTGGGCATTCAACAACAAGGAAATAAACAACTAATTAAAGACTTCCATTGATACAATTATGCTTCCATCATCAAATTTCAAAATTTGTTTATACAGTTTAGTCACATAATTGTTTTGTCTCATTAATTGTCAAATCTTTCATTTTTGGGTGACTGTTTTAATAGTAAAAACAATTATTCAACCGGCTTAATGGGTATCTTAAACTTAGGTATTTGTATTAACATAAAGTAAAAAGCTTCGTTAGTGCTGTAGTTAATAGAATGGTTTCCCATGCGAGCGATCCGTTTCCTCAAATGACGTGGGATATTTTTTCGATACAAAGCGGATCATGGGTCGACCCAGCCTGGAAAACGTGATTGCGTTCGGATTCCCGAATCAACCAGACCGCGCCTAATGTAAATACATTTAAAAACATTGTGCCATTATGAGCAAAATATAAAATAAAACGGGCCCCCGCTTAGGAATCAAAGCAAGCAAGAAAAAATAGTTGCAAGAAATGTTCATATTTAATATTTCCTTTCAGGTTCTGTCCGTCGTCAACCCCGATCGGTTCCACCATGCACAGCATATCCTCAACTCGACAGTGTTTAATCCCCTAGTGGTGCCCTGCTCTGAGAATTGCACTTATTATTTGCCCATGTGTCATGAAGTCGCTTTCGAGAGATAATTCCACTTTTGCATGTCTTGTATCGGTCAATGGGTCTCTTCTCTTTGTGTTCTTTATCTTTTGCTTTTCCTCTTTTTCCACTGGGGTTTCATGACATGCATTGACAGGTGATATTGGCTTTAGACGTTGACAGTATGTGGCATATCAAGGGCCACATGCTTCATGTTTCTCCTGTCAGTGTCCTGTTCTCTCCAATAAGCTTCCGTGTGTTTTCCTGTCGATCCACTATAGGTCCAGAATCTTTCTCAGGGATCGTTGATAAAACCATGCAGTCTCCTAATATGTTCATCAGCAAAGTTTTCACCTGTTATAGAAACACTGTTTTCATATTAGAGGATTACATCAACATATGGTCAGCTCCCTGTGAAGCATAGTTCCTCAACAACTGCATACAAAATCACTAAAAGTTGATCTCCCCATTATTGGTTGAAGTTGTTTATGACTGAAAGTCTCCTTAGGTTGGGGTAACCAGTCCGATGTCCAACCCTCTTTAGTCCATCTCACGACAGTGTTACCGTGTTGCCGTGCTTTGCTTCCCCGCTTTGATCCAGAAAACACTTAAACGGAGTATTACATAACTGGGTAATGAAGGCCGCGGTCGCGCATAACGTATGAGCTACATCTTCATTTAATGTAGCTCTTACCAATGTCTTGACCCCCTGCCTCAGTAGTCAGGTATCCTATTTTATGACAGCTAGGCCAGAGGGTTTTTGCAATTGTATACTTCGGTTTTTTTTTATTGTTTGTTGGTTGTTTTCTTGATAGTGTTTTGTCTGTTAAATACTGTTGTGTTTCTAACAATCGACTTCACTGCACTCCAGGCTTACCAATAGGTGCTCAGTCTGTTTCAGTAAATAGCGAACAGCGAAGAAAATCTTAGTTTCTGTCGCTGGCTGGTTGTACTCACTTCAATATCTCACTACAGCCCACTCTGCTCGAAACCCTCATTGTGGTCCACTCTGCTTCAACCTCTCACTGTGGCCCACTCTGTTCCAACCCCTCACTGTGGCCCACTCTACTCCAACCTCTCACTGTGTCCCACTCTGCTCATCCTCTCACTACGGCCCACTCTGCTCCAACCTCTCACTGTGGCCCACTCTACTCCAACCTCTCACTGTGTCCCACTCCGCTCCAACCTCTCACTCTGGCCCACTCTACTCCAACCTCTCACTGTGTCCCACTCCGCTCCAACCTCTCACTGTGTCCCACTCCGCTCCAACCTCTCACTGTGTCCCACTCTACTCCAACCTCTCACTGTGGCCCACTCTACTCCAACCTCTCACTGAGGCCCACTCTGCTCCAACCTCTCACTACGGCCCACTCTGCTCCAACCTCTCACTGTGTCCCACTCTACTCCAACCCCTCACTGTGGCCCACTCTTCTCCAACCTCTCACTGTGTCCCACTCCGCTCCAACCTCTCACTGTGTCCCACTCCGCTCCAACCTCTCACTGTGTCCCACTCTACTCCAACCTCTCACTGTGGCCCACTCTACTCCAACCTCTCACTGAGGCCCACTCTGCTCCAACCTCTCACTACGGCCCACTCTGCTCCAACCTCTCACTGTGTCCCACTCCGCTTCAACCTCTCACTGTGTCCCACTCTACTCCAAACTCTCACTGTGGCCCACTCTACTCCAACCTCTCAATGAGGCCCACTCTGCTCCAACCTCTCACTGAGGCCCACTCTGCTCCAACCTCTCACTGAGGGGCACTCTGCTCCAACCTCTCACTGAGGCCCACTCTGCACCAACCTCTCACTGAGGCCCACTCTGCTCCCACCTCTCACTACGTCCCACTCTGCTCCAACCTCTCATTGCGGCCCACTCTGCTCCAAACCCTCACTGAGGCCCACTCTGCTCCAACCTCTCACTGCTGCCCACTCTGCTCCAACCTCTCACTGAGGCCCACTTTACTCCAACCTCTCACTGGGGCCAACTCTACTCCAACCTCTCACTGAGGCCCACTCTACTCCAACCTCTCACTGAGGCCCATTCTACTCCAACCTCTCACTGTGGCCCACTCTACTCCAACCTCTCACGTTGGCCTCTTCTGCTCCAACCTTTCACTGTGGCCCACTCTACTCCAATCTCTCACTGAGACCCACTCTACTCCAACTTCTCACTGAGGCCCACTCTACTCCAACCTCTCACTGTGGCCCACTCTACTCCAACCTCCCACTGTGGTCCACTCTATCTGAACCTTATTTGAGGTAATTGGTCTGTAGTCTGGGAATTGCTAATTCAATCATTGCGTTATCATCGTCCAACAGTCGGTCACTGACAGATGTCAAGTGTATCATCGTCCAACATTCGGTCACTGACAGATGTCAAGTGTATCATCGTCCAGCAGTCGGTCACTGGCAGATGTCAAGTGTATCATCGTCCAACAGTCGGTCACTGACAGATGTCAAGTGTATCATCGTCCAACAGTCGGTCACTGACAGATGTCAAGTGTATCATCGTCCAGCAGTCGGTCACTGACTGATGTCAAGTGTATCATCGTCCAACAGTCGGTCACTGACAGATGTCAAGTGTATCATCGTCCAACAGTCGGTCACTGACAGATGTCTAGTGTATCATCGTCCAACAGTCGGTCACTGACAGATGTCAAGTGTATCATCGTCCAACAGTCGGTCACTGACAGATGTCAAGTGTATCATCGTCCAACAGTCGGTCACTGACAGATGTCAAGTGTATCATTGTCCAACAGTCGGTCACTGACAGATGTGAAACGTATCATCGTCCAACAGTCGGTCACTGACAGATGTCAAGTGTATCATCGTCCAACAGTCGGTCACTGACAGATGTCAAGTGTATCATCGTCCAACAGTCGGTCACTGGCAGATGCCAAGTGTATCATCGTCCAACAGTCGGTCACTGACAGATGTCAAGTGTATCATTGTCCAACATCGGTCACTGACAGATGTCAAGTGTATCATCGTCCAACAGTCGGTCACTGACAGATGTCAAGTGTATCATCGTCCAACAGTCGTTCACTGACAGATGTCAAGTGTATCATCGTCCAACAGTCAGTCACTGACAGATGTCAAGTGTATCATCGTCCAACAGTCGTTCACTGACAGATGTCAAGTGTATCATCGTCCAACAGTCGGTCACTGACAGATGTCAAGTGTATCATCGTCTAACAGTCGGTCACTGCCAGATGTCAAGTGTATCATCGTCCAACAGTCGGTCACTGACAGATGTCAAGTGTATCATCGTCCAACAGTCGGTCACTGACAGATGTCAATTGTATCATCGTTCAACCGTCGGTCACTGACAGATGTCAAGTGTATCATCGTCCAACAGTCGGTCACTGACAGATATCAAGTGTATCATCGTCCAACAGTCGGTCACTGACAGATGTCAAGCGTATTATCGGCCAACAGTCGGTCACTGACAGATGTCAAGTGTATCATCGCCCAGCTTCGGTCACTGACAGATGTCAAGTGTATCATCGTCCAACAGTCGGTCACTGACAGATGTCAAGTGTATCATCGCCCAACAGTCGTTCACTGACAGATGTCAAGTGTATCATCGTCCAACAGTCGGTCACTGACAGATGTCAAGTGTATCATCGTCCAACAGTCGGTCACTGACAGATGTCAAGTGTATTATCGTCCAACAGTCGGTCACTGACAGATGTCAAGTGTATCATCGTCCAGAAGTCGGTCACTGGCAGATGTCAAGTGTATCATCGTCCAACAGTCGATCACTGACAGATGTCAAGTGTATCATCGTCCAGCAGTCGGTCACTGGCAGATGTCAAGTGTATCATCGTCCAACAGTCGGTCACTGACAGATGTCAAGTGTATCATCGTCCAGCAGTCGGTCGATGACTGATGTCAAGTGTATCATCGTCCAACAGTCGGTCACTGACAGATGTCAAGTGTATCAGCGTCCAACAGTCGGTCACTGACAGATGTCAAGTGTATCATCGTCCAACAGTCGGTCACTGACAGATGTCAAGTGTATCATCGTCCAACAGTCGGTCACTAACAGATGTCAAGTGTATCATCGTCCAACAGTCGGTCACTGACAGATGTCAAGTGTATCATTGTCCAACAGTCGGTCACTGACAGATATGAAGTGTATCATCGTCCAACAGTCGGTCACTGGCAGATGTCAAGTGTATCATCGTCCAACAGTCGGTCACTGACAGATGTCAAGTGTATCATCGTCCAACAGTCGGTCACTGACAGATGTCAAGTGTATCATCGTCCAACAGTCGGTCACTGACAGATGTCAAGTGTATCATCGTCCAACATCGGTCACTGACAGATGTCAAGTGTACCATCGTCTAACAGTCGGTCACTGCCAGATGTCAAGTGTATCATCGTCCAACAGTCGGTCACTGACAGATGTCAAGTGTATCATCGTCCAACAGTCGGTCACTCACAGATGTCAAGCGTATTATCGGCCAACAGTCGGTCACTGACAGATGTCAAGTGTATCATCGCCCAGCATCGGTCACTGACAGATGTCAAGTGTATCATCGTCCAACAGTCGGTCACTGACAGATGTCAAGTGTATCATCGCCCAACAGTCGTTCACGGACAGATGTCAAGTGTATCATCGTCCAACAGTCGGTCACTGACAGATGTCAAGTGTATCATCGTCCAACAGTCGGTCACTGACAAATGTCAAGTGTATCATCGTCTAACAGTCGGTCACTGACAGATGTCAAGTGTATCATCGTCCAACAGTCGGTCACTGACAGATGTCAAGTGTATCATCGTCCAACAGTCGGTCACTGACAGATGTCAATTGTATCATCGTCCAACAGTCGGTCACTGACAGATGTCAAGTGTATCATCGTCCAACAGTCGGTCACTGACAGATGTCAATTGTATCATCGTCCAACAGTCGGTCACTGACAGATGTCAAGTGTATCATCGTCCAACAGTCGGTCACTGACAGATGTCAAGTATATAATCGTCCAACTGTCGGTCACTGACAGATGTCAAGTGTATCATCGTCCAACAGTCGGTCACTCACAGATGTCAAGTGTATCATCGTCCAACATTCGGTCACTCACAGATGTCAAGTGTCACTCCTATGCATATTAAGTGTCTTCATGATACTCCGGACCGCTTTTGGCAGCCCAAAGCCATCCATATAAGTTCTACTTCAGTTCTTTCACTGCTCCGTACAGTGTGTTGGCAACAGTCGACAGTACTTGGGAGAATGTTACTCATATCCGTAAGCGACGTACACTCAGTCAGTAGGTGTTAACTGTTTCATCAGGGTGAGAACAATGTCTACACAAGTGAAGGTGATGTGGATTTACGCAGTTCAAGTGACTATTGACTCTGGTGTGTCTTGTTCGAAACTGAAAGATGAGACTTTCATCTTTTCTATCTAGTTTTGTCATCATTACGTTTATCTTTCTGTGACATTTCGCTAAACAACTGCGACCCGTTGTTCTCGTCACAGACCTGGTCATCGAGAGTGTCCTAGTATTATTCTTAATAATTAGTTTTACTGTGTGGTTACTGCGGGATTTATACAATTTCTGTTTCGAGGCTCCTGTTTTTGCCAATCTGCCATCTCGTTTTCTGGAAGCCCGCTATGTCCAGGGATCCATTTCAAAGTGACATTAATCCCGTAGGCAGTGATAATATTGTTGATCGCCCTCCCATCCAAAAATATCTCCTTTCTGTTGTACGGGGTATGCTTCAATGCCTCCAGAATCGATTTGGAGTCACTAAAATTCACAGTGTCTATTGGCATCAATTCGCCCAAGTCAAACGTGTTGCAAAATCTCAACGGCTGTTTTTTAACCTTGGCAAAACATAACAACAAAGAAAACGGTCATTATAACAGACTCGAGGAGTGTACTCCAAGCCTTTTCAAGACACAAACAAAATAGACTCTCACATGAAATAACATACAACATAGGATTGCTATTTCAAAAAACAGATTTAGTCCTACAGTGGATTCCGACCCACTGTGGGATCCCGTTAAACGAGAACGCGGATGAGCTCGCAAAAGCCGGACGTTGTGACACGCAGATTCCCCATCCACCGAGATATAAAGAAGCAAAGACACTCATCAAACGATCCATAAAATGACAGCATAGACAAACTTGACAGAGATGGACAAAGATCTTCAGACTCAGACGGGACATTGTTAACTCAAGGCCCACCTCCATAGAATGGGTCTCAGAGACACTGCCACGTGCGATTGTGGAGCACCCAAGCAAACAACAGAACATATTTTGAAAGAATGCCCTACCTGTGCAGACCAGAGAGAGGCAGTCTGGTCTGGGGGAGCGACCGTGCTGTGGAGGACCGGCGAAGACCTGAAACGCACAGTCTCCTTCATGAACCTCACCAGACTAGAAGCATAGCATCAGTAGATCGTGAGCCTCACCAGACTAGAAGCATAGCATCAGTAGATCGTGAGCCTCTCCAGACTAGAAGCATAGCATCAGTAGATCGTAAGCCTCACCAGACTAGAAGCATAGCATCAATAGATCATGAGCCTCACCAGACTAGAAGCATAGCATCAGTAGACCGTGAGCCTCACCAGACTAGAAGTATAGCATCAGTAGATCGTGAGCCTCTCCAGACTAGAAGCATAGCATCAGTAGATCGTGAGCATCACCAGACTAGAAGCATAGCATCAGTAGATCGTAAGCCTCACCAGACTAGAAGCATAGCATCCATAGATCATGAGCCTCACCAGACTAGAAGCATAGCATCAGTAGATCGTGAGCCTCACCAGACTAGAAGTATAGCATCAATAGATCGACGAAGCAGAATAATCTTTGCCCCGGCGTCATCATTTGCGTACGCGTGTGCGTGTATGTGTCTGTTAGATAAGCCATTGTCTTTCATCTGTTTCTCGCTTTTTTCTGTTGTTTTACAGGAGTGTAACATTCTCCTCCACACACACGATGACAACCACCCATAGCCCTCGCTCCATTTGTTACACACACGATGACAACCACCCATAGCCTTCGCTCCATGTGTTACACACACATGATGACAACCACCCATAGACCTCGCTCCATTTGTTACACACACGATGACAACCACCCATAGCCCTCGCTCCATCTGTTACACAGACATGATGACAACCAGCCATAGCTCTAGCTCCATCTATTACACACACACACGATGGCAACCACCCATAGCCCTCGCTCCATTTGTTACACACATTAAATGACAACCACCCATATCCCATATTACACTTGTTACACACGTGTAAATCACAACCACACATATCCGTGTTGCACTTGTTACACACATGTAAACGACATCCACCCATAACCCGTGTTGCACTTGTTACACGCATGTAAACGACATCCACCCATATCCCGTGTTTCACCTGTTACACGAACATAATGACATCCACCTATATCCCGTACCTCACCATTTGCACTTCCGAAAACTCAAGAGAAAGAGATATATGTGCCACATAAGTATCAAGCGCGTCAACTACAAACAGACTTGATTATGTCAATTGCTGTTCTTGTGAAAACATCATTTTTTTCTAATTTCTTCTCAATTCCTTGCATGCCTTCTCGTGTCTTCTCCTTTGTTCTTAATCTTTCTCGCACCGTATTAATCTTTCTCGCACCTAATTAATCTTGCTCGTACCTTTTCATGTCTTTCCATTAATTTTTATTTTGTGTTGTCGCTGTACCTGAGAGCTAAGGTTCTTGCTTCACAAACTAACGAAAGCGGGAAACTCCGGTGTGTTCGAATCCTGATAGTTTCAAACATCCTCTGGTCTCAAGGAAGGTGTGATCAAGCTAGTCATTTCGGAGACAACATTTAAACATCGGAGGTCATATGGATATGCCGTAAGCGTAAAGGAATCCTTGGTATATAAAGATGGAGAAGAGCAAGCACAAATTATGAAGGTTATGAATTTTTACCAAATAGGGTTCGACATGAAGACCACAACAAGACGATGCTTCCATCTTACAAAGACACAGGAAGGCAATCACATGTTTGTCTGCGTACTCGATTGCAAGTATATACTAATAACAATCTCCAAAATCCCAGGGTAGACGAGGAATGACTGAAAGTATTTTCTCACTTCTAATAATTTCTTCTCAAATCATTTTATGTTGTTCTATTTCTGCTTATTTATTATCATCTAGTCATTTCTTCTATATTCATGTCATTTCTGATCATTTCTTCTAAATTATTTTAATTCTTTCTCGATTTCTTCTCATTTCTTCACATTCCAACCAGTTTCATATGATGAATTATCATCTCTACTTATTTCTTCTATTCCCTATCAGTTCCAGATCTCTTATATTAATATCCGTTGGACCGGATATTACTTCGTAGGATTGATAATTTTTATATTCGACATTTCTGTAATTTATATCATTGTGAGCCATAACCAGAATAACCGCTACTTTTTATTTTCTTTACCACATCTGCCCTCACAATTTAGCACATGCATTTTCCGCCATACTTCAGAATGTAGCCGTGGAATTAAAAATGAATTTCCAAGTTCAGTTCATAAAATCAAATGCACTTGCATACCAGCTGTCACAATTATTGAAACACCCTAACATAAACATGTCCACACAACAAATGCTAATCAACAGTATATTCTCTGTTACCAATATTAAACGTGGACTTGAACAAAATCTCTGTGTACAGGTGTGGAATCATTATCGTAGAGGAGATATAAACATGCTGGATAGGATACAAAGAAGAGCGATACAATTGTTGGTGAGATTTCAGCATTACAGTTATGAGTAAAGACTAAAAAAAACCGACCTGCAGTGTCTAGAAAAGAGAAGAATTCGAGGTGACTTAATAAATGTTTATAAAATAATCAACGGAAAGGTCAAAGATTAGAATAAGTGTTTTATTTTCAAAACACAACCACCAACAAGAACAGGAGGACACAGCTACAAATTCAATAAAGAAAGGTCCAGATTCGATATTAGGAAATATTTTGTTACTCAGAGAGTGGTGAATGCTTGGAATGCATTGTCCCATGTGGTAGTGGAGGCAGAGACAGTTAATGCATTTTAAAATAGATTGGATGTGCATAGCTTTTAGAGCAGAGTAATGCAAATGTAACTGGTCGTATGCATACATTGATGAGTCTTTTAAAACAGTATAAAAACGTTAAGTTAAGTTAAGAAAGACCACGACATGTGAGATGAAATGACTCGGGAAAACAATGAAACGTAACTAGGAGAGACAGAACGCGCAATGAAGATGTGAGAAGAATAGTTGAAGCAAGAGCCTGCTCTCAATATATTGATGAATCGAGAATCAATTGGTTTGGCCACCTAATGAGAATGCATGCTGACCAACTACTCTTGTGCGCCTATAACGCACGACGTTCGGGTTTTTGCAACCTTGGCAGACCGAGAACTAGATGGAGAGGAAATGTTGCGGATAAAGAAATATTAAACATAGGAGCAAGGAAGTAATTGTCAAGCTGTATAAAGAATTAACTTAACTTAACGTTTTTAAACTGGTTTAGAAGATTCATCAGAGTCTGTAGATTGGAGTATTGTGTACAGGTGGGGGTCCTTATCGAATACTAGATATAAACATGTTTGGCAAGATACAAAGAATGACAAAGCTGATAACTGGATTTCACAAATACAGTTATGAAGAAAGACTAAGAAAAACCGACCTACATGGTATAGAATATAGAAGAATGCGAAATGATTTAATACAGGTCTATAAGATAATTAAAGAAAAGGATAAATTGGACTATAACAAGTTTAATTTCAAAATAGAACCACCTACAAGAACAAGAGGGCACAGATACAAATTAGCAAAGGAAGGTTCAGATTAGATATTATTAGATATATTAGATATTATTAAACTGCCCGACATACGAGGATCAGAGAGAGCAGATGTGGCCATCACCAGTGGCAACACTAGACAAGCTCTATGGCAGTGTCGACAGCCTCAGGATGACCGCTGCCTTTTTCGAAAAAATAATGGTTGCTGTCTGACTGCGTACGATGAAGAAGAAGATTAGATATTATAATACATTTTTTTAGTCAAAGAGTGGTGAATTATTGGAATGCATTGACACAGGAAGTAGTGGAGGCAGGGACAATTAATGAATTTCATAATAGATTTCATGCGCATAGCTTCTAGAGTAAGGAAATGTGAATGCAACTGGTTGTATACAAACTCTTTTTTGAAAAGAGGGCTCAAGTTCACTCATTTTATTCATTTTTATTTCAGATTTCAATTTTATAAATTCTCATTAAGGAAAGGGGATCTTCATTTCATTTCACTCTTCTTCTTCTTCTTCTTTTTTCTTCTTCTTCTTCTTCTTCTTCTTCTTCTTCTTCTTCGTACGCTGGTTACAGCGATATACGTTGCACTGTTTTGTAAAGCCTGTGGCCCAGTGCATCCGATTTAAACAGGCGTTTCTGTAGGGATGCCCTCCTTAGCCTTTGGCTGTCCCCAGCCTATCTGCAAGGCAGTAGTTGTTTGTGGTCAGAGTTGTCTCTCTTAGGGAAGTTGTCTTGCAGGACTATCGAGTCTTCCCTACTCGTGTCTATAAAGTGTGGTGATGATATGATATGATGGACTATGTACTAGTTTGTACTGTCCCGGAAGAGAGGCAGTCCAGTGTGTCTGTGTCCCAGGATTGTCACGTCCTGCCAGAAACGTAGTATATGCATGTGTGTGGGGTATCTCTTTGCTCCCTTTATTTTTCTTGGCTCCTCTGCAGTGATGGTACGCCTAGCATTCCCCGCCACCTGGGAGATTGTCACAATAGGGCAGAGGTGCAATGTCCGCTGGCTTGCATCTCTTCTGCGTCCATTGGGATGACTGATAGCAGACAGAGGTAAAGAGCGAGGCAGGAGTGCATTTAACCAGAGGACAAGTCTGGTCATGGTACAGAGATGTTGTTCGCCTGGTGTGCGGATATATCTCATGATCAAGGGCTGAGTCTCAACAGTCCGCAGTGAGGTGGCTGCTCTACTGCTTACGACACCCCGACCGAGAACTAAGTCTTTTACTAGTGGTTTCACACCTCAACGCCGTATGAGGTGAATATCGAGCAGCTTCCCGCCCGCTTTGATCGGCGAGACGACAGCGACCTTTTACTGCGGCTCGATCGGGTCGGGCTGAGACGGGAGCTCCCGTCGCAGTTGTGCTGAGATTCAGCGCCGGATTCCGGCTCAGAGGCTTCCAGTCGTTGTCCCTCAGATCGTAGCCTCGCACCATTGGCTTATCAGCCAGGCACGTGGACCAAGTGTCTGAAACCTGCGACTTCTCACGGATTGAACAGGATTACCGTAGCAACGCCCTGTCATTAGTAGGGTAAAACTGACCTGTCTTCCGAGGGTCTAATACCAGCACCCGTTCCCTATTAGACCCAAGGAATCAAGAGAGAGCTTTTAGTCAGTCAACGACCAAGAGTCTGAAACTTGCGATTCCTCTCAGATTGAGCAGGGTTACTGTAGGAACGCCCTGTCATTAGTAGGTTAAAACGTACCTGTCTTCCGAGGGTCTAATTCCAGCACACGTTCCCTATTAAACACAACGAAAGTGCTCTCGGCCTGTCAATCATTTTAGTGTTGGCGTGTTGAGTCAAATTAAGCTGCAGGCTCCACTCCTGGTGGCGCCCTTCCGTCAATTCCTTTAAGTTTCAGCTTTGCAACCATACTTCCCCCGTAACCCAAACACTTTGGTTTCCCGGAAGCTGCCCGCAGAGTCATCGAAGCAACTCCTGCGGATCGCTAGTCGGCAACGTTTATGGTCAGAACTACGACGGTGTCTGATCATCTTCGCGCCTCTGACTTTCGTTCTTGATCAATGAAAACATTCTTGACAAATGCTTTCGCAGTAGCTCGTATTGCGGCGATCCAAGAATTTCACCTCTAACGCCGCAATACGAATGCCCCCGTTTGTCCCTGTTAGTCATTACCTCCAGTTCCGAAAACCAACAAAATAGAACCAAGGTCCTATTCCATTATTCCATGCACCATTATTAAGGCCGCCGAGGCCTGCTTTGAACATTCTAATTTTTTCAAAGTAAACGCGTCGGCCACCCGGGACGCTCAGCGAAGAGCACCGGCGGGAGAGAGCCGGCAGACGGTAGGGAAGGAGACAACGAGAAGTGAACCGGCGCGAGCCGGACCGCCCGCCTGCGCCTGAGATCCAACTACGAGATTTTTAACTGCAACAATTTTAATATACGCTATTGGAGCTGGAATTACCGCGGCTGCTGGCACCAGACTTGCATTCCAATAGATCCTCGTTAAAGGGTTTAAAGTGTACTCATTCCAATTACGGGGCCTCGAAAGAGTCCCGTATTGTCATTTTTCGTCACTACCTTCCGTGCCGGGAGTGGGTAAGTTGGGCGCCTGCTGCCTTCCTTGGATGTGGTAGCCGTTGCTCATGCTCCCTCTCCGGAATCTAACCCTGATTCCCCGTTACCCGTTACAAACATGGTAGGCATGTCACATACCATCGACATTAGATAGGGCAGACATTTGAAAGATGCGTCGCCGGCAAATGAGGCCATGCCATCAGCACAAAGTTATCCAGAGTCACCAGTGGGGACGCCGCAACCACGCGAGGGGAAACGACGATTGGTTTTGAACTAATAAAAGCGCTCTTTCCGCGAGAGTCGGAGCTTGGTAAGCATGTATTAGCTCTAGAATTGCCACAGTCATCCAAGAAGGATCGTGTCATCTAAGGAACCTCGACTGATTTAATGAGCCATTCGCAGTTTCACCGTGAGACAGTGTGAACTTAGACAGGCATGCTTAATTTTTGAGATAAGCATATGACTACTGGCAGGATAAACCAGATATCTGTCGGAGACGGACGAACCACACACACTGGTCTGCGAAGGATGGATGTGTAAAAAGCATCCCGAGGACGGCCGTAGGGACAGATTGACGGACGGACGGTTGTTTCGTCCATTACTCCGTCGACCTAGGGACCGCCTGAACGGAGCCCCCGTACATACACCAACCAACCGACCGGGCTCGCTCGGGAAGGGATGGCAGCGCTCTGTGCAGAACGGATTCCAACGGCCCCGGTGATTATTTCCACTCGGACTGGAGACGATTTTTGCCTGCCGGCTCGCCCTTCTCCGACCGGTTGGTCGGGCGAGGACAGGGCCTTTAGGCACGATTCCTGCTTTCCATTTGCCGGTCCAAAGCTCATTGCGAGAGAAGGACCACAAGCGAGACGAACTGTGGAGATTGGCTATACGCGCTAGCCTTCGACAAACCACACGGACTGACAAAGCTTCTCGATACAGACTACAGTAACGCACCCTTACCAGCAGTACGACTCCACCAAATTGGTTTTGCTAGAGTGCCGGGGAGAGGCGAGCGTGCTTGGTAGGCAAGCCCGCGATCTCACTCCGCCTGGCGGGACTAAGATCGCTGTACAAACACTGAATGCGAGTCAATCGAGCCACCGATAAACCAGCCCCAGATCTTCATTTCATTCAGTAAGTCATGGCAAACTCAGAAGAACTAGAGTCAAATATCAAAGAGACTAGAAATATTGGAATTGAGCTGCCACAAGTGACCTCAGACAAGAATACTTGGTGCGTATTTGTTAAAAACCTATTCTCCACATGAACAGTCAATTGTTTTAATTTATGGATTGATTAGAAGGTATAATATTCCTTGCCAATAAGTGATCATTTTTTTGCAAAGGCCTTTGATAGAGTAGCTCATCAAAGATTGTTCAGTAAGTTGAAATCATATGTAAAAGGTAGTCAAGTTGGCAAATGGATTGAAAAACGTTTAACGCGAAGTAAGCAGAGAGTGGTCGTAAATAAGGATTATGAGGAGTGGTGCGAGGTGAAATGTAGAGTGAAACAGGGTTCTGTGTTAGGACTAATTTTATTCTTGAGATATATAAATATATATCCAGACCGTCACAACAGTTCAATTTTCGCTGGTATGATGATCTAAGACAGTCTATAAATGACAATGGGCTAGACTGAAACAAAGACAATAGGAACGTAGTGAATGGAGTGGTCTGATACTCTTTCTGTCAAACCTCAACACCTCAGGGCAGAAGTGGTTAGTATTGTTCACCTGCCAGCCATATTATAAAACGTGGCCAAATAGAGGTTGAAATGATGCTGGCTGCTCCCTCTTGCACACATTTGATGCTGCTGGAGCGAATATAAGCAAGTTGACAAAAACTGTCAACTAATGTTTTTCCATTACAGATTCAGGAACTCTGATATGCCGACAAACAACATATTGTCGATTTTTTTTAAAGTGTCAAATATATCTAAATCGACATCAAAGCGTCGCTGGCTACTTTTTCTACTCTGGTTGACAGAGAGCTTGAGGCCAATATCAAAGCAACTAGGAAGATGTGGATTCAGCTGCCAAACATGGTCTGAGACAAGCAACTAGGAAGATGTGCATTCAGCTGCCAGGTCTGAGACAGGAAGACACGGTGTGTATTTATTGAATATGCTCCATGAAAACCGACAATGGCTCTAAATGAATAATTGATTGATAAGCTTAACATTTCTTGGCAAGAATAGATCAAGCTACACTACTAAAACTGCGCGCAGGCCACTGCAAATTTAAAACAAAAATATGTGTTCAGCATATTTCAAATTGGTTTCAAATGCATGTGTCAAACATTGTTTTTAAAAAGAGGGTTCCATTTAATTAATTTTTGTAAATTTGCATTTCAGATGTGAGTTTAAATTCTTTGGCCAAAATGAAATTGGGTAAAAGTGAAAGAGAATAGTTTCTCTATTTCAAAGTAAGAATATTTTGTTTGTTAATTAAAATATCTATTATATGTAGACAATTATCAAGTTGCAACATTCAGAACATGAGCATTGTCACAGCATAGCATCTAGCTCATTTTTGAGGCAAACTGTAGAACGTTAAGAGAAGCGTGATCTGGACCACAATGTTAACTAGGCACCTAGATGAGATTATATTATTAGGTGTACAATACGATAGGTTGCCATTACTTTTCGTGCGTGGAGGAGCACACATAAAACTTGTCTGCCACAAATTGGACACGAGCGCGATTCAAACTCAGAGCGTTGGGATTGTGAAACGTACGCTCTACCCCTAAGCCATGCAGCCTCCTCAAATAGGTCTATAAGGTAATTAATATCATCCTGCATTGAATATAAAAGTACTCCACACGTAATTGAACATGATGAGATATTAACATATATTTATGACAGATATGCTAATGTGCCAGAAGCTATGTAGCAATTAAATCAGTTTCATGTGTCAGAATTGTTAAATCACAAACTGTGCTCATTAAGAAATTCTATAACATGTTTTTTCTTTCTCTATACATAAATAACAATTCCAGTGATTAACGTAAAGTGTTAATGAGCATGTCACTTTTAAAAAATCTGATTTTCTATTCTATAATTTTTTAGAATATTTCAGTTCAATTCTTCCCCTGACCTCTTGAGATAGTTGGGGCACACCTGCTGACACCTCTACAATCCTGCGCCATCCCTCTCTGTCTGCTGTTGCTTTTATGCCCCATCGGGTCGTATGTTAGTTCATTCATGGATGTTGTCTTCCCAGCGTTTATTTGGACGTCCTCGCCTTCGCTTGCCCTGTACTGTGCCCTGTAGTATGGTATTTGCAAGTGCATTGTACCACAAGACGTAGTCATAGCAAATCAGCTGTCGCCTTTTGATCATTGTGAGGAGGTCGTCGTACAGTCCACATGCATTCTAAATTATACGTCATACTTCATCATTTGTGATAGTCTTTGTTGGTGATATTTAAGAGTCTTCTAAAACATCTCATCTCCATGGCCTATATTATTCTCTGGAGGTCTGCTATAAAAGTCCATGTTTTGCAGGTGTAGAGGAATAATGACAGAACCAGTGAGCGCAATAGTCTAACCTTTATGGCGAGTGAGAGTCGTTTATCTTTAGAATAGTTACCATCAATTATTATTTTTAGAATGATGTCTTTTTATTGTGTCACCATTTCATTATGATGTTTGTTGTATTATGATGTTTGTTGTAGTTTGTTCACTAAATTTTATAAAAACTCATTAATGTATATATGACTAAAAATATTGACTGAATTTGCATACAGTGTATTAAGTTCCAAGTAAAAGGGTAACAATTTTATTAATCCACGTACCGCAAAGGCTCATTTTACTTATTGAAACATAAGTTTGTCAAATAAATGTCATGGAAAATTGTAATGCTATTTGTAAAACTGATTTTATCCTATTTTCATTTTGGAGGATTTTTTTATTTAAGGGTTTCATTACTGTTTATTATTGATACATTTTTTCATGATTTCAGTACTCACTGTTTTTCTGTTTAATAGTATTCATGATTTCAGGACTCACTGTTTTTCTGTTTCATTGTTTTCATGATGTTAGTACTCACTGTTGTTCTGTTTCATTGTTTTCGTGATTTCAGAACTCACTGTTTTTCGATTTCATTGTTTTAATGATTTCAGTACTCACTGTTTTTCGGTTTCATTGTTCAAAATTTAAAATGAAATAATAAAGAAAGATTGTATTTTTATTTGGTTTCATAATTTACTTTCTTATCTTTTATTAACCCAAATTTTGCAGTGTGACAATGTTGTTGTTTCTTTCATTATGTGTAGTTCAAATCATGCGCTTGCAGACAAAGCGAAGAAACAGAAAAAAAACAGTACAAATTCCAAAATCTTATTCATGGACAAAATATGGATAGCAAATAGCAAACTTACGTACAGCATCACCTAGAACATAAGAATGAGAGAGGAAAATATAATTCTATCGATAATTATAAACACTGGCTGAAGAACCACTCATCAACAGCCAAGTCATAAGAAATAGATGCAGAGAATGCTTTAGTAAGTTGGTAAACTCGGGAAAGTATGAACCACCACAGCACCAAATAGAGAATGAATCGGAACGCAGCTTAGAAATATGAAAATCAGAAGTCGAAGCAATCCTGCAAGAAAACATAAGGCAGCAGGCATAGATGAAATGCTGCTGGCTTGCATGACAACTGCAGTGGACTGGCTGACCAAAATACGTATGTGGTCTAGACGTCGAGAAAGGTGCCGACAGATTGACAACGAGCAATCATCATTCCCATCTCACAGAAAAAGCTGACAAGCGAGTGCAAAACGTATAGGGGAATCTCTCTTCTAAGCCACATAAGCAAAATATATGGAGAGATGCTAGAAAGGAGATCAAGACTGGAACCCCAACTAGGAAATAATCAGTTCGGGTTCAGGAAAAGAAAGAGCTACACAGACGCAATGTTTACACTGAGACAAATATGTCAACGTTCTATAGAATATGAAGGAAACAACAGCCTTATATTCATAGATCAAGAAAATCTGTTCAATAGAGTCAAAATAAGTCAATTATGAGAGATCCTGACAGATTATGGATTGAAGTTCCTCTCCTAAGTAACATATATGAAGCCCTATATGAAGACAGCCAGAGTGCAGTAACAACAGAAGGTATGTCGGAGTGGTTCCCCATTTCATCAGGCGTCATAGAAGGCTGTGTTCTATCACTACTCCTCTTTGTCACTTAATTTAATAAAAATTATCCAGGAGGCAATTACAGAACGGGAAAGTATCAACGAATTCCTCTTTGTTGACGACCAATGTGTGATCCATTCGAATGAACAAAACCTACAACATCGTATTGACTCTATCTTCTCTATCTTCTGTCAAATGTGCAATGTGAATATCAACACATCAAAAACAGAGACAATGAATATAGGTAGAAAGCACACCACACTTGATATTCATGTGGATGAAGCAAACATAAAGCAGGTACAAGAATATAGGTATTTGAGAACTGTTTTTACTGATGGTGGCAGACTCAACAGAGAGATAGAGATGAGAGTCACATACCAGCTGTCTCCACTATTAAGACACCCCATGGTTTTCCACCAAGCAATAAAAACAAATGATAACTAGTATCTTCATCCCAACCCTGTGCTACCAGTGGCATTGGCATTGAATAAGACCTAGGAGCGAAAGTTAGCCACCTACAAAATGCGGTGCCTGCGAAAGGTACCTAACAACAACAGAAGAGTAGTAGTAGTAGTAGCCGCTTTCAGTCATGACTGACTATAGGATGATATGACGTGGAGTAGAAAGAAGAAATAAATGTCTACTTAGCTTTTGTTGTCTTTCTCCTTGCGGCATCGTCTTTTCACTTCTCTGTGTTGCTTCGCTTCGCCAAGCGTGAGCTGACCATTCAGGGCACATCTTCACCTGCATCGGTCTGCAGCTTCGTCTTCCCAGGATGTCAGATTCGTGTCCAGGGCCTTCATATCACGCTTGCACACATCTTTGAATCTCAACTGTGGTCGGCCGATTGTTTTCGTACCACTCGCCCACTTTCCATAGAGGATATCTTTGGGAATACGGTCATCTTCAATGTGAGGAACATGACCAACATACTTAGAAGACGAGTGCACCTCTGCATCTGTCACTCTGTCCTTCCATGAATATCTAAGAATGGATCGCAGGCGCCGTAGGTGGAAGGTGTTTAGCATGTGCTCTTGTTTGGCATATGTTGTCCAAGTGTCGCTGTCATTTAGAAGTGTGCTTACAACACATGCATTGTATACCATGGCCTTGGTTTTAAGTGTCAGCTTCTGGGGTTTTTTTTTAACATGCGTCGTGAGGCGATCTAATGTAGCAGCATCTTTGATAGTTGCGATTGTCTATTTCTGGTTCTAGAGAGAGATTGTCATTGACTAGGGATCCCAGGTATGTGAATTGATGCACAGCTGCCAGTTCATAATTATCGATGCTAAGACTTGGCGTGGCATCTACCTCCTGTCCCAGAACATTTGTTTTTTTTTAGAGTTATTGTGAGCCCCATTTTTTTGCAAGCCCGGGAGAAGCGATCTATCAATCTCTGATTGTGGGTGACAATTATAGCATCATCAGAGAAAAGCATGTCTCTGATGGTTATCTCCCTTATCTTTGTTTTGACCTTGAGCATTGCAAGGTTAAACAGCCTACCATCCGACCTAATGTGAAGGCAGATTCCTTCACTTGCATTACCAAATGCATGTTTCAGTAACAGAGCAAAGAAGATTACGAACAATGTCGGGGCCAGAACACAGCCCTGCTTAACACCACTTAGAATTCCAAATGGTTGTGATATGCTACCATCAAATTGTTGTGATACGCTACCATCAAACTGGACTGTTCCTAGCATGCTCTCATGGCACGATATTATTAGTCGCAGCAGTTTGTTTGGGCAGCCTATTTTAAATAGGATTTTGAAGAGGCCATCTCTACTAACCAAATCAAATGCCTTTGTCAGGTCAACGAAGGCAACATAAAAAGGCTGGTTCTGCTCACGTAACTTTTCCTAAAGTTGTCGAAGAGAGAAAACCATGCCTATCGTTGATCTTCCAGACCTGAATCCACACCGTGACTCTGGATAGACACCCTCAGCCAATGTATGTAGCCTTAGTAAGATAACTCTCGCGGAGACATTACCTACAACACTAAGCAGAGAGACACCTCCATAGCTATTACAGTCACTTCTATCACCTTTGATTTTGTATAATATTACAATCTGTGCATCTCTAATATCTTGAGGTATTGTGACCTCTTTCTAGCACTGACATAACATCATATACAGCGGTCGCAAAATTGTATCTTTACAGTGTTTGATCAAATTGGAGGGGGGAGGGGTCTCGTCGTTGCCTGGTGCTTTTCTCAGGTTCAAGCTGTCAAAGCTTTATTGAGATCTTTTATAGATGGTTCGATGTCAAGCTAGTCAATACTGGGATAACTTTGACGGCTTTAAGGACTGTAGGAATGACTATATGGACACACGAGTAGAGCTCAGAATAGTGCTTGACCCATTGTTCTATCTGTTGTCCTTTATTTTCTCACCAGTAAAGGATTTGCGTGGTGCTGTTTTCCTGCTCGCATGGCCAATAGCTGATTGAAGAGACGGAATTACAAATATGAGTATTCGGCATAAAGTTGGAACAATTCCCTTCCTATAGTACACCAAGCAACAAGAAATGAATTGGTTTGGCCACATTGTCCATGCAACCTTCCACAGGAGAACATTAGGAGGAAGGGCAAGAAGAAGGCTGAGGAAAAGGTGGATAGATTGTGTAAACGAGACCTTCTGTAAAATGGGGAAACATTTCACTCGGGCCATGAGAGAGACGAAATACATACCACGACACGGGGCCACAAGCTGGTAGAAAGTGAGACGACAAACGAAAGAAAGATGAATAACGGACAGATGTTCTGCACGAGTCAGCTAGTAATGTATTATCATTTCTACTTACCTTTTCTAATTTCTTCTTATAAATGTCTCAAATTTCTTCTTCAGTTTTCCCATTTTTCTCAATATTTCTAATTTCTTTTCATACTTATTTTCTTCTATTTTATTCTCATTTCTTCACGTCTCTCTACAGCTCCAAACAAAGCATGGGAAGGAAAACGGAATGAAGAGAAGCCAGCATTTAGAAAATGAAATCAATGACGAATAAAGAGAAAACAAAGAAGAATAAATAGGAAACGATGAAAAAGATTAAATGAAGACAGAAACAAACAAGACTAATGTGTAAGAACGAAGGCGACAACTTGTAACTTCGGCAACTAAAATGTCTGGTTGGAACCAAAATAAATTCATTTCAAACATCCTCGAATGCGATGCGGGTCTATTAACACGCACGTGTCATCACGCGCCATCAAACATGGACAGATAATTACTTTTTCTGTTTGATGTTTGTCTCGACTAAAAAAATGTAACAATTTTGTCCCAAATGTGACCCGTTATTTGTTGAAATAACGAGTTTAGCCGTTTGAATATTTGACGGGGAGGGGATCAAGAGTCCTAATTAAAAAGGTTGTACGTGCTTAGTTGATGGTACTGATGCTGATAATGTTGTAGAACTCCAATTGATCAATTCCATTTACCACCATCTGTCCTTGGAATTTGTCAGCACCTGAGATGATCTGTCGTTTCGTCTGACAGCGTACGAAGAAGAAGAAGATCTGTCGTTTCACACCCAGAATATCATACCATCAATCTCTCTCTCTCTCTTTCTCTCTCTCTCTCTTTCTCTCTCTCTCTCTCTTTCTCTCTCTCTCTCGCTCTCTCTCTCTCTCTCTCTCTCTCTCTCTCTCTCTCTCTCTCTTACTCGGACACTTAATTAAAACAAAACAACGTTAATTTCTAAACGTTTTTGGTCAGTTTTCATTACGGCATTTATGATCATTGCCGGGTTTCATATGGAGGATTAATAAGGCTGAGAGATAAAAGTTGCATGTTTCTGTGGTCCCCACGCCATGTGACAGTTACTGATTGTTTAACTAACAATAGAAAATGTATGTGCTTTTCCGATGTTTTGAACCCGTTACCACTTGATCAGAAGGACGACACACAAACCATTCGACCACACAGACCATTCGTAAACCAACATTATTGAATCACTCTAATAATTGTGCCACTTCAACTATTGAGTCACTGCACCCATTGAGTCCCTCCAACCATTATGTCACTCCAACCATTGAGTCACTCCAACCATTGAGTCACTCCAACCATTGAGTCACTCCAACCATTGAGTCACTCCAACCATTGAGTCACTCCAACCATTGAGTCACATCAATCATTGTGTCACTCCAACCATTATGTCACTCCAACCATTTAGTTACTCCAACCATTGTGTCACTCTAACCATTGTGTCACTCTAACCATTGAGTCACTCCAACCATTGAGTCAATCCAACCATTGAGTCACTCCAACAATTGAGTCACTCCAAACACTGAGTTACTCCAACCATTGAGTCACTCCAACCATTAAGTCACTCCAACCATTGAGTCACTCCAACCATTGAGTCACTCCAACCATTGAGTTACTCCAACCATTGAGTCACTCCAACCATTGAGTCACTCCAACCATTGAGTCACTCCAAACACTGAGTTACTCCAACCATTGAGTCACTCCAACCATTGAGTTACTCCAAACACTGAGTTACTCCAACCATTGAGTCATTCCAAACACTGAGTTACTCCAACCATTGAGTCATTCCAAACACTGAGTTACTCCAACCATTGAGTCACTCTAACCATTGTGTCACTCCAACCATTGAGTTACTCCAACCATTGAGTATCTCTAACCATTGTGTCACTCCAACCATTGAGTCATTCCAAACACTGAGTTACTCCAACCATTGAGTCACTCTAACCATTGTGTCACTCCAACCATTCAGATACTCCAACCATTGAGTCACTCTAACCATTTAGTCACTCCAACCATTGTGTCACTCCAACCATTGAGTCACTCCAACCATTGAGTCACTCCAACCATTGAGTCACTCTAACCATTGTGTCACTCCAACCATTCAGATACTCCAACCATTGAGTCACTCTAACCATTTAGTCACTCCAACCATTGTGTCACTCCAACCATTTAGTCACTCCAACCATTGAGTCACTCCAACCATTTAGTCACTCCAACCATTGAGTCACTCCAAACACTGAGTTACTCCAACCATTGAGTTACTCCAACCATTGAGTTACTCCAACCATTGAGTCACTCCAACCATCGAGTTACTCCAACCATTGAGTTACTCTAACCATTTAGTTACTCCAACCATTGAGTTACTCCAACCATTAAGTTACTCCAACCATTGAGTCACTCCAACCATTGAGTTACTCCAACCATTGAGTCATTCCAAACACTGAGTTACTCCAACCATTGAGTCATTCCAAACACTGAGTTACTCCAACCATTGAGTCACTCTAACCATTGTGTCACTCCAACCATTTAGTTACTCCAACCATTTAGTTACTCCAACCATTGAGTTACTCCAACCATTGAGTTACTCCAACCATTGAGTTACTCCAACCATTTAGTTACTCCAACCATTTAGTTACTCCAACCATTGAGTTACTCCAACCATTGGGTCACTCCAACCATTGAGTCACTCCAAACACTGAGTTACTCCAACCATTGAGTCATTCCAAACACTGAGTTACTCCAACCAATGGGAATCTCAACGAAAAGACTACCTGATTCCCTAGAAGTACTGGAACATTTTTACTCAATCAAGATTCATCATAACTTTTATATCATAGCAGGGGTCAAGACTAGCGTCACTGTCGTTTGAAACATACAGACTTCGACCCCCATCTCACATCAGAATCAGGGGAGAGATACTGACCCCGATCCCATCTCACATCAGGATCAGGGGAGATATACTGGCCGAGACCTCACCACACGACAGGGCCATGTAAACCTACTGATCAAGACTACACCTCCCTTCAGAGCGAGTTGAAATTTACTAAGAATCCCACCCCCACGCCCGTCACATCAAGGTCTGGTAAAATACACTGACCAAGACCCCCGTCACATCAGGGTCAGGCTAACAAACTGACAAGCTCTTCTTTGACGTCAGAATCAGGTGAGCTATGCTGTTTAGGTCTTCACTTCACTTCAGATTCAGATGAAACATACTGACCCAGACCTTACCTCACGTCCACATCGCTATCTTCCAAGCAGTTTGTGCTACAGCTGCCTGGTTATTGTCGTGAGGATCGACACTGTGATCCCCATAACGCTTAATCAGTTTAGATGTATTTCATAGCACTACCACCAGGATGACCTAACGTCTACATTGTCCAGCTTTTGCAAGGATATAAAAAAAAAGCCAATCTATCCCGCATCCAAAGAATAATCGTCAAACGTGATGACCTCTCAAAACGAGTAACTTTAAAAAACAGCTTCATCATATAAGCCGATAACAGTGTCATCATTAACAGTAAAATCAACAAGAACAACATCAACAACAACAACATCAACAACAACATTGTTATTGTCATAATCTACAACACAAACTTCTTTATCGTCAACATCAAAATCATCAACAACATCTTGATCAACAGCAAAAAAATCATCATAATCAATAACAACATCGTCAACCCTAACAAAAACAACATAATCAACAACAACATGATTACCGAAACAATAGCAACATCAATATCACCAACAACAACATTATCATCGACAACAACATCATCATCGTCCTTAACAACAACAACAAATTCATTATTATCAACAACAACAAATTCATAAACAAAAACAAGCACATCATACGCAACAAAATTGACATCGGCACTAACAACATCTTCAGCTACAAAAACATCAGCAACAACGAGAAGAACATCATTGGCAATAACATCCTCAACAACAATAACATACTGATCAACAACAACAACCACAGAGTACATTCAAGACCATCAGTAGTAGACCAGCTCGCGTTTACTGTTTGATATAAACGTATAGTTACATGAAAAATATTCCATATAGCATACACACTAACATATTTAGTTACACAAAGAGCGCTACTTCAGCGTATTTCAGTCATTATTCAAATTATTATATAAAATAATAAAAGCTAGTATGTATATGTTACACCTATATATGAAGTTGACCATTTCATAAATCAGATAAAAAGCAATTAGTGGAATTCGTCATTTCATGAATTGGACAAAAATCTCATAGTTGAATTAGCCATTTCATAAAGTGGAGAAAAACCAAATAGTTAAAATGGCTGTTTAGTGAATTGGTCCCATGTAAAAAGTTAAATTGGTCCTTTTGACTTCTTGATTTCACGACAGAAGCCATACATTGTTTAGGGTTTGGGCTATGGTTCAATTATTAAATGAATAAGTTGTCATGCAAAATTTATTCCAGGTACGGGAAACGGACAAGCGTTGAATTCAGTTTATGTGGGAAACTTATGTTGTAGTCTGAGAGATAATCTTAATAGGGTCAAGCGAAGCATGAAATACGCCGCCACTCATATGAGGGAATTAAGTGTGAATATTTGAGAGCCAACAAAGTCGAAACCTGCTGAATTGTGTGAGGCAAACACGACCTGGCAACAGCTGACAAGAACACTCACACTTCACCTTCACGTGCACCAGCTTTCTCGTGTAATCTCTTCCCCAGCCTCCAGGCAGGAGGTTATATACCCACACACACGCACGTGCATAGGCACACATTGGTACGCACGCAAAGAAACGTGTATATAGACATAATTTATGCCCATACTAAGATGACAAATGAAAAAAGTCATCATAACACGTTATCAAACACTGACTGGTCTTATCATAGTTGAATATTAGGTGTATCTGGTCACCTGATATCTACTGTGGTGTCTCGATGTGACTTAATGCTGCATGTTATCTTGGTATAGTGTCATATGTGGTTTGGTATGATATGACGGTGTGATATGATGGGTGGGGATTGAGTTTGGTGTGATGTGACGGTGTGATATCATGGGTTGTGATGGGACGGTGTAATACGATCGGGGTATGGAGTTTGTTGTGATGTGACGGTGTGATATGATGGGTGGGGATGAGGTTTTGTGTGATGTGACGATGTTTGAAATGATGGTTGGAGATTGGATTTGGTGTGATGTGACGGAGGGATATGATGGGTGGGGATTGGGTTTGGTGTGAATTGACGTGTGATAATTGTGATGGATGGGGATGGGTTTGGTGTGATGTGATGGTGTGATATAATGGGTGAGGATGGGATTTGGTGTGATGTGACGATGTGATATGATGGGTTGGGATGGGGTTTGATGTGATATGATAGGTGGGGATGGGATTTAGTGTGATGTGACGGTGTGATACGATGGGTGGGGATGTGGTTTGGTGTGATGTGACGGTGTGATACGATGGGTGTGGATGTGGTTTGGTGTAATGTGACGGTGTGATATGATGGTTGGTGATGTGACGGAGTGATATGATGGGTGGTGATGTGACGGTGTGATATGGGTGGGGATGGAGATTGGTGTGATGTGATGTGACGGTGTGATATGATGGGTGGGGATGGGGTTTGGTGTGATGTGACGGTGTGATTCGATGGGTGGGGATGTGGTTTGGTGTGATGTGACGGTGTGATACGATGGGTGTGGATGTGGTTTGGTGTGATGTGACGGTGTGATAGGATGGGTGGTGATGTGGCAGTGTGATATGGTGGGTGGTGATGTGACGGTGTATATGGGTGGGGATGGAGTTTTGGATGATGTGATGTGACGGTGTGATATGATGGGTGGGGATGAGGTTTGGTGTGATGTGACGGTGTGATATAATGGGTGGTGATGTGACGGTGTGATATGATGGGTGAGGATGTGGTTTAGTGTGATGTGACGGTGTGATATAATGGGTGGTGATGTGACGGTGTGATATGATGGGTGGAGATGTGGTTTAGTGTGATGTGACGGTGGAATATGATGGGTGGGGATGGTGTTTGGTGTGGTATGATGGGTGGTGATGTGGTTTGGTGCGATGTGACGTTGTAATATTATGGGTGGTGTTCGGGTTTGGTGTGGTGCGAAAGAGTGTCATGATGGGCGGGGATCTGGTTTTGTTTGATGTGACAGAGTGACTTAATGGGCGGAGATCTGGTTTTGTGTGATGTGACAGAGTGACATGGTGGGTGGGGATCTGGATTTGTGTGATGTGACAGAGTGACATCTTGGGATCTAGTTTTTGTGGGATGTGACAGAGTGACATCTTGGGATCTGGTTTTGTGTGATGTGACAGAGTGACATAGTGGGTGGGGAACTCGTTTGATGTGATGTGACAGAGTGACATCTTGGGATCTGGTTTGGTGTGATGTGACAGAGTGACATAGTGGGTGGGGATCTCGTTTGGTGTGATGTGACAGAGTGACATCTCGGGATCTGGTTTGGTGATGTGACAGAGTGACATAGTTGGTGGGGATCTCGTTTAGTGTGATGTGATAGAGTGACATCTTGGGATCTAGTTTGGTGTGATGTGACAGAGTGACATAGTGGGTGGGGATCTCGTTTGATGTGATGTGACAGAGTGACATCTTGCGATCTGGTTTGTTGTGATGTGACAGAGTGACATAGTGGGTCGGGATCTCGTTTGGTGTGATGTGACGGTGTGATATGATGTGACGTGATCAAGGGATGGGGAGGAGGGAGACTCGCATAAGATGACGATGTGTGGTGTGCCTGGTTAGGTTGGGGTATAGCACGTGAGGATGTGTATCTCTCTCTTTCTCTCTCTCTCTTTCTCTCTCTCTCTCTCTCTCTCTCTCTCTCTCTTTCTTTCGCCTTCTATCACCCAGTGGTGCAAAGGTCATCAACCAAACGTCACAAAGCATCTCTGTCCTGTGCAATGTTTTTCACTTCCATCCAGCTTGTTTCCTGTTTTCTTTACTGCCGCCTTCAGATCTCTTATAACATTCCAGGAGCCGAGTCTGGAAAGCTTCCTCGTCGTAGGAAAGGTCCAGCTTCCTTACGGGTTTAGCTGAGCTGCGCCAAAGGCCCTGCTGATGGGACCTTTCTTTTCAAGGACGGCTTTTGGTTTGTTTTGGTTGTTGTTTTTGTAGCAATTGGTATTTGACGAGATGGGGCAGCTGGCCTCACGCTTCACTTTCCTCCTTTCTCATCCAGGCTTAGGACCTGCCATAGCGGAGATGTGAGGATGTGAAGTTTGGTATAATGGTACGCGATGTGCTGTGCTTGAAGCGGTTGTGTGGATATTTTTTTATTTTTTTTTCGTTCGCCTTATTTCTCTATTCCCTAAGGCGGTGTGCGTTGCACTGTGGTTTTTATTTTGCGCCTGTCGGCCCAGTACATCCGACTTCAGCATGCATTTTATGTAAGGGTCTGCTTCCTCCTGCATTTTCTAAGGGCTTGCTTCCCCGGGGTAACAGCCGGTGCTGTGACGGGGATCGAACCCAGCACCTTTTGGTTGTGAGCCGTGCCACTTAACCACTAGGCCACGCCGTCCCCTGGTTGTGTGGATAGAGTGGCGGGATATAGTTTAGTGTAATATGAAAGGGTATACTCTATTGGGATGGCATGCAGTCTGGTGCAATATAGCAATGTAAGATATACAATTGAAGAGCAGTTTTCCGAACCCAGCAACACCGCCAAAATGGAATGAATATGATTTCAAAAGCGATAATGATTCAATGGACAAGATAATTATACTTACAAGACATCCTTCAAACCAGTAGAAAAATTACTTTCGACAGAAAGTTGTAGATTCTTCTTTGACTACACCTGCTGCGAACACATTTAATTCATACATTCCCACTCCATCAATCTATCTGTTGATAAGCGTAAACCAGAGCACGTCAAATTCCGGGCGCCAGATCGCATGGCGCCGAGAAATATTGCTACGGCGCCTAAGATTTCAGGAGAATTGTCGTATTTGCTCTCACTGACACCACTTCTGTATCGCGTCTGGTCTTGTCATTCAACAATATTTCTGGATTTTACATTTCTTTACCTGAGTTTTAAACAGCTTGATCGCCCCGACTAAATATCATTTCATCGATTTTTCCAATTGATAAGGTCCACTGGTAGGACGTATATGGGAGAAGAACAAATGCCGCAGGTCTTTTTGGTCGCAACGCATTGTACAAGCTAGGTTTTAATTTTACCTCCAGTTGAGTAAAAAGAACATGCGTTACCGAAGTTTTAAACGCTTGCACTCATGGTCAGATGACTGATAAAACCACTTGGTCAGTCGCTCTTCAGACCCTGAGCAGAGATCGTAAATTCAGAAATTGTAAGTTGAAAAAGTCGTAAACCGAAAACCATTCATCGCTTTCATAAAAATGTGATTATTAGCGTGTTTTCTGTCAGGATCATGAATGTTGATGTGGGTAGTCACAACACAAATTAAATTAGTGGGCACGGCGTGGGCTAGTGGTTAAGTGACACGGGTCACAAGCCGAAGGTGCTGGGTTCGATCCCCATCACATTACCGGCTGTTACCCCGGGGAAGCAAACCCTTAGAAAATTCAGGAGGAAGCAGACCCTTACATAAAATACATGCCGAAGTCGGATGCACTGGGCCGACAAACGCAAAATAAAATCCGTAGTGCAACTCCCACCGCCTGGAGGAATAGAGAAATAAGGCGACAGGAAAATAATGTAATAATTAAATTAATTAGTTACTTTCCTTACGAAGTATTGCCCTAAGGACATCTGATACAGAAACAAACTAGATGCCGAGAAAGACAGTCTGCAGCTATACTTCATGCCCCTGCGTTATCTGCTCTCACCTGCGTTATTTGCTCCTACCTTCGTTAATTGCTCTCACCTGCGTTATTTGCTCTCACCTGCGATATTTGCTCTCACCTGCGTTATTTGCTCTCACCTGCGTTATTTTCTCTCACCTGCGATATTTGCTCTCACCTGCGTTATTTGCTCTCACCTGTGTTGCGAAACCCAACAAGGGATCGTTAATTGAACATTGTTAAGCTTGCTGTTCTTTAGCAAACTAGTTAGCAACTAGTTAAACAACTTACCAATATCCAATTGTTACAAAATCTGTTGGATATTTTATCCAAAATGGATTAAAGAATTCGATTCTGATTAGAGTACTTACTTTTCATCGCAAAGTTACTGGATTCAATTCCCGCTTCAAGCACGCCTCGGTCGACTCATCTGTAAACTGGTATCTGGTTTCCTATTAGGAATCGGAAACCGCGAGGAAGGGAAATGGTCATCTCTCATTAGCAACTTGAGACCTCGTAGAGGGAAGTCTCTTACGCTTTACCCTGAACAGCAAGGCACGCTAGGGGTTAATTTTACAACCTCTAGCCCCACACCCTCTTTCTCTCAGTATGGAGCTATGGAGGACCACCATTACAACAGCTTACAGCTAGAGGGACTACACCTCCAGCTTACAGCCAGGAAGGACAAACATTTTCTGCTTACAGCCAGGAAGGACAACCACCTCCAACTTACAGCCAGGAAGGACAACCCCCTTCAGCTTACATCCAGGAAGGACAACCCCATCCAACTTACAGCCAGGAAGGACAACCCCCTTCAGCTTACATCCAGGAAGGACAACCCCCTTCATCTTACAGCCCAGCCAGGAAGGGCAACCCTCCTCCAGCTTACAGCCAGGAAGGACAATCCCCCTCCCCCTTTCAGCTTACAGCCAGTAAGGACAACCCCCTCCAGCTTACAGCCATGGAGGACAACTCCCCTTCCCCTTCAGCCAGTAAGGACAACCCCCTCCAGCATACAGCCAGTAAGGACAACCCCCTCCAGCTAACAGCCAGGAAGGACAACACCCTCCAGTTTACACGAGGAAGGACAACCCCTCCATCTTAGAGCCAGGAAGGACAACCCCCTCAAGCTTACAGCCAGGAAGGACAACCCCCTCCAGCTTACAGCCCGGAAGGACAACCCCCTCCAGCTTACAGCCAGGAAGATAAATCCTTGCCAACTGACAGCTAAGAAGGAGGGGGTGGACCACCCTATCCAGCTTGCAGTCATGGAGAACCACTCTGACCTTCGCTAGTACGCTACTGAGCACATGAAATCAATCTCTTAACACTTGGAAAATAAATGCCATAAAATGTATGTATTGACGGATCTTATTATACCTTTGTGTCCACTCGGCTTTTGTAAGTGCACGTAAATACTGGTAATTGTACATACAGTACGTTTAGTTGTACATCCAATACTGGTGGCTGTACATTCAAAACTGGTAGGTGTACACTCAATGCTGGTAGGTGTACATCCTGTACCGTGCACCTCAACGACATCCGCAACTGCACTGGTTCCCCAATTGCCAGCCACTTCAATGGTCCTGAGCACCGGGGTACAGCTGATCTTAGTGCCACTGGTCTAGTTTTGTGCTTCTCTGACGATCGTCATCGATTCGCCCTTGAGAACAGACTTATCTCCAGCATGGGTTGTCTCCAACCACATGGCATTAATACTTTTTCTTAAACCCTCACACTGGCCCCCATCTATTTGTCTTTTTTTGCCCCATCCCCCCCCCTCCAATTATTCTATCAGTTCTCACCCCCCGCCCTCCTATATCAATCTCACGCCTTCCCGTCCTATATTACCTTCTCCCATCTGGACCACTATTTGGCCTCCATTGACTTATCCGGCGCATTCCCCCACATTGCTTACGCTCTCCTGGCCACTTTGTGTTTCACCGCTCCGATTCAGTTTCAGTCAAGCATCTGGCCCAACCGGTCGCTTAGACAGACTGGGTCTACTATCAGAAACAGATGAGTTAACCATTTTTTCTTATATGTTGATTTTTTATTTCAGCATTGTTGTCCCTGATGAAGGCCTATTGGTCGTAACGTAGGTTGTGTTTGTATTCTCGTCTCGGTGCGGTATCTGACCATACCCATTTTTAAATTTTGATTAAACTCAACCTTAATCAACTTTTACAAGTTTTTGTTCATGTTTTTTTCCCCATCCTGTACCGGTAGTTGTACATCTAATACGGCTAGTTGTACATCAGATACTGGTATTTCCATATACAATACTGGTATTTCACACTCAATACTGGTATTGTCACATGCAATACTGGCAGTTGTACATCCAATACTGTTATCTTCACATCCGATACTGGTATTTTGTCATCCAATACTGGTAGTTGAATATCCAATATTGGTAAGTTGTACATCTAATCTGATTTTCAAGATGTACATCTGTTACTAATGCTCGAGATACGCTATTGTTAAATGTCATTTGTGAAAAAAAAGACTCAGAAACATAAGTAGATCTAAAAGTGTTCAAAATTCGTTCTCTGAAAAAGTTTCAATTGTGAAAAGTTTCCATCTGTCACATATAAGCTTAATGTAACGGTGTGAATATTTTTCAATTCCATGTTACACTGTACGTGACCCTTTCATCTGCAGAGCTTCTGGGACAGTGGAGACTTCGGCGTGAAATGGACAACAACATATCTCAAACACTCTCACATTTTATGAGCTCTGACAAACCACGACTAGATTACAGTGGAACTTTGTTAACTTGATCAGCGTGGTTCAACACATTCTTAATGTGGATATATGGAGGTCAGATTTAGATAATATTCGAGACTGGTCTGTGAGATGGCAAATTAAATTTAATAGAGATAAATGTACAGTCCTCCACATTGGTAGATCCAATATGGAACATAATTACAGAATGGGCGAGAACAATATTAGAATGAAAGATAAGGTAAGGCAATAGGAGTTATAATGGAGCACACAGGAAAAATGAATGAGCAAGTCCAGGTAGCAGTGAATAAGGCAAATGCAATGTATGATAAAAAGAAATATTAAACATAGGAGTAAGGAGGTGATTGTCAAACTGTATAAAGCATTAATTAAACCTAGATTTGAGTACTGTGTACAGGTGTGGAGTCATTATTGTAGAGGAGACATAAACATGCTGGAAAAGATATACAAAGAGTGACGAAACTGATAGCGGGATTCCACAATTACAGTTACGAGGAAAGACTGCGAAAACCGGCCTACAGTGTCTAGAAAAGAGAATGGACAAGAAGGCTCTCCAGCCCGCACGGAGACGTCTCGTTCGTTCTGGATCTAGACGAGGAATGACCAACCAGGGAACACATCTTGCGGCCATCCAGATATTATGGCAGTAAAAGCAGGGAACGACAAACAGGGAGACACGGTTATTAGATTCATTCATATCGTGTTAGCAATTGAGACAAGGTCGGACGTACTGATAGAAACATCACATTTCGAATACAAAAGGTGAGACGGAATGTTATTACTTTTAGAAAATTGGGAAAATCGAAAGACAATAAGTCCTTCACAAAAATACAGATCTTCAACTCTAATGTCAAGTCCATCGTATTGTAAGGCTCTGTGGTACGAGGACAACAGAAAAGTGCAACTAAAATGGTCCAAGCTTTCATAAATGGATGCTTGCGCCTGAATGAGAAAATAAACTGGTATGTAGAACTGTAGGAAAGAACCGGGCAGATGCCAGTTGGATCAGACGTAAAGAAAGGATGCAGGTGATGCATAGCACACACATTCTGGAAACGAGCTGATAACATTACACGGCAGTCAATGTCATGGAATCCTCAGGTCAAGAGAAGTAGGAGCAGGTCTAAACACTCGTGGAGAAGGGAAGTTGAGACAAACCAAAATTCGGTAGATAAGACGAGTGGATGAGGAAAAAAAAGGGGGGGGGGTGGTGATCTGGAAATGGCGGCGCATGACAGAAAATCTTGGCGAGTATTTGTTGAGGATATATGCTCCTAAGGGAGTTGAAGGGATTTGATTGATATGTCTTTTGCGTGAAACTATATGTTATCGTATTGCTGATATTTCTGATGATGGCTTGGCAGGATCATATTAAAGAATTCAAACCGTATTCTTTAGCGTTTGTAACGAAAGTACGGAATATTTCACACGCATCAATCAACTAATATATTCGTGGAATTAACAATTCTTTCGAAATGACAGAAGGAATGCTCATCATTTTAAGCTTAAAAAACAGCAGTGAAGGGGAAAATATTTTCCAATCCATACAAAAGTGTTTTCCTGACATTTGTTTGCAATTATAGGCATTTCTGGAATAAACACAGACAGAGCACTGGGTATGATAGAGAAACGTAAAGGAGCCGCAACTTTCCTTCTCAAAGAATTAGAGGTAACAGCGGGGGACATATTTGTCATTCAGGGATTGATACGTCAGCAAATTGGATGCGGTCACGTGCTGTCTGTGAAACCTGGCATGGATATGCTAATGAAAATAGTAAACTTACATTCGATAGCATGCACTTAAACAAAGCTTTCTTCTTCTTCTTCTCCTTCTTCTTCTTCTTCTTCTTCTTCTTCTTCTTCTTCTTCTTCTTCTTATATTATGTTTCAAGCCTCGTGAGGATGACAGAAGACGCTTCAGATGTTCCCAACAGCTTTTCGAGCGTGGTCGCTCCCTCGGACCAGACTGCCTTTCTTTGGTCTACATAAGTGGACAGTCCTGCAAAGTATATTCTGGTGCCTGCTTGGGTGTCCCCATTCGCATGTAGCGGCGCCTCTGAGGTCCATTCTGTGGATGTGATCCTTGAGTCTGCAACGTCCTGTTCTGAGTCTGAAGATTTTTGTTTGCCCATCTCTGCCAAGTTTATCAATGCCGTCATTGTCTTGTTTGCATTATATGTGCTTGTCTCTCCATTCTGTCCTATTGGGTGGTTTTATGAGTGCATTTGCATCTTTATAGCTCAGTGGATGGTAAGTATGCATGCCACCACTTCCGGCTTTTGCAAGATCATTTGCCTTTTCGCCTTCAAGGATCGCACAGTAGATAGACTGTAGAACTAAATCTTTTTGTTTTGTTTTTCGGACAGCAATCCGATGTCATATTTATTCCATTCCATGTAAACTCCCCCAGTTTAAGGAATTCTTACACGAATTATGTTCTGAATTCGGTGATATCGTGTATTTGACCATAGTAAGGTGGATGAGTCGTGGTACATGTTTAAAACGATCTTCGGAGCTACTGACATAAATTGAGGTATTTATGACGAAGATTCAGAATTAAGTGATGAAGAGGAAGAATCCGTGTCTCACAACTGGTAGAACTAGACAAAATCGACAATAACTAACTTCCTAAACAAGGCGCGGAAAGAGAAAGATAGTAGAAATAAACTAGTAACAGATACTGTTAAATAGATTACACGAATTCCAAATGAGATCATAGTTTGAGCGCCAACTTAGAGATAATAATGCTCAACATTTTCTGTTGTTCAAAAATAAAACAATGCTTTTCGTAACTTAACTTAAGGTTTTTATACTGGCTTAGATGACTCGGCAGAGCCTGTAGACAGCCAGTCACATTTGAATTACCCTGCTTTAAAAGCTATGCACATCCAATCTATTCTTAAATGCATTAACTGTCTCTGCCTCCATCACCTCCTGGGTAATGCATTCCAAGCATTCACCACTCTCTGACTATAAAAATATTTCTTAATATCTGGACCTTTCTTTAGTTAATTTGTATTTGTGCCCTCTTTTTCTCGTTGGTGGTTGTATTTTGAAAAACTCGTTATAGTCTAATTTAACCTTTCCTGTGATTATCTTATAAACCTGTATAAAGTCACCTAGAATGTAGTAATGTGGTAGAGTGCTGCTTCTCACAGAAAAGGTACTAAATTCGATCTCAGTTGTTATCGGCAAGCTCCAGTCGAGCCAGCTGCAAATCGGTACCAGGTTTACTGTAAGGACAAACAGGAAGAGAGGAAGATAGAAAACTGTAGTCGGTTACAAAGATATATGCACAACTTCATCCCCGACAGCAGTAACTAACGTGAGGCTATGAGATGGAAGTGGATATTTCAGTAGACAACCATTTGTACATCTCAAAACAAATAATACGTCTAACATTATAATTGTACTGCTTATTCAGCCTATGATTGGCACTTCGGAGTCGATATAGATATCCCATTTGGCCAAACCAGAGCCAAAATAAATGCCAAATCAGGGCTGAGTTAAGTGTCTAAAATAGCTACATAGCTAGATTAAAAGTCCCATAATATGAATTCAGGTGGAAAGTAAATATTTTATTTAACCACACCAGAGTTTAAGTGAGATAGCCAGATCAGAGTGTAGAAGTACTAATCTCAGAAAGCCAGATCAGAGTGTAGAAGTCCTAATCTCAGATAGCCACATCAGTGTTGATGTTCTAATCTCAGGTAGCCACATCAGTATTGATGTAACTATCTCAGATAAACACAGAGGAACCGAGGAATCTACGTCGGATCAAAACATCAGAACTTTGAAATAACTAGCTCCAATATAAAAGTAAATGAAAGATAACCACATCAGAGTTTAGAAGTTACTGACTCAGATAACGACATCTGAGTTTAGAAGTTGCTGACTCAGATAATCCCATCTGAGTGTACATGTTACTGACTCAGATAACAACATCAGAGTTTAGAAGTTACTGACTCAGATAACCATATCAGAGTACAGAAGTTACTGACTCAGATAACTACATCAGAGTGTAGAAGCAACTGACTCAGATAACCACATCAGAGTGTAGAAGTTACTGACTCAGATAACCACATTAGAGTGTAGAAGTTACTGACTCAGATAACCACATTAGAGTGTACAAGTTACTGACTCAGATAACCACATTAGAGTGTACAAGTTACTTACTCGAAAAATGAAAACTCTGTAACATTCCTAACTGTTCAATCATAAATCGCAGACCACTCTAGAATTGTCAATGCGTATCCAGGTAATTACTGGCTGTCTGCCGAATCCACTAACTCAAGACTTTCTCGCCGCAAAGTGTATCCACCAACTAGATTGGCTTTTACTTTACTTTCTGTTCTGGTGTCAAGTGTTTGTGCTTTAGTAGTGCTTGCAATATAATTGTCTTTGCCATTGATTGTCTTTGCTGTCTACCCTCGGAGCTCAACTTCGCCTCTCAAGCGGGGGGGGGGGGGGGGGGGGGCGCTATGGTAGAGAGGTAAGGCGCTCACCTTTCAAATCGGGGGGGGGGGGGGAGGGCTATAGTAGAGATATGAGGTACTGGTCTCTCACGTTGGAGGGGGGTCGGGTGGGAGGCGACATAGTAAGGATTTGATGTACCTGTCTCCTACGTGTAGGAGCGATATAGTAGAGATATGAGGTACTCGTCTCTAAGTGGGAGGGTGAGGTGATATAGTAGAGATATGAGGTACTGATCTCTCACGTGGTGGGGGTGGGGGGAGGTGATATAGAAGAGATATGAGGTACTGGTCTCTCACGTGGTGGGGCCGAGGGGGGGGGGAGATGATATAGTAGAGATATGAGGTATTGATCTTCTCACGTGGTAGGGGCGGGGGGGGGAGGTGATATAGTAGAGATATGAGGTACTGATCTTCTCACGTGGTAGGGGCGGGGGGGAGGTGATATAGTAGAGATATGAGGTACTGATCTTCTCAGGTGGTAGGGGCGGGGGAGAGCTGATATAGTAGAGATATGAGGTACTGATCTTCTCACGTGGTAGGGGCGGGGGGGGGGGAGGTGATATAGTAGAGATATGAGGTACTGATCTTCTCACGTGGTAGGGGCGGGGGGGAGGTGATATAGTAGAGATATGAGGTACTGATCTCTCATGTGGTGGGGGCGGGGGGAGGTGATATAGTAGATAAATGAGGTACTGATGTCTCACGTGTAGGGACTAGTGACCGAGGAGTTCACTTCGCAAGAAACGAAATCATAAAACAGTGGGTTTTCGAATTCCACAAGTTTGAAGCGACCCCTGGTCTCAAGGGAGATGATATCAGTGCCTAATCATATCTGAGACGGATGATACACTCGGAGTTCACCTGTAACACTTTGTACACGTAAAATAATCTTCGCACTTGGAAATTGAGAAGAACAGGCCAGTTTGCCCTGTCAAAACCCAAAAAAATGGGAAATTAATTAAATTCCTAGACAAGCACGTGGCTAAGAGTAATTCCCAGAAGGGGAAAAAACTAAAAATTAAAAACCTGCATCCTTTTCTACCTCCAGGCTTCTCAACAAATACGTGTTGACACTGGAATATTGTGACTCGGGACGAGCAATGAATGCGGTTAATGTCCTAGTCTAATCAGGTTACAGTGCACGACATTAGACTATTGCAAACATCATTCTATCCTGACGCTGTCGTCGCCACTGCTTGCGATGGGCACCTGATTTGATCAACGCGGGAATAAATACCCGCGTCTGGAGCCTTCTACAGTTGAAATAAAGTCAGGCAGGGGGCGGGGTGGAATGTTATCACACTGAACATGCACGAATATAGGATTAAATATGACAGTCATTGCGTCTACTGTATAAAGTATAGAGACTTTCGTAGCAGGAATTGCTGTCAGAGATGATGTGTTTAAACATCCCTCTTCATACAAGTGTTTCCAAGAGGTGGTATGCCACGAAGTTCTGAAGCGACTTGACGCCTTATCCTTGCTCAATCAACGACGAATCCTTGGGGTGCGCTGACTAACACAGAGGTCTCACGACTGACACACATCTAGTGGATTTCCTTAAAGCTGAAACGGTGCCGTCTTCCTTTCTGGAAACAGGGGCAGAAAAAGGCTGCACCCTTTTAGGGGCCGCCCCCACAACACCTAGCTCCTGAGACATCAAAAGCAGAAGTGGATATATTGAGGGCGTACTAAGATAAGCTTCGGGGACGGTCTAAAGGCTGGCAAATGGAATTTAATGTAGGTAAATATACAGTCATCCGCATAGGTAGATCCAATATGGAACATAATTACAGAATAGCCGAGAACAATATTAGAAAGATAGAAAAGCAAAAGGACCTAAGGGTTATAACAGATCTAAGGTGAGTAAGGAAGTCCAGGTAGCAGTTAAAACGGTAAATGCAATGTTAAGTATGATAAAAAGAAATAAACATAGTAGCAAGGAAGTGATAGTCAATCTGTATCAAGCATTAGTTAGACCTAGACTGGAGTACTGTGTTCAGGTGTGGAGTCCTTATTGTAGAGGGAGTATAAACATGCTAAGACGTATACGCAGAAGAGCAACAAAACTGATAGTGGTAGAAACCGGCCTACGGTGTTTAGAAAAGAGGAGAATTATGGATGATTTAATACAGGTTTATAAGATAATCTATGGGAAGGGTTAATTAGACTACAATAATTTTTCCTTTTTAAAAATACAGCCGCCTACAAGAACAAGAGGGCACAGTTAGGTCCAGATTAGATATAAAAAAATATGTGTTTAGTCAGAAGTTGGCGAATGCTTGGAATGCATTGCCACATGAAATAGTGGAGGCAGGGTCAATTCATTCATTCAAGAATAGATTGGATGTGCATAGGTTTCTTTTTAGATCAAGTGAATTTAAAAGAAACTGGTTGTACACTGCAGACTCTTCAAAGTCTTCTGTTCTAAACCAGTATAAAGACGTCAAGTTCAGTTATGTTAAGTTAAACATATCATCTCCAATCTAACTTTCTTGCATTGCTGCCTGGGGAACTTCCAGCAACTGTGGGTCAAGGACGTTAGCGTGACGGGCTTATCTGGCTTTGTTGAATTACTTGGCTTGACTGTGGCCAGTTCACTTAAGGTAAAGGTCGCCCCATAGCAGGCAGTGCCGTCCAGGGTGTTTTAGAGCCGTCATTGTCACAGATTTGAGAGATGGGAATGGCTTTGCTGCCTTTTTTCTTTCCCTAGCCGTCAACCAGGTTCCCATTTACAGCTGTGTCGATTGGAGATGCATGCAGCGGGAGTTGAAACCTGTACCTCGCTGTTATTCCTTACTCAATGGTAAAGCCAGGTACCAACAGCTGGATCGACTGAAGCGTGCCGTTAAAGGGGATCAAACATGGTACCTTTTATGTGAGAAGAAACGCTCTATTGCTCTGTTAATTCAACTTTCTGCTGTAAAATTAGGCTGGCTGTTCATTACACCCAAATGGTTTCCCGAAAAACCACTTCATGAATCCAATATGTCTGTTTGTTAGGAGAGATATGTGTGCTATAAATTGTGTACTCCCGTCAAGAAATGGCTATTAGATATGTGGTCTGATGTACACGCGTGCTTTAGAATGCCATGCTTTGGATTCTGGCTCATGTTTCATCTTATCTTGTCTTATCGTGCAATTGAGTTTCCTATATACCGATTTGTACACAATTACGTCTTGAAATGGTGTGTTGTTGTCTTCATTTCGCCCCGAGCACATGTTGTCAGTAACAGCAGCCAATCTGCCTTGTGAGTTAACCGTTCGTGGAAAAGTCTTCAGAAGTCAACTTTAGGGAAAAATCTTCACCATGTGCTGTCTCGTCTTACCACTGGACCAAAGAAGCTTAGGACTAGAGAGTACAAATAGCCCTCACAAACCAGATTAGAGCACAAGTCAGAGCGCCAGATTTACAAGACAAACGATCACGGGAAAGACACAATAAGCCAATTGTATATTGTCATGCATTTAGTGAGAGGCGACTAAAGATTGTTGTGTATGTAACTCGCAACCTCATTATGTAAATACCATTGCTTTACTTTGAAACCGGATTGCAAATGACTTGAATCAGCCCTTCATAAAAGCTGTTTCCTCTTTTACCTGTCACTCCGGATGGTGGAGTATATGCCCATCACTACATTATGTTTGCCCTACCAGTGGAGTATATGTCCATCACTACATTATATTTGCCCTACCAGTGGAGTATATGTCAATCACTACATTGTGTTTGCCCTACCAGTGGAGTATATGTCCATCACGACATTTAGTTTACACTAACCAGCTATTATATAATCCTGAATATATTTGTTTGCATTTCTGATTTTTAGCAGTAGCCCGGTGATGTTGCCATCTTCACGTGCACGCTTCTCTAATCGTCTGTTTCTACTTTTTAAGAAAGAAACAGTTGAGCTATTATGTTAAATATGGGAACTACTCCGGCGTCGAGTGGAGTTCTCTGAGGGAACTGTCATACCACATTTTTCCCATTGCTGGGGTTTTGAAGGCAGCGGACTACAGACCGCTTCGTCACTGCTGTCGCCACGTCGTGTGCTGGCTAGGTTTGTTGATTTCAGCCCCAACAGAAAAACAACATATCCCATACCGGCGATTCGAACCGCTGCCCTTCTTGTCGGCAGGCAGGCCTCGAAACCATTCAGCCACGCGCTACACACTCAAAAGATTGACGCAACGAATATTTTAATTTGATCTTGGGACTAGAATAAAACAAATGTAATGTTGGATCTGCGCGTCAGCTAATCAAGCCAAGTAACATACAACAAACATGAGCCTCGTAAATAAGGGCATGTATCAGATGAAAGACCCTGAAGCAAACTTCCCAAACACCGAGAGACACGATGGATGAAATATGTTAGTGTCCTTAGTTATGTCTTAAATACAAGCAGTTTCACATGAGAACAATACAACAAAGGATCAGCAGAAATTGGTCTTCAATAGACAGTGAAGAAAAACACAAACAGGGAAGGAAGGTCAACGATTAGTCCTTGATGAAGGCTTATTTAAATCGAGACGGAGGTTAACGTCTATTGCTGATTTGATCAGCTTCCAAGTGGCGGAGGGGTAGAGAGCTCACTGTAAAAATTTCAGGCTCAATCCCTATTAGCGACACGCTCCAGTCGCCGAGCTGGATATTGGTACATGTATTACGGTAAGGGAATGAATAGCAGTTGGAGAATGAATACTAGTCCTGAACAATAACAGTGTAAACTTGGCAATCGACCACTAAGGATGATTGGGCATGGGGCTGGCTACCTCATGACGTAGACAAGCAGTTCTTAACCTGTGATCAGCGGACACTTGCTTGTCTAGGTCCTGGGTCCGCGATGGCTTGAAGAATTGTTATGAGCATCAACATTTTAAATTAAAAGATAAATAGAAAGATGTATGTATATATACAGAAACACCGACAAATATAGCAGAAGTTCATTTAGACAATGTTCACAAAATTTGACAATTGCCGATTAAACGGACGCCCAGTTGGGAATTTGGTAGTATAAAATAGTTGACCGGACATCACAGAAGGACCTTCGTCCATATCGCAGCCTTCTAAAAACATCGCTTCTGAGCCGAATATTAAAGGGTCGTTTATCGTTAGAAAGAAAGAATAGAAACCGTTTGGCAAACGTCGTCAGAATTTAAGTTTCAGTTATTAACCGTGATAAAACAAGACTTGTAACTAATACACGGTGTGAGTCTTCTCATTAAAGAAAGTTAACAGTTCAACTGAATTTACTACCAATGTCGATACTGAAGGTGGACCGTCTTCTAAGCCTCAGAGGGTTTCAATAAACGTAAACATGAACAGATTGTTAAGTTCCAGTAAAACTGATTCAGAAGGATTTGTGTTAAATAAATGTTATTGAATTGAATGTGAACATTAATGGGCATTGTCTCCCCCACACACTGTGAACACGGTCTCCCCCTCAGACTTTGAACACGGTCTCCCCCTCACACTGTGAACACGGTCTCCCCCTCACACTGTGAACACGGTCTCCCCCTCACACTGTGAACACGGTCTCCCCCTCACACTGTGAAGACCGTCTCCCCCCCCCCCAGACTGTGAACACGGTCTCCCCCTCACACTGTGAACACAGTCTCCCCCTCACACTGTGAACACGGTCTCCCACCAGACTGTGAACACAGTCTCCCGCCTCACACTGTGAACACGGTCTCCCTCTTACACTGTGAACACGGTCTTCCCTCACACTGTAAACACGGTCTTCCCTCACACTGTGAACATGGTCTCCCCCTCACACTGTGAACACGGTCTCCCCCTCACACTGTGAACACAGTCTCCCCCTCACACTGTGAACACGGTCTCCCCCTCACACTGTGAACACGGTCTCCCCCTCACACTGTGAACACGGTCTCCCCCTCACACTGTGAACACGGTCTCCCCCTCACACTGTGAAGACTGTCTCCCCCCCCCCAGACTGTGAACACGGTCTCCCCCTCACACTGTGAACACGGTCTCCCACCAGACTGTGAACACAGTCTCCCGCCTCACACTGTGAACACGGTCTCCCTCTTACACTGTGAACACGGTCTTCCCTCACACTGTAAACACGGTCTTCCCTCACACTGTGAACATGGTCTCCCCCTCACACTGTGAACACGGTCTCCCCCTCACACTGTGAACACAGTCTCCCCCTCACACTGTGAACACGGTCTCCCACCAGACTGTGAACACAGTCTCCCGCCTCACACTGTGAACACGGTCTCCCTCTTACAATGTGAACACGGTCTTCCCTCACACTGTAAACACGGTCTTCCCTCACACTGTGAACATGGTCTCCCCCTCACACTGTGAACACGGTCTCCCCCTCACACTGTGAACACAGTCTCCCCCTCACACTGTGAACACGGTCTCCCACCAGACTGTGAACACGGTCTCCCCCTCACACTGTGAACACAGTCTCCCCCTCACACTGTGAACACGGTCTCCCCCACACACTGTGAAAACGGTCTCCCCCTCACAATGTGAACACTGTCTCCCCCTCACACTGTGAACACTGTCGCCCCCTCACACTGTGAACACGGTTTCCCCCACACACTGTGAACACGGTCTCCCCCTCACACTGTGAACACGGTCTCCCCCTCACACTGTGAACACGGTCTCCCCCTCACACTGTGAACACGGTCTCCCCCTGACACTGTGAAGACTGTCTCCCCCCCCCCCAGACTGTGAACACGGTCTCCTTCTCCCACTGTGAACACAGTCTCCCCCTCACACTGTGAACACGGTCTCCCACCAGACTGTGAACACAGTCTCCCGCCTCACACTGTGAACACGGTCTCCCTCTTACACTGTGAACACGGTCTTCCCTCACACTGTAAACACGGTCTTCCCTCACACTGTGAACATGGTCTCCCCCTAACACTGTGAACACGGTCTCCCCCTCACACTGTGAACACAGTCTCCCCCTCACACTGTGAACACGGTCTCCCACCAGACTGTGAACACAGTCTCCCGCCTCACACTGTGAACACGGTCTCCCTCTTACAATGTGAACACGGTCTTCCCTCACACTGTAAACACGGTCTTTCCTCACACTGTGAACATGGTCTCCCCCTCACACTGTGAACACGGTCTCCCCCTCACACTGTGAACACAGTCTCCCCCTCACACTGTGAACACGGTCTCCCCCACACACTGTGAAAACGGTCTCCCCCTCACAATGTGAACACTGTCTCCCCCTCACACTGTGAACACTGTCGCCCCCTCACACTGTGAACACGGTTTCCCCCCACACACTGTGAACACGGTTTCCCCCACACACTGTGAACACGGTCTCCCCCTCACAATGTGAACACTGTCTCCCCCTCACACTGTGAACACTATCAACTTATCATCGTTATTTGTGCTTAACAACAGATGGTACTTTCCTAGATTGCAGATGTGGGGCATTTATTCAAATTATTCTGGTAAGAGAACATTTTATTTGTATTTTGTTATGTTTTCTTGTTTATTAGCAACACATTCCCATGAACATTATTAACTGATGACATTGTTTTGTATTGTAAACACACAGAAAAGTCATTCCTTGACATTTTCATATGAGGAATACGTTAGGGGTTGTGGCAACAAGAGATATTTAAATCGGGTCCAGGTGTAACGAAAAAAATTAAGAACCGCTGCTGCAGACAATTTAGACCACAAAAACGGTCATAAATATGAGCATGTCAATAAACAAGAAATGCATAATTCCGTTATCGAAGCCAGAAGATGATCCCTGTGTCAAGAGAGCTAATGAGGTGATGCAGTGACAGCCGCAAAGAATCTGTTATAGTTGGAGAGGAGAGCTTGAGACAAATGTAAGATATGGGCAGAGCTGGAACGGATGGTACAAGACATGAGAATTTGGCGAGAATTTGTTGATGGCCTGTACTTTATCTCATTGCAGAAAGGTTCAATGTTTCATGTAACAGTCCAATTGATTCTTTACTTGTATGTTAGCTACGATTGTTATCGGGTTGTCACCCTTCAGATAACAAGAAACTTCATTGACTTCGGTTCTTGTCTGTCAGCCATTGTAGATGTTCGATAGCAGGAAGTCGACTGCAATGGCGAGTTCAGAGGAGAAAGAAGGAGAAAGGGTTTGAGAGAGCAGATGAAAGATTAACAGAGAGAGACATAGGGGTTGTGTGGGACATAGAGGAAGGTGGAATTGGTATGAAATAGAGGAAGAAAGATGAAGTGTGAGAAAAAGCGTGAGTGAGAGGAAGCGTGAATGGGGGGTGGGGGAGGAGGAAGGTGGGAAGCCTGATTAACAGGAAACTTGATTGAAAGGAAGCGTGAGTGAGAGGAAGAGTGAGTGGGAGGAAGAGTGAGTGGGAGGAAGAGTCAGTGAGAGGAAGAGTGAGAGAGAGGAAGCGTGAGTGAAAGGAAAAGTGAGTGAGAGGAAGCGTGAGTGAAAGGAAAAGGGAGTGAGAGGAAGCGTGAGTGAAAGGAAAAGTGAGAGAGGAAGCGAGAGTAGAGGAAGCGTGAGTACGAGGAATAGTAAGATAGAGGAAGCGTGAGTTCGAGGAATAGTAAGAGCGAGGAAGCGTGAGTACGAGGAATAGTAAGAGAGAGGAAACGTGAGTAGGGGGAATAGTAAGAGAGAGGAAGCGTGAGTGAGAACAAGCGTGAGTACGATGAATGGTGAGAGAGAGAGGAAGCGTGAGTTAGAGGATGAGTGAGTAAAAGGAAGAATGAGTGAGAGGAATATTGAGTGACGGGAAGCGTGAATAAGAAGAAAAGCGAGAGAGAGGAAGAGTGAGGGAGAGGAAGCTTCAGTGAGAAATGACAAACGAGGTAGGAAAAAAGATAAAAGTGTTTAGGATTGGTTATCAGAGAGAGACAGAGAGAGAGAGAGAGAGAGAAAGAGAGAGACAGTTTATCAGAGAGGGAGAGAGAATTACAGAGAAAGAGAGAGAGTTTATCAAAGGGGGAGATAGTATCAAAGAGAGAGAGAGAGTTTATCAAAGGGTGAGAGAGAGTTTAGCAGAGCGGGACAGAGGTTTTATCAAAGAAGGAGATAGTTTATCAGAAAGAGAGAGAGAGAGAGAGAGAAAGAGAGAGAGAGAGAAAGTTTATCAGAAGGGAGAGAATTTATCACCGAGAGAGAGAGAGAGTTTATCAAAGAGAAGGTTTATCACAAAGTCTGAGAGAGAGCGAGAGGAAGAGGAAAGATAAGGAGAATGAGAAATGAGTGAGTGTCAGAAATGTAAAGAGAAAGGACTGTTGGTAGGATACAAAGGTATGTGGCAGGGAACGCGAGAGCGTGAACAAAAGAGGATGGAATGTTTTTGACATGACATGGAGTGGATAGAGGAGCTAGTAGGAGAGAGAAGGAACCCACAGAGATTATATTGACGAAGAAAATGACGGTCATGTATTAGCCAGCCATTCGTCCATGCCTCAACCAGACTTGCGTGTGCAACTTGAGGACTTGGTTGTTGGCAGCCTTAACACGCCTTGGCAGCATTGGATCATGTTCATATTCGTCTTGAATTCTGCTTAGACTTTCTCAACCCGCTAATTTCAACACATTCAAATCAGTTCTGTACTGCTTAATCATCCGGTTAGACTTTCTCAACCCGCTAATTTCAACACATTCAAATCAGTTCTGTACTGCTTAATCTTCCGCTTAGACTTTCTCATTCCGCTAATTTCAACACATTCAAATTAGTTCTGTACTGCTTAATCTTCCGCTTAGACTTTCTCAACCCGCTAATTTCAACACATTCAAATCAGTTCTGTACTGCTTAATCTTCCGCTTAGACTTTCTCAACCCGCTAATTTCAACACATTCAAATCAGTTCTGTACTGCTTAATCTTCCGCTTAGACTTTCTCAGTCCGCTAATTTCAACACATTCAAATCAGTTCTGTACTGCTTAATCTTCCGCTTAGACTTTCTCAGTCCGCTAATTTCAACACATTCAAATCAGTTCTGTACTGCTTAATCTTCCGCTTAGACTTTCTCAGTCCGCTAATTTCAACACATTCAAATCAGTTCTGTACTGCTTAATCTTCCGCTTAGACTTTCTCAGTCCGCTAATTTCAACACATTCAAATCAGTTCTGTACTGCTTAATCTTCCGCTTAGACTTTCTCAGTCCGCTAATTTCAACACATTCAAATCAGTTCTGTACTGCTTAATCTTCCGCTTAGACTTTCTCAGTCCGCTAATTTCAACACATTCAAATCAGTTCTGTACTGCTTAATCTTCCGCTTAGACTTTCTCAACCCGCCAATTTCAACACATTCAAATCAGTTCTGTACTGCTTAATCTTCCGCTTAGACTTTCTCAGTCCGCTAATTTCAACACATTCAAATCAGTTCTGTACTGCTTAATCTTCCGCTTAGACTTTCTCAGTCCGCTAATTTCAACACATTTAAATCAGTTCTGTACTGCTTAATCTTCCGCTTAGACTTTCTCAACCCGCTAATTTCAACACATTCAAATCAGTTCTGTACAGCTTAATCTTCCGCTTAGACTTTCTCAACCCGCTAATTTCAACACATTCAAATCAGTTCTGTACTGCTTAATCTTCCGCTTAGACTTTCTCAGTCCGCTAATTTCAACACATTCAAATCAGTTCTGTACTGCTTAATCCTCCGCTTAGACTTTCTCAGTCCGCTAATTTCAACACATTCAAATCAGTTCTGTACTGCTTAATCTTCCGCTTAGACTTTCTCAGTCCGCTAATTTCAACACATTCAAATCAGTTCTGTACTGCTTAATCTTCCGCTTAGACTTTCTCAACCCGCCAATTTCAACACATTCAAATAAGTTCTGTACTGCTTAATCTTCCGCTTAGACTTTCTCAGTCCGCTAATTTCAACACATTCAAATCAGTTCTGTACTGCTTAATCTTCCGCTTAGACTTTCTCAGTCCGCTAATTTCAACACATTTAAATCAGTTCTGTACTGCTTAATCTTCCGCTTAGACTTTCTCAACCCGCTAATTTCAACACATTCAAATCAGTTCTGTACTGCTTAATCTTCCGCTTAGACTTTCTCAACCCGCTAATTTCAACACATTCAAATCAGTTCTGTACTGCTTAATCTTCCGCTTAGACTTTCTCAGTCCGCTAATTTCAACACATTCAAATCAGTTCCGTACTGCTTAATCTTCCGCTTAGACTTTCTCAGTCCACTAATTTCAACACATTCAAATCAGTTCCGTACTGCTTAATCTTCCGCTTAGACTTTCTCAACCCGCTAATTTCAACACATTCAAATCAGTTCTGTACTGCTTAATCTTCCGCTTAGACTTTCTCAGTCCGCTAATTTCAACACATTCAAATCAGTTCTGTACTGCTTAATCTTCCGCTTAGACTTTCTCAACCCGCTAATTTCAACACATTCAAATCAGTTCCGTACTGCTTAATCTTCCGCTTAGACTTTCTCAGTCCACTAATTTCAACACATTCAAATCAGTTCCGTACTGCTTAATCTTCCGCTTAGACTTTCTAAACCCGCTAATTTCAACACATTCAAATCAGTTCTGTACTGCTTAATCTTCCGCTTAGACTTTCTCAGTCCGCTAATTTCAACACATTCAAATCAGTTCTGTACTGCTTAATCTTCCGCTTAGACTTTCTCAGTCCGCTAATTTCAACACATTCAAATCAGTTCTGTAATGCTTAATCTTCCGCTTAGACTTTCTCAACCCGCTAATTTCAACACATTCAAATCAGTTCTGTACTGCTTAATCTTCCGCTTAGACTTTCTCAGTCCGCTAATTTCAACACATTCAAATCAGTTCTGTACTGCTTAATCTTCCGCTTAGACTTTCTCAACCCGCCAATTTCAACACATTCAAATCAGTTCTGTACTGCTTAATCTTCCGCTTAGACTTTCTCAGTCCGCTAATTTCAACACATTCAAATCAGTTCTGTACTGCTTAATCTTCCGCTTAGACTTTCTCAGTCCGCTAATTTCAACACATTTAAATCAGTTCTGTACTGCTTAATCTTCCGCTTAGACTTTCTCAACCCGCTAATTTCAACACATTCAAATCAGTTCTGTACTGCTTAATCTTCCGCTTAGACTTTCTCAACCCGCTAATTTCAACACATTCAAATCAGTTCTGTACTGCTTAATCTTCCGCTTAGACTTTCTCAACCCGCTAATTTCAACACATTCAAATCAGTTCTGTACTGCTTAATCTTCCGCTTAGACTTTCTCAACCCGCTAATTTCAACACATTCAAATCAGTTCTGTACTGCTTAATCTTCCGCTTAGACTTTCTCAGTCCGCTAATTTCAACACATTCAAATCAGTTCCGTACTGCTTAATCTTCCGCTTAGACTTTCTCAGTCCACTAATTTCAACACATTCAAATCAGTTCCGTACTGCTTAATCTTCCGCTTAGACTTTCTCAACCCGCTAATTTCAACACATTCAAATCAGTTCTGTACTGCTTAATCTTCCGCTTAGACTTTCTCAGTCCGCTAATTTCAACACATTCAAATCAGTTCTGTACTGCTTAATCTTCCGCTTAGACTTTCTCAACCCGCTAATTTCAACACATTCAAATCAGTTCCGTACTGCTTAATCTTCCGCTTAGACTTTCTCAGTCCACTAATTTCAACACATTCAAATCAGTTCCGTACTGCTTAATCTTCCGCTTAGACTTTCTAAACCCGCTAATTTCAACACATTCAAATCAGTTCTGTACTGCTTAATCTTCCGCTTAGACTTTCTCAGTCCGCTAATTTCAACACATTCAAATCAGTTCTGTACTGCTTAATCTTCCGCTTAGACTTTCTCAGTCCGCTAATTTCAACACATTCAAATCAGTTCTGTAATGCTTAATCTTCCGCTTAGACTTTCTCAACCCGCTAATTTCAACACATTCAAATCAGTTCTGTACTGCTTAATCTTCCGCTTAGACTTTCTCAGTCCGCTAATTTCAACACATTCAAATCAGTTCATTACTGCTTAATCTTCCGCTAAGACTTTCTCAACCCGCCAATTTCAACACATTCAAATCAGTTCTGTACTGCTTAATCTTCCGCTTAGACTTTCTCAGTCCGCTAATTTCAACACATTCAAATCAGTTCTGTACTGCTTAATCTTCCGCTTAGACTTTCTCAGTCCGCTAATTTCAACACATTTAAATCAGTTCTGTACTGCTTAATCTTCCGCTTAGACTTTCTCAACCCGCTAATTTCAACACATTCAAATCAGTTCTGTACTGCTTAATCTTCCGCTTAGACTTTCTCAACCCGCTAATTTCAACACATTCAAATCAGTTCTGTACTGCTTAATCTTCCGCTTAGACTTTCTCAGTCCGCTAATTTCAACACATTCAAATCAGTTCTGTACTGCTTAATCCTCCGCTTAGACTTTCTCAGTCCGCTAATTTCAACACATTCAAATCAGTTCTGTACTGCTAAATCTTCCGCTTAGACTTTCTCAGTCCGCTAATTTCAACACATTCAAATCAGTTCTGTACTGCTTAATCTTCCGCTTAGACTTTCTCAACCCGCCAATTTCAACACATTCAAATCAGTTCTGTACTGCTTAATCTTCCGCTTAGACTTTCTCAGTCCGCTAATTTCAACACATTCAAAACAGTTCTGTACTGCTTAATCTTCCGCTTAGACTTTCTCAGTCCGCTAATTTCAACACATTTAAATCAGTTCTGTACTGCTTAATCTTCCGCTTAGACTTTCTCAACCCGCTAATTTCAACACATTCAAATCAGTTCTGTACTGCTTAATCTTCCGCTTAGACTTTCTCAACCCGCTAATTTCAACACATTCAAATCAGTTCTGTACTGCTTAATCTTCCGCTTAGACTTTCTCAGTCCGCTAATTTCAACACATTCAAATCAGTTCTGTACTGCTTAATCTTCCGCTTAGACTTTCTCAACCCGCTAATTTTAACACATTCAAATCAGTTCCGTACTGCTTAATCTTCCGCTTAGACTTTCTCAGTCCACTAATTTCAACACTTTCAAATCAGTTCCGTACTGCTTAATCTTCCGCTTAGACTTTCTCAACCCGCTAATTTCAACACATTCAAATCAGTTCTGTACTGCTTAATCCTCCGCTTAGACTTTCTCAGTCCGCTAATTTCAACACATTCAAATCAGTTCGGTACTGCTTAATCTTCCGCTTAGACTTTCTCAGTCCGCTAATTTCAACACATTCAAATCAGTTCTGTACTGCTTAATCTTCCGCTTAGACTTTCTCAGTCCGCTAATTTCAACACATTCAAATCAGTTCTGTACTGCTTAATCTTCCGCTTAGACTTTCTCAGTCCGCTAATTTCAACACATTCAAATCAGTTCTGTACTGCTTAATCTTCCGCTTAGACTTTCTCAGTCCGCTAATTTCAACACATTCAAATCAGTTCTGTACTGCTTAATCTTCCGCTTAGACTTTCTCAGTCCGCTAATTTCAACACATTCAAATCAGTTCTGTACTGCTTAATCTTCCGCTTAGACTTTCTCAACCCGCTAATTTCAACACATTCAAATCAGTTCTGTACTGCTTAATCTTCCGCTTAGACTTTCTCAGTCCGCTAATTTCAACACATTCAAATCAGTTCTGTACTGCTTAATCTTCCGCTTAGACTTTCTCAGTCCGCTAATTTCAACACATTCAAATTAGTTCTGTACTGCTTAATCTTCCGCTTAGACTTTCTCAACCCGCTAATTTCAACACATTCAAATCAGTTCTGTACTGCTTAATCCTCCGCTTAGACTTTCTCAGTCCGCTAATTTCAACACATTCAAATCAGTTCTGTACTGCTTAATCTTCCGCTTAGACTTTCTCAGTCCGCTAATTTCAACACATTCAAATCAGTTCTGTACTGCTTAATCTTCCGCTTAGACTTTCTCAGTCCGCTAATTTCAACACATTCAAATCAGTTCTGTACTGCTTAATCTTCCGCTTAGACTTTCTCAGTCCGCTAATTTCAACACATTCAAATCAGTTCTGTACTGCTTAATCTTCCGCTTAGACTTTCTCAGTCCGCTAATTTCAACACATTCAAATCAGTTCTGTACTGCTTAATCTTCCGCTTAGACTTTCTCAGTCCGCTAATTTCAACACATTCAAATCAGTTCTGTACTGCTTAATCTTCCGCTTAGACTTTCTCAACCCGCTAATTTCAACACATTCAAATCAGTTCTGTACTGCTTAATCTTCCGCTTAGACTTTCTCAACCCGCTAATTTCAACACATTCAAATCAGTTCTGTACTGCTTAATCTTCCGCTTAGACTTTCTCAGTCCGCTAATTTCAACACATTCAAATCAGTTCTGTACTGCTTAATCTTCCGCTTAGACTTTCTCAACCCGCTAATTTCAACACATTCAAATCAGTTCTGTACTGCTTAATCTTCCGCTTAGACTTTCTCAGTCCGCTAATTTCAACACATTCAAATCAGTTCTGTACTGCTTAATCTTCCGCTTAGACTTTCTCAACCCGCTAATTTCAACACATTCAAATCAGTTCTGTACTGCTTAATCCTCCGCTTAGACTTTCTCAGTCCGCTAATTTCAACACATTCAAATCAGTTCCGTACTGCTTAATCTTCCGCTTAGACTTTCTCAGTCCGCTAATTTCAACACATTCAAATCAGTTCTGTACTGCTTAATCTTCCGCTTAGACTTTCTCAGTCCGCTAATTTCAACACATTCAAATCAGTTCTGTACTGCTTAATCTTCCGCTTAGACTTTCTCAGTCCGCTAATTTCAACACATTCAAATCAGTTCTGTACTGCTTAATCTTCCGCTTAGACTTTCTCAGTCCGCTAATTTCAACACATTCAAATCAGTTCTGTACTGCTTAATCTTCCGCTTAGACTTTCTCAGTCCGCTAATTTCAACACATTCAAATCAGTTCTGTACTGCTTAATCTTCCGCTTAGACTTTCTCAGTCCGCTAATTTCAACACATTCAAATCAGTTCTGTACTGCTTAATCTTCCGCTTAGACTTTCTCAACCCGCTAATTTCAACACATTCAAATTAGTTCTGTACTGCTTAATCTTCCGCTTAGACTTTCTCAACCCGCTAATTTCAACACATTCAAATCAGTTCTGTACTGCTTAATCTTCCGCTTAGACTTTCTCAGTCCGCTAATTTCAACACATTCAAATCAGTTCTGTACTGCTTAATCTTCCGCTTAGACTTTCTCAACCCGCTAATTTCAACACATTCAAATCAGTTCTGTACTGCTTAATCCTCCGCTTAGACTTTCTCAGTCCGCTAATTTCAACACATTCAAATCAGTTCCGTACTGCTTAATCTTCCGCTTAGACTTTCTCAGTCCGCTAATTTCAACACATTCAAATCAGTTCTGTACTGCTTAATCTTCCGCTTAGACTTTCTCAGTCCGCTAATTTCAACACATTCAAATCAGTTCTGTACTGCTTAATCTTCCGCTTAGACTTTCTCAGTCCGCTAATTTCAACACATTCAAATCAGTTCTGTACTGCTTAATCTTCCGCTTAGACTTTCTCAGTCCGCTAATTTCAACACATTAGAATCAGTTCTGTACTGCTTAATCTTCCGCTTAGACTTTCTCAGTCCGCTAATTTCAACACATTCAAATCAGTTCTGTACTGCTTAATCTTCCGCTTAGACTTTCTCAGTCCGCTAATTTCAACACATTCAAATCAGTTCTGTACTGCTTAATCTTCCGCTTAGACTTTCTCAACCCGCTAATTTCAACACATTCAAATCAGTTCTGTACTGCTTAATCTTCCGCTTAGACTTTCTCAACCCGCTAATTTCAACACATTCAAATCAGTTCTGTACTGCTTAATCTTCCGCTTAGACTTTCTCAACCCGCTAATTTCAACACATTCAAATCAGTTCTGTACTGCTTAATCTTCCGCTTAGACTTTCTCAACCCGCTAATTTCAACACATTCAAATCAGTTCTGTACTGCTTAATCTTCCGCTTAGACTTTCTCAGTCCGCTAATTTCAACACATTCAAATCAGTTCTGTACTGCTTAATCCTCCGCTTAGACTTTCTCAACCCGCTAATTTCAACACATTCAAATCAGTTCTGTACTGCTTAATCTTCCGCTTAGACTTTCTCAACCCGCTAATTTCAACACATTTAAATCAGTTCTGTACTGCTTAATCTTCCGCTTAGACTTTCTCAACCGCTAATTTCAACACATTCAAATCAGTTCTGTACTGCTTAATCTTCCGCTTAGACTTTCTCAACCCGCTAATTTCAACACATTCAAATCAGTTCTGTACTGCTTAATCTTCCGCTTAGACTTTCTCACCCGCTAAATTCAACACATTCAAATCAGTTCTGTACTGCTTAATCTTCCGCTTAGACTTTCTCAGTCCGCTAATTTCAACACATTCAAATTAGTTCTGTACTGCTTAATCTTCCGCTTAGACTTTCTCAACCGCTAATTTCAACACATTCAAATCAGTTCTGTACTGCTTAATCTTCCGCTTAGACTTTCTCAACCCGCTAATTTCAACACATTCAAATCAGTTCTGTACTGCTTAATCTTCCGCTTAGACTTTCTCACCCCGCTAATTTCAACACATTCAAATCAGTTCTGTACTGCTTAATCTTCCGCTTAGACTTTCTCAGTCCGCTAATTTCAACACATTCAAATTAGTTCTGTACTGCTTAATCTTCCGCTTAGACTTTCTCAACCCGCTAATTTCAACACATTCAAATCAGTTCTGTACTGCTTAATCTTCCGCTTAGACTTTCTCAGTCCGCTAATTTCAACACATTCAAATCAGTTCTGTACTGCTTAATCTTCCGCTTAGACTTTCTCAACCCGCTAATTTCAACACATTCAAATCAGTTCTGTACTGCTTAATCTTCCGCTTAGACTTTCTCACCCCGCTAATTTCAACACATTCAAATCAGTTCTGTACTGCTTAATCTTCCGCTTAGACTTTCTCAGTCCGCTAATTTCAACACATTCAAATCAGTTCTGTACTGCTTAATCTTCCGCTTAGACTTTCTCAACCCGCTAATTTCAACACATTCAAATCAGTTCTGTACTGCTTAATCTTCCGCTTAGACTTTCTCACCCCGCTAATTTCAACACATTCAAATCAGTTCTGTACTGCTTAATCTTCCGCTTAGACTTTCTATACCCGCTAATTTCAACACATTCAAATCAGTTCTGTACTGCTTAATCTTCCGCTTAGACTTTCTCACCCCGCTAATTTCAACACATTCAAATCAGTTCTGTACTGCTTAATCTTCCGCTTAGACTTTCTCAGTCCGCTAATTTCAACACATTCAAATCAGTTCTGTACTGCTTAATCTTCCGCTTAGACTTTCTCAACCCGCTAATTTCAACACATTCAAATCAGTTCTGTACTGCTTAATCTTCCGCTTAGACTTTCTCAACCCGCTAATTTCAACACATTCAAATCAGTTCTGTACTGCTTAATCTTCCGCTTAGACTTTCTCAACCCGCTAATTTCAACACATTCAAATCAGTTCCGTACTGCTTAATCTTCCGCTTAGACTTTCTCAACCCGCTAATTTCAACACATTCAAATCAGTTCCGTACTGCTTAATCTTCCGCTTAGACTTTCTCAACATTCAAATCAGTTCTGTACTGCTTAATCTTCCGCTTAGACTTTCTCAACATTCAAATCAGTTCTGTACTGCTTAATCTTCCGCTTAGACTTTCTCAACATTCAAATCAGTTCTGTACTGCTTAATCTTCCGCTTAGACTTTCTCAACATTCAAATCAGTTCTGTACTGCTTAATCTTCCGCTTAGACTTTCTCAACATTCAAATCAGTTCTGTACTGCTTAATCTTCCGCTTAGACTTTCTCAACATTCAAATCAGTTCTGTACTGCTTAATCTTCCGCTTAGACTTTCTCAACATTCAAATCAGTTCTGTACTGCTTAATCTTCCGCTTAGACTTTCTCAACATTCAAATCAGTTCTGTACTGCTTAATCTTCCGCTAAGACTTTCTCAACATTCAAATCAGTTCTGTACTGCTTAATCTTCCGCTTAGACTTTCTCAACATTCAAATCAGTTCTGTACTGCTTAATCTTCCGCTTAGACTTTCTCAACCCGCTAATTTCAACACATTAAATCAGTTCTGTACTGCTTAATCTTCCGCTTAGACTTTCTCAACCCGCTAATTTCAACACATTCAAATCAGTTCTGTACTGCTTAATCTTCCGCTTAGACTTTCTCACCCGCTAATTTCAACACATTCAAATCAGTTCTGTACTGCTTAATCTTCCGCTTAGACTTTCTCAGTCCGCTAATTTCAACACATTCAAATCAGTTCTGTACTGCTTAATCTTCCGCTTAGACTTTCTCAACCCGCTAATTTCAACACATTCAAATCAGTTCTGTACTGCTTAATCTTCCGCTTAGACTTTCTCAACCCGCTAATTTCAACACATTCAAATCAGTTCCGTACTGCTTAATCTTCCGCTTAGACTTTCTCAACATTCAAATCAGTTCTGTACTGCTTAATCTTCCGCTTAGACTTTCTCAACATTCAAATCAGTTCTGTACTGCTTAATCTTCCGCTTAGACTTTCTCAACATTCAAATCAGTTCTGTACTGCTTAATCTTCCGCTTAGACTTTCTCAACATTCAAATCAGTTCTGTACTGCTTAATCTTCCGCTTAGACTTTCTCAACCCGCTAATTTCAACACATTCAAATCAGTTCTGTACTGCTTAATCTTCCGCTTAGACTTTCTCAACATTCAAATCAGTTCTGTACTGCTTAATCTTCCGCTTAGACTTTCTCAACCCGCTAATTTCAACACATTCAAATCAGTTCTGTACTGCTTAATCTTCCGCTTAGACTTTCTCAACCCGCTAATTTCAACACATTCAAATCAGTTCTGTACTGCTTAATCTTCCGCTTAGACTTTCTCAGTCCGCTAATTTCAACACATTCAAATCAGTTCCGTACTGCTTAATCTTCCGCTTAGACTTTCTCAACCCGCTAATTTCAACACATTCAAATCAGTTCTGTACTGCTTAATCTTCCGCTTAGACTTTCTCAACCCGCTAATTTCAACACATTCAAATCAGTTCTGTACTGCTTAATCTTCCGCTTAGACTTTCTCAACCCGCTAATTTCAACACATTCAAATCAGTTCTGTACTGCTTAATCTTCCGCTTAGACTTTCTCAACCCGCTAATTTCAACACATTCAAATCAGTTCTGTACTGCTTAATCTTCCGCTTAGACTTTCTCAACCCGCTAATTTCAACACATTCAAATCAGTTCTGTACTGCTTAATCTTCCGCTTAGACTTTCTCAACCCGCTAATTTCAACACATTCAAATCAGTTCTGTACTGCTTAATCTTCCGCTTAGACTTTCTCAGTCCGCTAATTTCAACACATTCAAATCAGTTCCGTACTGCTTAATCTTCCGCTTAGACTTTCTCAACCCGCTAATTTCAACACATTCAAATCAGTTCTGTACTGCTTAATCTTCCGCTTAGACTTTCTCAACCCGCTAATTTCAACACATTCAAATCAGTTCTGTACTGCTTAATCTTCCGCTTAGACTTTCTCAGTCCGCTAATTTCAACACATTCAAATCAGTTCCGTACTGCTTAATCTTCCGCTTAGACTTTCTCAACCCGCTAATTTCAACACATTCAAATCAGTTCTGTACTGCTTAATCTTCCGCTTAGACTTTCTCAACCCGCTAATTTCAACACATTCAAATCAGTTCCGTACTGCTTAATCTTCCGCTTAGACTTTCTCAACCCGCTAATTTCAACACATTCAAATCAGTTCTGTACTGCTTAATCTTCCGCTTAGACTTTCTCAACCCGCTAATTTCAACACATTCAAATCAGTTCTGTACTGCTTAATCTTCCGCTTAGACTTTCTCAGTCCGCTAATTTCAACACATTCAAATCAGTTCCGTACTGCTTAATCTTCCGCTTAGACTTTCTCAACCCGCTAATTTCAACACATTCAAATCAGTTCTGTACTGCTTAATCTTCCGCTTAGACTTTCTCAACCCGCTAATTTCAACACATTCAAATCAGTTCTGTACTGCTTAATCTTCCGCTTAGACTTTCTCAACCCGCTAATTTCAACACATTCAAATCAGTTCTGTACTGCTTAATCTTCCGCTTAGACTTTCTCAACCCGCTAATTTCAACACATTCAAATCAGTTCTGTACTGCTTAATCTTCCGCTTAGACTTTCTCAACCCGCTAATTTCAACACATTCAAATCAGTTCTGTACTGCTTAATCTTCCGCTTAGACTTTCTCAACCCGCTAATTTCAACACATTTAAATCAGTTCTGTACTGCTTAATCTTCCGCTTAGACTTTCTCAACCCGCTAATTTCAACACATTCAAATCAGTTCTGTACTGCTTAATCTTCCGCTTAGACTTTCTCAACCCGCTAATTTCAACACATTCAAATCAGTTCTGTACTGCTTAATCTTCCGCTTAGACTTTCTCAACCCGCTAATTTCAACACATTCAAATCAGTTCTGTACTGCTTAATCTTCCGCTTAGACTTTCTCAACCCGCTAATTTCAACACATTCAAATCAGTTCTGTACTGCTTAATCTTCCGCTTAGACTTTCTCAACCCGCTAATTTCAACACATTCAAATTAGTTCTGTACTGCTTAATCTTCCGCTTAGACTTTCTCAACCCGCTAATTTCAACACATTCAAATTAGTTCTGTACTGCTTAATCTTCCGCTTAGACTTTCTCAAGCCGCTAATTTCAACACATTCAAATTAGTTCTGTACTGCTTAATCCTCCGCTTAGACTTTCTCAACCCGCTAATTTCAACACATTCAAATTAGTTCTGTACTGCTTAATCCTCCGCTTAGACTTTCTCAACCCGCTAATTTCAACACATTCAAATTAGTTCTGTACTGCTTAATCCTCCGCTTAGACTTTCTCAACCCGCTAATTTCAACACATTCAAATTAGTTCTGTACTGCTTAATCCTCCGCTTAGACTTTCTCAACCCGCTAATTTCAACACATTCAAATTAGTTCTGTACTGCTTAATCCTCCGCTTAGACTTTCTCAACCCGCTAATTTCAACACATTCAAATTAGTTCTGTACTGCTTAATCCTCCGCTTAGACTTTCTCAACCCGCTAATTTCAACACATTCAAATTAGTTCTGTACTGCTTAATCCTCCGCTTAGACTTTCTCAACCCGCTAATTTCAACACATTCAAATTAGTTCTGTACTGCTTAATCCTCCGCTTAGACTTTCTCAACCCGCTAATTTCAACACATTCAAATTAGTTCTGTACTGCTTAATCCTCCGCTTAGACTTTCTCAACCCGCTAATTTCAACACATTCAAATTAGTTCTGTACTGCTTAATCCTCCGCTTAGACTTTCTCAACCCGCTAATTTCAACACATTCAAATTAGTTCTGTACTGCTTAATCCTCCGCTTAGACTTTCTCAACCCGCTAATTTCAACACATTCAAATTAGTTCTGTACTGCTTAATCCTCCGCTTAGACTTTCTCAACCCGCTAATTTCAACACATTCAAATTAGTTCTGTACTGCTTAATCCTCCGCTTAGACTTTCTCAACCCGCTAATTTCAACACATTCAAATCAGTTCTGTACTGCTTAATCCTCCGCTTAGACTTTCTCAACCCGCTAATTTCAACACATTCAAATCAGTTCTGTACTGCTTAATCCTCCGCTTAGACTTTCTCAACCCGCTAATTTCAAAACACATTCAAATCAGTTCTGTACTGCTTAATCCTCCGCTTAGACTTTCTCAACCCGCTAATTTCAACACATTCAAATCAGTTCTGTACTGCTTAATCCTCCGCTTAGACTTTCTCAACCCGCTAATTTCAACACATTCAAATCAGTTCTGTACTGCTTAATCTTCCGCTTAGACTTTCTCAACATTCAAATTAGTTCTGCTATTTTCTTATCTCTTCTTCTTTGACTGTCTCTTCCTATATCTTCATTCCTCTCTCATCCCATCGACCCTATCTCTAAACTTCTCTTTCTAAATCTCCATACTTCTCTCTATCTCATCCAATTCCGTCTTGCCTTCGGTTTCCCAATATGTCCCTCTATTTTTCGTTATCTTACTCTCTCTTTCTCTTTGCATTTCTCTTACACAGTTTTAACTTAATTTTGCTGTATCTTACTCTTCCACTCTCTCTCTCTCTATATATATATATATATTGTCCTCTCTTTTGCTCTTTTCTCTAGATCTTACTCAATCGCTCTATGTCTCTTTGGGTTTCTTTCACTCTTTGTCTACCGCCTCCCTCTCTATCCTTATATATATATATATGTCTGCCTCTGGCTCTCATCCCTTCTCATTTTCCTTAATGCCGTACTCTATGCACTTCCTCCTCTCTCTCTCTCTCTCACTCTCTCTCTCGCGGTATCTTACTCTGCTTGTCTCTCCTTCATTATCAACCTATATTTTGTTTGATATCTCTCTCTCTCTCTCTCTCCTTTTCTTTCAACCTGTCTACCTCCGTTCTTTATATACCTCTATATGTATCTATCTCATTATTTCATCCAATCGTTCACTCTGTGTGTACTTTCTCTCTCTCTCTCTCCTACTAGGCATCTCTCTTGTCCCCTCTCTCATTATGTTCACCTCCTCCTACTCTATCTCTGTCCTTTTGTATCCTTGTATCCCTCTCTTTCCCTCTCCCTCTCCTTTTACCTCCTCCCTATCTCTCCTTCTTTATATATATGTCTTCTCCGCTCTTCTCGCATGCCCTCTCTCTTAATCTCTCGCTCTCCCTCCTTCGTTTTCTCTCTCTGTACTACTATGTCTACTCACTTCCTATCTCTCGCTGTGTCTTATTACCTCTCTCGCTCTCCCTCCTTCGTTCTCTCTCTCTGTACTACTATGTCTACTCACTTCCTATCTCTCGCTGTGTCTTATTATCTCTCTCGCTCTCTCTGCTGTCTCCTTCTCTTTTACTCCGCTTTTCTCTCCAACCCTCTCTTTCTCTCTCTCTCGCTTTCTTATTCTACATATCCTGGCGCCTTTACTGTTTCCTCTCTTTTACTCTGTCTTCCCTCTCTTGTATGATGTCTGTTTTCTTCTTCTTCTTCTCTCTGTCTCTCTCTCTTTCTCTCTCTCTTTCTCTCTCTCTTTCAATGCATCTCTTATATAATGTTGTACTATAAAGTAGCCACGAACTGCCCCGGCTAGGTTTTATTGTTACTCTGATATAAATAAACGAATATTTTGGAGAAGATAATTATTAAGAGAAAAATAGTATTATAATGAGGAAAGAAAGGGAGAGATAAAATTACAGAGAGGCGAAATAAGTTCATTAAATAGAGGGAAGGAGTACGGAGCTATTATAAACATGAGAGAGATGATATGGGGATAATTGCAAAGAGGCGAAAAGAGAAGAGAAATAAACTAATTATAAATAGAAGAGAGAAGAAGAGAAATAAACTAATTATAAATAGAAGAGAGAAGAAGAGAAATAAACTAATTATAAATAGAAGAGAGAAGAAGAGAAATAAACTAATTATAAATAGAAGAGAGAAGAAGAGAAATAAACTAATTATAAATAGACAAGAGAAGAGGAGAAATAAACTAATTATAAATAGAAGAGAGAAGAAGAGAAATAAACTAATTATAAATAGACAAGAGAAGAAGAAAAATAAACTAATTATAAATAGAAGAGAGAAGAAGAGAAATAAACTAATTATAATTAGACAAGAGAAGAAGAAAAATAAACTAATTATAAATAGAAGAGAGAAGAGGAGAAATAAACTAATTATAAAGTCGAGAAAAGCGGAGGAAGAAAATTATTAAGACGAAAGAGAGAGAGCAGGAGGAGAAAGAAGAAGCTAATTATATAGAGCCAGAGGAGAGGGTATGTGTCGGAGAATTATAAAGAGAAGTGGATATGGTTTGGTTTTTAAGGAGTAAAGACAAAAATCATCTATCAAAGGAGAAGGTAACATGTTAAAACAATTAAGAGAAAGAAGAGACTTTTATGAAGAAATGTGAACGACCGATTTTTAGCAGTAAAAAAGAGATGAGGCTACATTCCTCATCATCTTGAAGCAATAGACGGCCGTAAAACTGTAAAAAATGTGACTTTACCAAAACGAACTGACACAACGCATATTTCAGTATTTAAGCGAGCCATGGAAATAACGGATCGTCTTTCACTTAATGAAACGTCTAAGGCATTATTCCTGACATTCATTCCTCTAACAGGTGAACATATCAGTACACACCGTTTCATCGTTTTCCTTTTCCTATCTCTCGTCGACAGCGTCATCACAACGATTACATCTTAAATATTAAAACCGTTTCCTACTAAAATATTCAAGGAAAAATGTGTTTACTTTAACACTTGGTAGTATAAGAAAAGTATGTGCGGGTGAACTGTATCAGGGAGTCATCTTATTACTGCAACAGGGAATAATCTTATCACTGCAACAGGGAATAATCGTATTACTGCAACGGGGAGTAATCTTATCACTGCAACAGGGAATAATCGTATTACTGCAACGGGGAGTAATCTTATTACTGCAACAGGGAATAATCGTATTACTGCAACAGGGAGTAATCGTATTACTGCAACAGGGAATAATCTTATTACTGTAACGGGGAGTAATCGTATTACTGCAACAGGGAGTAATCTTATTACTGTATCAGGGAGTCATCTTATTACTGCAACGGGGAGTAATCTTATCACTGCAACAGGGAATAATCGTATTACTGCAACGGGGAGTAATCTTATTACTGCAACAGGGAATAATCGTATTACTGCAACAGGGAATAATCGTATTACTGCAACAGGGAATAATCTTATCACTGTAACGGGGAGTAATCGTATTACTGCAACAGGGAGTAATCTTATCACTGTAACGGGGAGTAATCTTATCCCTGCAACAGGGAATAATCTGATCGTTAGAAGTCCCGAACCCGTTGAGCGAGTGTCTCGGTTCTGTTAGCCTCTTGTCACTCTATCTGGGCGGGGGTGGGGGTGGGGGGAGGACTTTAAGCAGGACTATCAAGCGTCCTCCTCCTGTCTTTAGCTTCTATCCCCTCTAGATGAGGTGGACCATGATTCCACAGAAACAACCACTTCAACATCCAGTTACGCATAGCACCACTTCCATCATGACCCATCACTTAGAACCACACAAAAACGATCTCCCGACCTCCAAGATCGATTTCCTGGTGTCAAAGGCTCTCCAGGGAGCCACAAGCCGCAGATGACAGAACATCGCTCTACGAGATGGCTCATCAATGTTTGAGCACAGTGGCAACGTGTCCTGCTCTGTGTCAACTTGTCCAATCATCATTAGCTTTTGTTTGCTCAATTCAAAGTGCTCCCCTTGTTTATTTATTTGAAAATGTTCCTCTTGTTTACGTAAGTGGAGGTATTGTCTCTTGTTTATGTAAGTGGAGGTATTGTCTCTTCTTTACGTAAGTGGAGGTATTGTCTCTTGTTTATGTAAGTGGAGGTATTGTGGCTTGTTTACGTAAGTGGAGGTATTGTCTCTTGTTTACGTAAGTGGAGGTATTGTCTCTTGTTTATGTAAGTGGAGGTATTGTGGCTTGTTTACGTAAGTGGAGGTATTGTCTCTTGTTTATGTAAGTGGAGGTATTGTCTCTTCTTTAGGTAAGTGGAGGTATTGTCTCTTGTTTATGTAAGTGGAGGTATTGTGGCTTGTTTATGTAAGTGGAGGTATTGTGGCTTGTTTACGTAAGTGGAGGTATTGTGGCTTGTTTACGTAAGTGGAGGTGTTGTCTCTTGTTTTTGTAGGTGGAGGTATTGTCTCTGGTTTATGTAAGTGGAGGTATTGTCTCTTGTTTATGAAGGTGGAGGTATTGTCTCTAACTTACTAAAGTGGAGGTATTGTCTCTTGTTTACTAAAGTGGAGGTATTGTCTCTAACTCACTAAAGTGGAGGTATTGTCTCTAACTTACTAAAGTGGAGGTATTGTCTCTTGTTTACTAAAGTGGAGGTATTGTCTCTAACTTACTAAAGTGGAGGTGTTGCCTCTAACTTACTAAAGTGGAGGTTTGTCTCTTGTTTACTAAAGTGGAGGTATTGTCTCTAACCTACTAAAGTGGAGGTATTGTCTGTAACTTACTAAAGTGGAGGTATTGTCTCTTGTTTACTAAAGTGGAGGTGTTGTCTCTAACTTACTAAAGTGGAGGTATTGTCTCTTGTTTACTAAAGTGGAGGTGTTGCCTCTAACTTACTAAAGTGGAGGTGATGTCTCTAGCTTACTAAATTGAAGTTTATAACTTAAATAAGTGGAGGTGATGTCTTTAGCTTACCTAAGTGATGTCTCTAGCTACCTAAAGTGATGCCTCTAGCTTACTTAAGTGGAGGTGATGTCTCAAGCTTACTAAAGTGATGTTTCTAACTTACTTAAGTGGAGGTGATGTATCTAGCTTACTTAAGTGGAGGTGATGTCTCTAGCTTACTTAAGTGGAGGTGATGTCTCTAGCTTACTTAAGTGGAGGTGATATCTCTAGCTTACTAAAGTGATGTTTCTAACATACTTAAGTGGAGGTGATGTCTCTAGCTAACTAAAGTGATGTTTCTAACTTATTTAAGAGGAGGTGATTTCTCTAACTTACTGAAGTGGAGGTGATGTCTCTAGCTAACTACAGTGATGTCTCTAGCTTACTTAAGTGATGTCTCAAGCTTACTAAAGTGATGTCTCTAGCTTACTTAAGTGGAGGTGATGTCTATAGCTTACTTAAGTGATGTCTCTAGCTTACTAAAGTGATGTCTCTAACTTACTTAAGTAGAGGTGATGTCTCTAGCTTACTAAAGTGATGTTTCTGACTTACCTAAGTGGAGATGATGTCTCTAACTTACTTAAGTGGAGGTGATGTCTTTAGCTTACTAAAGTGATGTCTCTAGTTTACTTAAGTGGAGGTGATGTCTCTAGCTTACTAAAGTGATGTCTCTAACTTACTTAAGTGGAGGTGATGTCTCTAGCTTACTAAAGTGATGTCTCTAGCTTACTTAAGTGGAGGTGATGTCTCTAACTTACGTAAGTGGAGGTGATGTCTCTAGCTTAAAAAAGTAATATCTCTAGCTACCTAAAGCGATGCCTCTAGCTTACTTAAGTGGAGGTGATGTCTCTAGCTAACTACAGTGATGTCTCTAGCTTACTTAAGTGATGTCTCTAGCTTACTAAAGTGATGTCTCTAGCTTACTTAAGTGGAGGTGATGTCTATAGCTTACTGAAGTGATGTCTCTAGCTTACTAAAGGGATGTCTCTAACTTACGTAAGTGGAGGTGATGTCTCTAGCTTAAAAAAGTAATATCTCTAGCTACCTAAAGCGATGCCTCTAGCTTACTTAAGTGGAGGTGATGTCTCTAGCTAACTACAGTGATGTCTCTAGCTTACTTAAGTGATGTCTCTAGCTTACTAAAGTGATGCCTCTAGCTTACTTAAGTGGAGGTGATGTTTTTAGCTTACTAAAGTGATGTCTCTAACTTACTTAAGTAGAGGTGATGTCTCTAGCTTACTAAAGTGATGTTTCTAACTTACTTAAGTGGAGGTGATATCTCTAACTTACTTAAGTGGAGGTGATGTCTTTAGCTTATTAAAGTGATGTCTCTAGTTTACTTAAGTGGAGGTGATGTCTCTAGCTTACTAAAGTGATGTCTCTAACTTACTGAAGTGGAGGTGATGTCTCTAGATTACTTAAGTGGAGGTGATGTCTCTAGCTTACTAAAGTGATGTTCTAACTTACTTAATTGGAGGTGATGTCTCTAGCTTACTAAAGTGATGTTTCTAACTTACTTAAGTGGAGGTGATGTCTTTAACTTACTAAAGTGGAGGTGTTGTCTGTAACTTACTAAAGTGCAGGTATTGTCTCTTGTTTACTAAAGTGGAGGTGTTGTCTCTAACTTACTAAAGTGGAGGTGTTGTCTCTAACTTACTTAAGTGGAGGTTATGTCTCATGTTTACTTAAGTGGAGGTGATGTATCTAGCTTACTTCAGTGGAGGTGATGTCTCTAGCTTACTTAAGTAGAGGTGATGTGTCTAGCTTACTAAATTGAAGTTTATAACTTAACTAAGTGGAGGTGATGTCTTTAGCTTACTTAAGTGATGTCTCTAGCTACTTAAAGTGATGCCTCTATCTTCCTTAAATGGAGGTGATGTCTCTAGCTTACTTAAGTGGAGGTGATATCTCTAGCTTACTTAAGTGGAGGTGATGTCTCTAGCTTACTTAAGTGGAGGTGATGTCTCTAGCTTACTTAAGTGGAGGTGATGTCTCTAGCTTACTTAAGTGGAAGTGATGTCTCTAGCTTACTTAAGTGGAGGGGATGTCTCTAGCTTACTTAAGTGGAGGTGATGTCTCTAGCTTACTAAAGTGGAGGTGATGTATCTAGCTTACTAAAGTGATGTTTCTAACTTACTTAAGTGGAGGTGATGTCTCTAGCTTACTTAAGTGGAGGTGATGTCTCTAGCTTACTTAAGTGGAGGTGATGTCTCTAGCTTACTTAAGTGGAGGTGATGTCTCTAGCTTACTTAAGTGGAGGTGATGTCTCTAGCTTACTAAAGTGATGTTTCTAACTTACTTAAGTGGAGGTGATGTCTCTAGCTTACTAAAATGATGTTTCTAACTTACTTAAGTGGAGGTGATGTCTCTAGCTAACTACAGTGATGTCTCTAGCTTACTTAAATGATGTCTCAAGCTGACTAAAGTGATGTCTCTAGCTTCCTTAAGTGGAGGTGATGTCTATAGCTTACTAAAGTGATGCCTCTAGCTTACTTAAGTGGAGGTGATGTCTTTTGCTTACTAAAGTGATGTCTAACTTACTTAAGTAGAGGTGATGTCTCTAGCTTACTAAAGTGATGTTTCTAACTTACTTAAGTGGAGGTGATGTCTCTAACTTACTTAAGTGGAGGTGATGTCTTTAGCTTACTAAAGTGATGTCTCTAGTTTACTTAAGTGGAGGTGATGTCTCTAGCTTACTAAAGTGATGTTTCTAACTTACTTAAGTGGAGGTGATGTCTCTAGCTTACTAAAGCTTACTTAAGTGGAGGTGATGTCTCTAACTTACTTAAGTGGAGGTGATGTCTCTAACTTACTTAAGTGGAGGTGATGTTTCTAGCTTACTAAAGTGATGTCTCTAGCTTACTTAAGTGGAGGTGATGTCTCTAGCTTACTTAAGTGGAGGTGATGTCTCTAGCTTACAAAAGTGATGTCTCTAGCTACCTAAAGTGATGCCTCTAGCTTACTTAAGTGGAGGTGATGTCTCTAGCTAACTACAGTGATGTCTCTAGCTTACTTTAGTGATGTCTCTAGCTTACTTAAGTGATGTCTCTAGCTTACTTAAGTGGAGGTGATGTCTATAGCTTACTTAAGTGATGTCTCTAGCTTATTAAAGTGATGTCTCTAGCTACCTAAAGTGATGCCTCTAGCTTACTTAAGTGGAGGTGATGTCTCTAGCTAACTACAGTGATGTCTCTAGCTTACTTAAGTGATGTCTCTAGCTTACTTAAGTGATGTCTCTAACTTACTGAAGTGGAGGTGATGTCTCTAGCTTACTAAAGTGATGTTTCTAACTTACCTAAGTGGAGGTGATGTCTTTAGCTTACGTGTGAAAGGTAAAGGTAATCCCATAGCAGTAACTGTAGCCGGTGATGAAGTGCTATATTAATATCACGGACCACAACATCAATCTTTATCGACCCCAACATCACGGACCCAAATTTCATAGACCCCAACTTCACGGACCCCAAACATCACTCTTTTTCGACTCCAACTTCACGGACCCTAACATCACTCTGCATCGACTCCAACTTCACGGACCCTAACATCACTCTGCAGCGACTCCAACTTCATGAACCCTAACATCACTCTGCATCGACTCCAACTTCACGGACCCTAACATCACTCTGCAGCGACTCCAACTTCATGAACCCTAACATCACTCTGCATCGACTCCAACTTCACGGACCCTAACATCACTCGTCATGGATTCCAACATCATGGACCGTAACTTCATAGACCCCACCTTCATAGATCACAACTTCATAGATCACAACTTCATGGACCACAACTTTATAGACCCCAACTTCATAGATCACAACTTCAGAGACCACAACTTCATAGATCACAACTTCATGGACCCCAACTTCATAGATCACAACTTCATGGACCCCAACTTCATGGACCCCAACTTCATGGACCCCAACTTCTTGGACCCCAACTTCATGGACCCCAACTTCATGGACCCCAACTTCATGGACCCCAACTTCATGGACCCCAACTTCATAGATCACAACTTCATGGACCCCAACTTCATGGACCCCAACTTCATGGACACAACTTCATGGACCCCAACTTCATTGACCCCAACTTTATAGACCCCAACTTCATGGACCCCAACTTCATGGACCCCAACTTCATGGACCCCAACTTTATAGACCCTAAGTTCATGGACCCCAACTTCATAGATCCCAACTTCATAGATCACAACTTCATGGACCCTAACATTACTATTCTCCACCCTCTCCACAAACCCCTAGTTGTGAGCCACTGCTCAACTACTTTGCAGAAGTATTCCTTCTACTGACCATTCCACTCCCACTAGTCTCGCGGCATATTCCAACCACCTTCAGGCATGCTACCATATCCCCATCTACGCAACCATCCCAACCGTACCAACCACCGCAACCACTATCACATACATCTCTTTGAAGTCCACAGTGTTTCCCGTCAAAGGTCATCCGGTAATGGCACGGTCAATTGCCCTGGCTTAAGTAGATGTATAGTTGTGACTCACCGATCGTTGACGGTGTAAGGAATAGAATCAGATACGCGGGCAATCGCATAGGTGAGGTATGGTATGTTGTTGATAAGTTGTGGTCGTTTTTGCTGTTGATATGGATTCAGAAGCATCCTGGTTATCGCCCGTCGGTCCAATGCCGCGTAATGCTGTCTGCACGAATTTGTCGGTTCTCATCTCGTGCCATGCAACACAACCCAAGTGGGTAGATAGAAGCCAGTTCTGATAACTTAGTAGATGAGGTACTATTTATTGAGGATTTTATTGTTTAAACCTCACCAGTAATCCATCCGTACAAATTGCGTCTCATATATTAGACAATGCACATGCACTCTCTATGTTTAGGGAGGAACCAGCCCTCTCTATGGTTAGGGAAGCAGCACTCTCTATGGTTAGGGGGGAACCAGCCATCTCTATGGTTAGGGGGGGGGCAGCCCTCTCTATGGTTAGGGAAGCAGCACTCTCTATGGTTAGGGAAGCAGCGCTCTCTATGGTTAGGGAAGCAGCCCTCTCTATGGTTAGGGAAGCAGCCCTCTCTATGGTTAGGGGGAACCAGCACTCTCTACGGTTAGGGGGGAACCAGCCCTCGCTATGGGTAGGGAGGAACCAGTCCTTTCTATGGTTAGGGAAGCAGCACTCTCTATGGTTAGGTGGGAACCAGCACTCTCTATGGTTAGGAAGGAACCATCACTCTCTATGGTTAGGAAGGCACCAGCACTCTCTATGGTTAGGAAGGCACCAGCACTCTCTATGGTTAGGGGGGAACCAGTACTCTATATGGTTAGGAAGGAGCTAGCCATCTCCATTGGTAGGGAGGAACCAGCACTCTCTATGGGTAGGGAGGAACCAGCACTTTCTATGGTTAGAAGGGAACCAGCACTCTCTATGGTTAGAAGAGAACCAGCACTCTCTATGGTTAGGGGGGAACCAGTACTCTCTATGGTTAGGGGGGAACAGTACTCTCTATGGTTAGGAAGGAACTAGCCCTCTCTATAGGTAGGGAGGAACCAGCACTCTCTATGGTTAGGAGGGAACCAGCACCACGCTGCAGAGACCTAGGAAAATGACACCTGCATTCGCGCCACCATGATAATCGAGGCGAATCGTCAAGATACAGTGGCGCAGGACGTGACGATCCAATTGTCTGGAACTTTTGGTCACAGGTCTAGAGCCCAGGAAAACTCGGCCTAACCAGTAGACATTTGGTGTCTTGGCAAGAGTACAGTGAACCATACTTGTGTTCTGTACCTTGGAGCTAATGCCCCCTCTCAATCCTGTAAGTAGGACAGTACATCCTATCTTCTGCCTGGAGTGGGAAGAAATTCCACAGACTCACCAGTCCGACAATGTCGGGATAATGAGAAGTATAAAATTAAAATTGTACAAACGACCTCGGAGTACGCCTCTGTCATCAAGGTCCATGCCTGACAGTAAACATCCAGGCTGCTAAGAGTGGAACATGGACAACTAGGTATGGTGTGACATGATGATCACACCCAGAAAAGGGGGTCAACAGTGAAGTGGTAATAAGCCGCAGCAGGACTTGCAAGCCAGAAGTCGAAATGGAAATTCGTCAAAAACAAAAGCCAGATTTAACTATTAAGAAAATGTACAAGCGCTTAATGCATCAAATTCAAATCAGCACCATGCAACAACAAGTAAAATATAACCTGTTTAAAAAATTACACGCTTGCAAAGTTTCTCATATTAGACAATATCATCCTCCCGAGTGATCTACCGGGATCTATGTGTATGACAAGGACAAGAATAGCACCGCTGCCCCACAGGGAGCATGTCGTAGGAGGCGACTAACTGTGTGACGTGGCATAAGACCGGCCATGGTTAGGGGGCTTGTTAAGAGCAGCATAGATGGTGCCTAACAGGCTGTGGATCTACTTTGCTATAGTGTTTGAGTCTATTAAGATGGACTCGCACATCAGCCACCCTCCATAATGGAGAAATAAGCTGCTCGAGCCTAACCCGCTGAGCAGAATCCCCCTCCTGGCTACATCCAGCTCACATTCTCTCTAGATGTACAGATCGACTAAGACTAAGACTAAGATCATCTTATCGTCATAGATAGCAGTGCAGGGTCTGATTGCCCCTTGTCTTACATTTACAATATTTTACCTATAGTATCTGTATTCTGGTTTAACTTTGTCATTCAAAATCTGCCTGGTTCTTGTCTCTGATTGACACAATCAAATACCTCTGGTTTTCAAGTTGTTCGTCTAGGCACTGCTCAATGTGCTGTGTTTTGGTGGCAACTTGTTCCTGTCAACTGTGCTGAGTTTTGGTGGCAGCTTGTCCATGTCAGCTGTGCTGTGTTTTGGTGGCAGCTTGTCTATGACAGCTGTGCTGTGTTTGTACAGCAGCTTGTCCATGTCAGCTGTGCTGTGTTTGTGTTGCAGCCTGTCCCTGTCAGCTGTGCTGTGTTTGTTTAGCAGCCTGTCCCTGTCAGCTGTGCTGTGTTTGTTTAGCAGCCTGTCCCTGTCAGCTGTGCTGTGTTTGTTTAGCAGCCTGTCCCTGTCAGTTGTGCTGTGTTTGTTTAGCAGCCTGTCCCTATCAGCTGTGCTGTGTTTGGACAGCAGTTTGCTACTCTGATATTAAAATCTGAGTTGTGAAAGAGGATTATTGTTTGAAAAGGGAGGGAAGTTGCATAATCGTTGTGCTATGACTAGAGCAGTAGGTGCAACTAATCCAATCCTGTAAATAGAAACTAACGGATGAAATATTTTCTTCTTGAGCTGTATCCGGTATGGACGGACAGAATTGAGTCACCATCAGTCTCTTATCTTGTCATCAAATTGAACTTAAAAAAGGTTTATACATTGAAGTCGCAGCCACATCATGGAACAAGTAAATATAAATGAACTTCGTTTTTCGGTAGAAACTCTTATTTTAACTGACATGCCCAGAATCAGTCAAAATTTGACAGCTTAACAGGTCATCCTAGTAGAGGCTGTGTACACAATGTCAGCTCTCTAGGTGATGAGGACGTTGGTTTAAATCGGAGAAATAGAAGTCCACGCAAACGGACAACCCTCATATTGAAAGCTTCTAGAAATGATTGCTTCGAAACGACGACTACATGTGATTGGATGCAAGCTACTTTAAAATGGTCTAGAGCAGCGGTTCCCACCCAGTGGTCTACGGACCTCTAGGCATCCGTGGGGTCCTCTCCTGAGTCCGAGAAGGATTGATGAAATGGAAGCCTTTACATTCAAAATCATAACAGAAACAATGGCTTATATAGAAGACGTGAATTTAGACAACGCTCACCCAATTAAATAAATGCCGATTAAATAGGCGCTCCAGTGAGTATTTGAGCGGGTGCTGCAGGCGACCGGACATCATGGCAAGATCGTGATCGCAGACGTCTGAAAACACCGCCAGTGAGCTGAAAATCAAAGGATGCGGACCAGACATAAGATTCAAAAGTCCAAGCCAGAAGATGTATGAAAGGTTCCCGTGGTTTGAGAAGTTGGAGCCAGTGGTCCGATTGAATGTGTCCTAGATTGTTAGAGGAATGATACTCGACAAGACGATTGGCTGAGAAAGGTACGATAAATAACATCGCCTTGAATTTGGCTCAAATAAATTTTAGCTAGGCTCAGAATGGATTGCTGGATGATTTTGAAACACAAACGTACTGATAATGACACTGGCTGTGCATCTTGTTCGATGAAGTTTCGTCTAGACATCTTAAAAAGCGTTGCCGTTATAGCAATGAATATCTGTCGATATGCTTCATGTGTACAGACGCAAAAGATAATCAACTACCTCACTGAGTGTTATATTACGACATATTGTCTTAACGAGCCCATAAAAACCGTTAAAATTGCCGAGGTATTTTGATAGAAAAAAAAATGAAAAACGTGGCTCAGCATCGATTTTTTTTTTCATAAGTAAAGAGCGGAAACTTTGAGAAAGTTAGACTTAATTTTTTTCATTTTTTTTTTACATAAAAATACTGCACTGGTTGTAACAATAAAAATGCAGTGAAGGCCTTATTTGAAGTTGCTCAACTAATAGCAAGAACCGGAAAACCGCAAACAATAGCTGAACAACTTTTATGACCCGCTGCAGAAAGCTGCCAACAAAGCTTTCCTCGATACCTTTGTCAAATGAGACAGTTAAGTAGCGAGTCGAAGGTTTGTCAGTTCATGTCAATGAACAGTTTGTAGAATTAGTTCGCATGTCCCCAGAAGTGCCCCTAATTTTGCTCTGTAACTGTTTGAAAGCACAGACATAATAAACAAAGTGACCTTACTGTGCTTCGTTAGATATGAACACAAGCAAAATATTTTCGAAGACTTACTGATCATCTCTTCCTTGGTACACACTACAACTGAAAAAGTATTGAACAGCTTGAATGAGTTTATCACATCAAGGCATGGAATGGTTGAAACGTGCTGGCATTAGCTCAGATGGAGCACTTGCAATGTCTGTAAATCTTACTGAACTTGTTGCACGAGTTTAGGAAATTATACCGTCGATGACGTGGTACTACTTGAGCATACATAGGGAAGCATTAGTTGCTAAGGAGATACCATAAAGCTAAAACAGACCTTCAATGATTCAGTCAAAATTGTCATTTTCATAACAAAGCCACTCACTTAATTCCAGACTGCTTGAGCAGCTTCGCAAAGATATTGACAATGAACACAATCAACTTTTATTCCTTTGTAATGTTAGTTGGCTATCACGATTTAAGGTTTTGTCTTGTTTTTTGGAAAATTGAGAGACCGAGTAAAAATATTCCACATAGAGCACCAATTGTACATCAGTGATCGTTTGAAAGATTTTTCCTGGTTAGTAAAATAAGAATATTTATCAGATATCTTTACTCCTTTAAATTTGCTGAACTTAGATCTGCAAAAAGAAGAAGATACCGTTTTTCAAGTTGAAAACAAGATCGAAGCAATAATTAAACAGTTTTAATCGTGGCATCATCCTCTATTAAATCGTAAATATGAGACATCTCCAAACCTCAAAAACATTCTTGGTTCATCCAATGAAGGGTAATCTGAGGAGGGCACATCATTAAGTGAAAGCCATTTGACAGATTTGCAACATAGCTTCAAAGAATATTTTCATGTTCCCTGTGCAAGCAAAAACTGTATTAGAGATCCATTTTCAGTTAATGTGTATAAAATAGGACAGCTGAGGAAGACAAGCTCATGGAAATATAAACGGACGAGGCTTTGAAATAACAGTTCAAGGAACAATCCCTTGCAAATTTCTGAGCTCACTTACAAATAGGTTAAAAGGTTAGAGGTTAAAACAGGTTTTCGGAACATATTAAAAAGGATTTTGAAAGTATTGATGCCTTTCGTAACGACATAATTGTATTCAAAAGTCATGCTCTTGTTGATCTTAAAAATAGGTATAAAAACCGTTTGAATTCAAAATACAAGTTTCAGCAATTAACTCCGAAATAACAAAGTTTGTAAACAAAATGCAGTAGCAGCCGTCTCAATAAAGAAAGTCAACAGTTCAAGTGAATTTACAATTAATTTTGACACTGGTGTAGGACCGTCTTGTAAGCCTCAGAGGGTATACATAAACATTTGAGAGGACGGATTAAAGAGTTCCGGTAAAACTGATTCAAGTCAGGTCATCCCATAACCGGTGAGGTCGTTGGGGTACACATGAAGACATTCTCAGAACCCCACACCACCCTTCTGCGTCAGCGGCCGATGCCTGTGCCTCTTCTGGTCGGAGATTGGTCCATTCTTTTATGCTGTACCTTGCACCTCTTTTTGGGACAGCCTCTCGTCGTCTGCCTTGCACCTTTCCATGCATGATCGAATTTGCAAGACCATTTGATCTCGATATGTGACCGTACCAAGCGAGTTTTCTTCTTTTGACAGTTGCCAAGAGGGTCTTCAAAAGGCCCTATTGCTGTTATAATTATGTCTCGTATTTTCTCATTTGTAACTCGATCTCTGTACGTGACATTTAAAAATCTTCGGAAACATCTCATCTCCAAGGCCTGTATCCTTCGTTGAAGATCAGTTGAAACCGTCCATGTCTCAGAAACATAGAGGAATATTGACAGGATAAATGTACACATTAATCTGATTTTCTTACTTAGTGCTGACCGTTTATCTTGTCAGATTTTGTTAAGCCATGCAAGCTGATTCAGATGGATATATATTCGATAAACATAATTTACTTGTAAGTGAACATTAGTGAGCATTGTTTCACTCTCACAATGTGAACATTATCAACTTGTATTCGTAATTTCTGCCTAATCAGTGGTGGTACTTTCCTAGGTTGCGTAAAGAAGGATATGTAAGGAAAATAAATTAGAAGAGTTGCAGATATGGAGGATTCATTAACATTGAACCGCAAGAGAATATGTGTTTTTTGTCCTTGTTTAACGTGGGTCCTCTGTAACAACATGATAAGACCCACTGATCCGGAGTAAAGGACCAATTGTAGCGTTGGACATATGTTTTACATAACGGGAGTAACAGGAAGTGATAATGAAGAGAGTAATAGATGGACATTCGTCTGGAATTGTTAAGGGACGGCGACGAGCTAGGTAACGGAACAAAACAAGAACCTGCAACATTGATTAATGGACAGATATGATCATCAGTCCCGTAACCTAGAAGGTCATTGAGGCACCGTTACTGTAGTTCGTCGAGCCAGTTCCCACCATACGTCTCGATTTTTCGCCAGGGTATTAGTTTCAGCTATAGACATTCAGGTCCACTCTTTTATAATGTCCTCCTATCTCTAGTTTGGTCTCCCTCTCCCACGCTTCCCAGGACGGTCTTGGTCAGCCCCACTGATCGTGATATATGTCCATACCGTGTCAATTTTCGTGTTTTTACTACAGTCAATAGGTTTTTATACTGGCCTAACTCCTTCCTAACAATTTCAAGAACACTCTCATTTGTAACGTGATCCAGATATGAAATGTCAAGAATTCTTCGCAAGCATCTCATTTCTATTGCGCAAATTCTACGTTCTATAGAGTCCAAGTCTCACACGTGTAGAGGTATACCGACAGATAAGGAGCTGTCAATAGTAGAATTGATGAAAATGAATTTTATTGCCACCAAAGGAATATCGCACATTAGAGTGACAAGGCCAATCATGAAAGGCTTACGTCTAAATTTTGAATTATGATGGAGTGGAAGCACAACGCACTTTTGTTATGGAGGGGTCCGAAATGAGAGCAAAGAATCGTAACACTGTAACCTGCAAGGCGTGTCACAGAATGTGATTACCGTGAGTTGGGAAAAGAGCCTGTTACCCTATCCTGCTGAATCCATACACGCCAAGAACGAGAAAATGGCGAACCCTGCACTTTAAAGCAGAAGAGAATTGGCGAAGTCAAGTCTGACTAGCGTACAATAAAGCTATCAGTGTCCTAGCATTTGTAGTGCAGGCAGTATAAGCAAATCTAATAACCGACAGAAAGAAACGCTCATGAAGATGGACACGAAAGAAGTAGTCCCACAATCTGGAATAAGAAGGGGATAACGTAGAGACTGAAACCGTAGAAACATATCTCTCTCTTTCTTTCTTTCTTTCTCTCTCTCTCTCGCTCTCTCTCTCTCTCTTTCTCTCTCGCTCTCTCTCTCTCTCTCTCTTTCTCTCTCTCTTTCTCTCTCTCTCTTTCTCTCTCTCTCTCTCTCTCTCTCTCTCTCTCTCTCTCTCTCTCTCTCTCTCTCTCTCTCTCTCTCTCTCTCTCTCTCTCAGTCACACGGGAAAAATGTTTGCAAAGACACAACAAAATGCGAGCAATGCCCATAATTGAATTCCAGCTAAACGATGCACAGTACGGATTTAGTAATTACCCAGACTGTACCGACGCAATGTTTGAGTTGGGACAGATGTGCAAACAGACTATTGAACACAGTAGGGTACGGAGAGTTGTCTTTGTTGACCTGCAGGATTTTTTAATACATTATGTCCAACAGAACAAATTGGGGGGGGGGGGGGGGGGGGGATTCTTGAAGACCACGAAGTACAGCGGCTGCTGTAATTATTAGACAGCATAGGAGAATTTGTATTTTCTTTTGTTATGGTTATTTTGTTTTGCTTTTTGTTTGTTAAAATGTCAAAGCTATGTGAGGACTGAATATCAACATGAGAAAGTCAAAGCTATGTTAGGACATAATATCAACATGAGAAAAGTCAAAGCTATGTAAATATCAACATGAGAAAAGTCAAAGTTATGTGAGGTCTGAATATCAACATAAGAAAAGTCAAGCTCATAAAACCAACTCGATCAACAAAGAACAATCATGCTGGAGTGAGACCCGTTTGAAGAGATGGATGTCTATACCTGTTGTTGTTGTTGTTGTTGTTGTTGAACGCCACAATGGGTAGGTTTACTCTTCTGTGTGCCCTAAAAAGAACGTTAAGTGGCGGGTTGTCGTAGCTTTCCTCACATCCCGAGCGTGCTGATGAAGGTGGACCTGGATCCTCCAGGCTGTTGTGCTATGCTTGGCTTCATCTGCGTGTCGCTCACTACTAAGGGATCACGTCGAACCTACCGTTTTTAGTCAGACTGTTGTCTACGACAACATCCCGTTTCCAGGTCGACTTACGAGGAGGTAAGGTGATAGTCTTGGCCAGTATATTACTCCAGGGCCTGGCTAACATGGTCTGATCAGCGTTTTTTACCTGACCAGACGTTAGCCTCATCGTCCCGCCTATACCTGTACGGGCAGCATAATTGACACATAATCGATAATTGAATTGGTTATAGAGATGATTATGTATAAACCAGAACTGGGAAGGCACGAGTGACATTCCTGACATTAATCAACATGTGGAGATCTAGAGATATTAGGATTCATACTAAAGTATGTTCACGAACAGTCATGACCTGTGTTAAGTGACGTATGGGGGCGGAGACAGGGAGAACAGCCAAGGCCATACCACAAAGACTACAATCGTTTCTTTAGAGATGCCTACGAAGGGTAATGGGCATAAAGCGATAGAACATGGTTTGAATGAGAATCGTTCGGAAAGGATCGAATAACCGCCCCTGAACAACAAATTAAGAGGAGACAATATAGCTGGACAGCCCATACGACGAGGAAGGCCCCATCCAAACATAGACAGGCATGCTCGCATGTACAATATTCAAGGGAAGACTGCAGGTTTAGACCTACACGTGCACGGAGAAGAGAATGTCAAGAAGAAACTATGAATAAATGGTAGCACTTGGAGAGAGTCAGAAATAATTACCCGAAACCTGGTACGCTGCAGTCATGTGGTCAATGGCGTATGCACTGATGGAACGATGGGTTTTGATTGATTGATGAGAGAACACCACGTGGGCTTACACATTCACTTGAAGCTACAACCGGTGGGCTGTAAGGATGCATTTGTATTCAAGATGTTTTTCATTGCTTGAACGGACATGACAACACTAGGAGACAACAGGCAATACTTACACATTGAACACAAATAATTATGACAATACTAGGGCAAGAAACAGCCCATAATGACAGCACTAGCCCATGAAACAGCCCATAATGACAACAGTAACATTTGAAACAGTCCATAATGACAACACTAACACATGAACAGCCAATAATGACAGAACTAACACATGAAATAGCCCATAATGACAACAGCAACACATGAAACAGCCTATAATGACAACATAAGGGCATGAAACAGTCCATAATGACAACACTAATACATGAAACAGCCCATAATGACGGCACTAACACATATACCAGCCCATAGTGACACCACTAATAAACAGCCCATAATGACAGCACTAGCACAGGAAACAGCCCATAATGACAACAGTAACACATATAACAGCACATAATGACAGCACTAACACATGAAACAGCCCATAATGACAGCACTAGCACATGAAACAGCCCATAATAACAACACTAGCACATGAAACAGCTCATAATGACAGAACTATCACATGAAACATACCATTATGACAACGCTAGAACAGAAAACAGCCCATAATGACAACACTAGCACATGAAACAGCTCATAATGACAGAACTATCACATGAAACAGACCATTATGACAACGCTAGCACAGGAAACAGCCCATAATGACAACAGTAACACATATAACAGCACATAATGACAGCACTAACACATGAAACAGCCCATAATGACAGCACTAGCACATGAAACAGCCCATAATAACAACACTAGCACATGAAACAGCTCATAATGACAGAACCATCACATGAAACAGACCATTATGACAACGCTAGAACAGGAAACAGCCCATAATGACAACAGTAACACATATAACAGCACATAATGACGGAACTAGCACATGAAACAGCCCCTAATGACAAAACTAACACATGAAACAGCCCATAATGACAACACTAGCACATGAAACAGCCCATAATGACAACACTAGCACATGAAACAGTGGATAATGACAGAACTAGCACATGAAACAGCCCATAATGACAGAACTAGCACATGAAACAGCCCATAATGACAATAGTAATACATAAAACAGCCCATAATGACAACAGTAACACATGAAACAGCCCATAATGATAACAGTAACACATGAAACAGACCATACTGACATCACTAACACATGAAACAGACCATACTGACAACACTAACACGTGAAACAGACCATACTGACAACACTAACACATGAAACAGACCATACTGACAACACTAACACATGAAACAGACCTTACTGACAACACTAACACATGAAACAGACCATACTGACAACACTAACACATGAAACAGACCATACTGACAACACTAACACATGAAAAACCCATTACGCAGACGATCAGTATGGCAGACCAAAACATCAAACTATCTAAATGACCTTAATGAAGCATGCCAGAAATGTCAATTGTAAAGCAAACACACAAACATAGGTCATGAAATTCAGCGAAACAGAGGGCCGAAACAGAGGGCCCAAAGAGTCAGTTAACGGGATGACACGACTCACAGCTGACAGCTTGTATCAAGTCAGCTGACCAGAGCTGTCGCCGACTCTATTCTCCCTCTTCGTGGTAACAGGCTGAATCCGTGCAGGCTGACTGAGAGATTGAGTATGACAGCAACCCTAAAACGTACCGGGTGTGGGAGAGGTGTTATATCTATACCGGTAATAAAGTAGCAACACATTTTATAAGGACGAAAGCAGAAAAACGAACAAGAAGAAAAAGAAGATGATAAAAAATAACAAGAAGAGCAAGAACAAGAAGGGCAAGAGCAAGAGGAAGAAGATGCACAAAAAATAACTCGAAGAAGAAGACGAAAAAGAAAATAAGACACAAACATGATCAAAAACTAATCAGAAGAAATTTACATCAGAAGACGAAGAAGGAGGAGGCCATGTACCCATTGGTAGATAGTCTGTCACTAACAAGAGATGAGCAAAGATAGTCTGTCGCTAACAAGAGATGAGCAAAGATAGTCTGTCGCTAACAAGAGATGAGTAAAGATAGTCTGTCGCTAACAAGAGATGAGCAAAGATAGTCTGTCGCTAACAAGAGATTAGTAAAGATAGTCTGTCGCTAACAAGAGATAAGCAAAGATAGTCTGTCGCTAATAAGAGATGAGCAAATATAGTCTGTCGCTAACAAGAGATTAGTAAAGATAGTCTGTCGTTATACCAGACACCCATTTATATCAGTATCGACTAAAACGTATTGATAACAGTATACGCCGAGGACCTAAGTCCTGATAATATATCGTTTTACCACTCAGTTCAGTTCAGCTACGCCTGGTTTCCATTGCTCGGATCCTACGGGACAATTTTAAAACGGCTGATGATTTAAGGTCGATTGCTCGCAGCCACCACCCGCTCTTCATATTAAGTTTACATTTGACCTCCTAATGAATGTAAACTGTTGCTTTACCAAAATCCAATTTCCTAAAAACCATTCTGCCAGTTGCTGACCCATCGTTTCGATTCTGTTGCTTGTCACAGGAGTGGGAAAGTTTTAAAACAGTTCTAGAAACGCTAAAAGAGGAATGTGTTCCATGTAGGGAGGTAAACCCCAAGCTTAAAAAGTGGATAACTAGATTTGTAGTGAAATGTAGAAGTGCAAAAAATAAAGCATGGTAAAAATATATAGAGGCAGGTAAATCAAAAGAAACATATGTAAAATATTTGGACAAGCAGAACATATCTCAGAAAGCGAATAAAACAGCAAAAATAGACTTTGAAAAAAAACTTGCTCAGAGGATCAAGACTGACAGTAAAAGCTTCTTTTCTTATGTTAGAAATAAACAAAGAACGAAAGACAAAGTAGGCCCTCTCATAGACAGTACAGGGAAAATAATAAGTGAGAATAGGGAGGCTGCTAATCTGCTTAATCAGTACTTTGGCACAGTCTTCACAAAGGAGGACTGCTCCGAGATCCCAGAGCCTATAGATATTTTTCAAAGAGACATGGATACAGCGGGATTAAGATCAATCTGTATTACAGAGGAAATGGTTTTTAAAAAATTGGAGGGGTTGAAAGTGAATAAATGTCCAGGTCAAGATGGTATTCACCCAAAATTGCTGTATGAAATTAAAAACCAACTAGCAAAACCATTGGCTATATTATGTTCTCAATCACTTACAAAAGGGATTGTTCCACGGGATTGGAAAGATGCAGGAGTGATCCCCTTATTCAAAAAAGGCAAAAAATCAGATCCGGCAAATTATAGACCGGTGAGTTTAACGAGCATAGTCTGTAAATTGTTAGAGTCAATAATCAAAGAAAACATTGTAATGCATTTAGAAAAATTTAATCTAATTAGAAATAGTCAGCATGGGTTTACTAGAGGGAGATCATGCTTAACAAATCTATTAGAATTCATGGAGGAGGTTACTAAAATCATAGATAAAGGGGAGCCAGTGGATGTTATTTATCTAGACTTTGCAAAGGCCTTTGATAGAGTACCTCATCAAAGATTATTTCGAAAGTTAAAATCACATGGAATAGGTGGCGAAGTTGCCAAATGGATTGAAAATTGGTTAACAGGAAGAAGGCAGAGGGTGGGCATAAATAAGGAGTACTCTGAGTGGAGTGAAGTGAAAAGTGGTGTGCCACAGGGCTCGGTTTTGGGACCAATTTTGTTCTTGATATATATAAATGATTTGGACATTGATATGAGATCCATGATTGCAAAATTTGCTGATGACACAAAACTATGCAGTAGTGTCTCATCTAAAGCGGAAGTGGATATATTGATGTCGGATTTAGATAAAATTCGAGAATGTTCTGTAAGCTGGCAAATGGAGTTTAATGTAGATAAATGTACAGTCATCCACATGGGTAGATCCAATATGGAACATAAATACAGAATGGGAGAAAACAATATTAGAAAGATAGATAAGGAAAGGGACCTAGGGGTTATAATAGATCATACAGGAAAGGTGAGTGAGCAAGTTAAGGTAGCAGTGAAAAAGGCAAATGCAATGTTAGGTATGATAAAAAGAAATATTAAACATAGGAGCAAGGAAGTGATCGTCAAACTGTATAAAGCTTTAGTTAGACCTAGATTGGAGTACTGTGTACAGGTGTGGAGTCCTTATCATAGAGGGGACATAAACATGCTAGAAAGAATACAAAAAAGAGCGACAAAGATGATAGTTGGATTCCAGAATTACAGTTATGAGGAACGACTCAGAAAAACGGGCCTACAGTGTGTCGAAGAGAGAAGAATTCGTGGTGACTTAATACAGGTTTATAAGATGATCAGAGGAATCGATAAATTAGACTATAACAAGTTTTTTTAAAATACAGCCACCTACAATAACACGAGGGCATAGCTGCAAGCTGATTAAAGAGAGGTCCAGGTTAGATATTAGGAAATATTTTTTTAGTCAGAGAGTGGTGTCTGCTTGGAATGCATTGCCAGGGGAGGTGGTGGAGGCAGGGACAGTTAATGCGTTTAAGAATAAACTGGATGCGCATAGATTTTAGAGCAAGGTGATGTAAATGTAACTGGTTGTATACAGACTCTGCAGGGTCTTCTAAACCAGTATAAAGACGTTAAGTTAAGTCAAGTTAAGTAGATGACGGAGCATAGCGGTCGTGTAAATTATCATAGGGTTACAATTGGACGGTGCTGTCAAAATTCATTTTAACGTTGTCACACGTATGCATTGGCACCATTAATTCAGGTGGGAATCTTATTTAGAGGCGATCAGCGATAGTCCAACGGATGCATGTCTTGTATCATTGACCTTTTAGCCGGGCACTTGCAACCAATGTATGTACGTGAGGTTCCACTTGCACTGAGCAGGAGCGTGGATGAATCTTCCTGCCATTAGTAGTTAATCGATGCAAACATGATAAGGTCGTTACGAACGTTGACATTTGATGCGTTGCTAACACCGTAGCCACGTCACGTGCAAGCGACATTTGATTGTGTAGACATTTGACAGAAGCGTGGCGGGCATGTGAGGCCAAGAAATCAGTATAAAGTTACTCGGAGTCACCAGTGAGGGCTAACCAAAATGGTTGTTTTTAGTTTTTAATAGACAAACACTAGAGAAAAGTAGACCAGCAGTCTGTTAGGCGCCATCTATGTTGCTCTAAACGAACCACCTGACCTTGCAGGTGTTATATCGTGTCACACAGTTAGTCGCCTCTTACGTCATGCTATCTGTGGGACAGTGGTGCTATTCTTGTCCTTGGCATTCACAAAGACCCTGACAGACCACTCGAGGTTTCTCAGGACCATGATCGAGAGTCGGAACTTGGTAAGCATATATTGGCTCTAGAATTGCCACAGTTATCCGAGTAAGATCTTGTCATCTAATGAGCCTCGACTGATTTCACCGATTCACTTAGCAGAGGCGGTATATCGGCTTTTTTCTTACAATGCCAAAGAGCTGATATACTGGCTTGGTCAATTGTCGTACAAATGCAAACAACTTTTTGAATACCGAGTTTACCTTGTAATTGTGCCTGTACTTTTTAGTGGCAGTTTCACCTTACAAGAATAATATGTCTCAAGAGGCCCAACATATATTGGAGTTCATTCAAGGTTTCATCGTGAGACAGGGTGAACTTAGATATGCAAAGAATAATATTTGAGGCAAGCCTATGACTACTGGCATGATTAACCAGACTTCCATGACACGTGAGGCAGCCAGACCTAACCGACGGTCGTTTCCTCTCTCACTCGATTGCCCAGGCAGGATTTGCAGTAAAAAATAAAACGTGTCCTTAGACCTGGCGATTTCTGAAACCCAAATATACCGCTGGTCGCCTGTCAACAACAGAAGCGCTGCATCGGCAGGTCGGGCCTCTAGTTATGATCTATTACCGCCATGAGAATTGTGTTCTGTTTCGCATCGACGTTATTGTACCCCTGGCAGACCCACAATTCCCTGTCAGTAAAGGGCGAAGGGCACCTGATAATTGCATGTAGTTCACTGGTTGCAGACGCTCGCGCTCCGGCCTCTAAGGCGCCTTCTCTGTTGGAACCCCATATGATTTCAAAACATATCAATATGTGCATCGCCGATTCATTGATTGCGGGGGCCCTCACCCAAGAACCGACCGTTGATGCAAGTTCAGAATGTCACCTCTATCTATTGCCAATTTCACAACTACAGATGACGCTGGGGCCAGGTTAACGGATCTTGCATTACCACAGACCACATCACGACAAGGACAGTAGATCACACAATGTTCCAAAGGATCGATGCCTCTATGTATGTTATCTACTTATCTTAGTCTCTCTATATCTCCCGAAGCAAAGATTGAGAGTATAAGACTATTACGGAACTCATTCCAATAGTTTCTAACAGACAAAGTAGCTGCCTCGATCTCCGCTCGGGATCAAGATGCTGAGCAGCGCATGAGCTGCAGTGGTCAGCGACCCATAGCTGGCTGCTAGCGTCAGGGCCAGCGAACCATAGCTGCCAAGACCCTTCTACACCTCCACGCGGTGATCCTGAATAACAGGCTGCAGTAAGGCAGATTGGCTAAGGAGAAGGGATCGAAGAAGAAATGCTAATCCGGTACTAAAAAAATGCTTGCTGAAGTCGGATGTGTTGGACCGAAAGGTGCAAATATCGCAGCCAAGCTGTAAACTACGACACAACGCATTCCGTTCTCTGGACTACATTCTGCTACTTACCCTTTCAGGGTTTGGTAGTGGGAGATTGAGAACGAACGAAGAAAGAAGAAGAAGAAGAAGATCTCCGTTCTCGTGCTGGATGTTGTTGTAATGTGTGCACCGGTCCGCTCAACAACGACCCTGCCTCTCAGTCTAGCAGAGAAGCCCCAGTCGGATCTCTTGCCGGGGCTACACTAATCCATCGGTGTATATGGCAGTATCAACATCACCAAGGTGGGCTGTATGGTTGAGTGGTACAATGCTCGCTTTTCACGGCAATGATACCAGGTTCAATGGCAGCTTTTGACACGTTCCAGTCGATCCAGTTGTAAATAGTTATCTGCAGTAGTTCTGTATAAGGGAATGAAGCGAGAAGGAAACTAGCCGCGACACGACATAAATAGTTCTGGCCTATTACAACGAAGTCTCTAACATTTCATCCACGACCTGCTATGGCCCTACCATGACATTTCTTATTCCCAGGAACAGGTCTCCATTTGTCCACACTAAACACATATTTATGTCCCATACGCGTCATTTATAACCGCTTTCATCTTTCAGCTGGGACGCCCAACCGTATTGATCGTTTATGACTGGCAAAAATGGTCTGCCATGTTGGAAACTGATGCGTTCAAATATACGCAGTGACCGTACAAACACATCACCTTAACAGAATCTCGCTTTGTCTACCTCCTGTCGATACACGACAACAAAACGACAGATGTCGCGAAACATTTAGCAAACTTTAGAATGTGTAGAGTTAACGGAGGGAGCTATATTATATCCCAGCAGTGATGCGTGTAATAGTGAATGTGGACATGTGGTAGCTTCATTTGAATTGTCAAGATCAAATTACAGAGGTGTGTGGCAGGCGTCCATTTATTTCTTTACAGAGAATTAATGAGGATTCAAGGGCTAGCCGCTACTAAGTACCAGCAACAAAATATTAAGCCGCGATTTCTGTCGATTTAATGTATATGTTTCACGCATTGATTTTTTTACTGTCCGCGTGTAGTGTCAGCAAGAAAGTAGGTTCATTCTGTGTCCACTCGATGTACATAGCCTTGAATTCCCTACCAATTTCCTGTAAACAAATGAGGTTCTTGAATATCTGAAACCGGACCTATAATTTTCTGCAAGTGACCCTGACTTACAATATGTTCGAATTACGAACCCCCTACTCTTACGTCATTTCTGAATGATCCGTCTAACGTACACCGTTCTTCGTAGTGTCTTTTCTTGTGAGGATTGGGACCATGTCTATAGATGTCTCTAACGCAAGATACCTGCACCAAATCATACTGTGTGCTCTTGCAGTGCTGGTACATAAAACAATTTAATTTTACATTACCAGAATGCTAACCTCGTACACAACACTCTGCAGTCACCTTTTACGACATACTTGAGAATACAGTGGCGTTATTCCTTCTTCCACGAGAAGGTCTCCCTGGATCTTCCAAGCCAAAAGTCGTACATACGACCGACTGTATAAACTATGATTATGAGAGAGTGCCGCACGGAGATGCAATCATATTTCATGTGATATTTGCAAGAGCTTTGAAATTGTTTACTCATGTCCCTGTAGTATTTCTTTACCTCCATTGACCCATAGTGTTCTTGGTCTACCTCTTTTCTGAGCACTTCTGACTGATGTTGTAGATTACAACGAGTCCAAAGAGTCCAAAGTTTATCAAGATATCTTATAAGATGTCAAAACCATTAAATCATCGGTATCTATATGTTATATGTCATACGTAGGACTGATCCCGTCTGCTGTATTTTTCCATTTCTTATTCTGTCTCTTCTAGTGGCTGTGTCAACGTTAGCGATAATCTCATTTCACATGTTGCGATGTCTTGTTCTTGTGCCACGGTCAGTGTCCATGTCTGACACTTTTAACAGAAAGCTGGTATTCATATATGTTGTCCGTTTATCCTTTTGTCTTCATTGGAATGTTATGATGTTTTAATAATGGTGAAAGGGTTGCATGTCCCTGGATTTGCTTTTTTAGATGCGTATTCATTCTTCTTGCCCATTAAGCATGGATGAACATGCATGTTGTGCTGCTAGCAACACAATTCTTATTGTTAACGTGTTATTTTTGTTATTTCTAAGACATTAACAACTTCTAACTAACCGTATTGTCACCCAGGTCGATATCACACTCCCCTCTCCCTCTCTCCTTCCCCAATTACTTCTTCAGTGGCAATGTTTGACATTGATATCCCGACTTTGATATGAATATGCTGTTTATCAGCCGCCCTAATCTTGACAAGGGTACCGACATTAATAGGAATAAAATCACTTTTTTTTCTATTTCAAATGGTGCTGCATAGAAACTGGTTGATATGGAATCTCCATGCAATCTCTCACCCACAATGCCCTCCCAGGATGGATAATTCATTTACAGACCGGGTTACAGTGTCAGAATCGGAAATGGGAATTGGGAAGTGGATTTCGCGTGCCAGATAGCATTCTCGAATTTCGGATCCACGGATGACATTCATAACTAATTTACTTGTTATTGGTTGTTCGTGTAGTTGGTCTTGCAGTAGTCAGATACATCATCTAACGTGGAAACTGTCAACAACTGGGTTGTTGTAGCTTAGAGGCAAAGCGCTTAGCTTCTCAAGCAGTGAAAGTGCGAAACGGTGAGGTTTGGAAACCCGCAAGATTCAGGTGTCACATGGACTCAAGACAGGTGGGAACATTAGCGTCTAGTCATATCGGAGATTGACGAAAAACTCGAAAGTCTCATGTACACGCAGTGTTCGAAAAAGAACCCTTGTCAGCTGAAAATCTATAAGAGCAGTCTATTTGCCACAATCTTTGACAAACTTAAGAAAGATAATGACATTCCTACCTTCCCCGGACCTAGTAAGTTGTCGGTAGTCAAATCGATTTTAGTAGATAACGTACTAGTGATAGCTGCGGCTACCTGGCAGGAGACGTACACCTGGCTGTTTTAATACCGGGATTCCAAGTTAAAAACATGCACTTACAACGGTGCAATTATGTACATAACATAAGCCTGCTATACGAACAAAAGGTTTTCGTTATGGGAAGATGACAAAGGAGATGGGACTAATTAACACCTCTAACGGGTTTCAGTCGAAACTGTTGCCTGGTCAAAATAAACGAGGAGAAAACCACGTGCACAATATTCTCGCTCTCATTAAAACCCCAAAGTACCAAATTAAGTCTGAATGGCAAAATCCTGCAGCCAAACGACAACCCAACCTATCTGGGAGTCACATTTGATCGGCGCATGACATGGAAAAGTCAGATTGAGAGAAACCGAATGAAAGCCAGAGAAAGGATGGCGATCATGAGGAAACTTGCTGGCACAAGCTGGGGAGCAGACGAAGGCATACTAAAGAAACTGTACACTGGAAGAGTGAGACCAGTTCTCGAGTATGGCATTGCGGCATGGACAACCGCAGCGAAGGCGAACTTCGATAAAGTTAACAAACTTCAAAACCAAGCCATGAGAATTATAACAGGTGGCATGAAGTCAACGCCAATTGTAGAACTTGAAAAGATTACAAAACTGCAATCCATGACCGATAGAAGAGACTGCAGAGCCCAGCTGCAGTCAGAGAAACTCAGAAGACTGACGGACCATCCAATGTACCAGAGACTAAACAATTTGGGAAATGGGAAACTAAAGCGGAGAAACTTTGCAGAAATAGCCAAAGCAAAGATGCACGAAGATCCCATAAACGCACTAACAACACCAAAACCCATCACTACTGTACGAAAACCTACTTGGAAGCAGGATATATTTCCAGAGGTGGTAGAAAATATACCAGGTATTGCAAACAAAAACTGCCAGAGTGAAAAAGAAAGGAGAGACACTACCCTAAGCTTCATAACGAAAAGCTACCCAAGCATGGACTGGACCCATGCATACACCGATGGTTCTGTAACAAACACTACACAGAACGGAGGGGCAGGAGCATTCCTGAACCTACCAAATGGCAGGAAAATAACACTGTCATTCGCTACTGGTAAGTACACAAGCAATTTCAGAGCAGAGGCAGAGGCACTGAGGGCGGCAGTGGAAGAAATGGTAACACACAGTGAAAATGAGAGCCATATAGTCCTGCTGACAGATGCTCTCGAAGTAGTCACAGCGCTAAAAAGCCAGAAAAACACTGAGCTTAATGACTTAAGAGCAGCACTCTGCAAACTGTGCCAGCAGTCCGCACCAAAAAGGGTAGTGGTACAGTGGGTTCCGTCACACTGCAACATCCAAGGCAACGAGGAGGCAGACAGACTGGCAAAAGAAGGTGCAAGGCTACCACAAACAGATACCAGTATGACGTACGAAGAGTCAAAACGGCTTATCAAAGCCAGATACATGTCCAAATGGGAAACCGAACATACTGGTTACACCAAAAACGATGGCTATTACCAGTTGAACCGAAGAGAGCAGGTCGTCGTCTTCAGACTTCGCACTGGCCACAACAGACTGAGGTACCACCTATTAAACAAATTGAAGATAGGGTGTACCGACGAATGCCCGTGCGGTACTGGTAAAATGACCACTGAACATCTGCTGCAGAACTGCCCGACATACGAGGATCAGAGAGAGCAGATGTGGCCATTGCCAGTGGAACTGCAAGACAAGCTCTATGGTAGTGGCGAGAGTCTCAGGATGACCGCCGCTTTTTTCGAGAAAATAATGGTTACTGTCTGACTGTGTACGCAGAAGAAGAAGAAGAAGAAGAAACTGTTGCGGGCTGCAGGGAATATGATAGATTGAGTTAACAAATTAGCAATTAGACGTATGTGTTCATAGCGCCAGATAGTGAAGGAGAGGAGAGATTGGGAGAAGAGAGTTGAGGATAAAAGATATATAAGAGAAGAGAGCGTAGGAGACGAAGGAGGGGAGGGGGTAGAGGAACTTGTAAAACGATAGAGACAAAAATGAGAAAGAGGGATAAATATGGAGAATAATATGAGGGGAAAAGAGAGTGATGGATAGAGGAGGGAGAATATGGGAAGCTAAGAGAAAGAGGAGAGATACAGAGCGAGAGGGAGAAGCGAAGAAACAAAATACAAATATAATGAAAAAGAAAAAAAGGTGTAACAATTAGTTTAAAAGAAGATGAAAAAAAAAAGATTAGAGGGAAGAAGAGGAGAAAGGTGTGGTGGGTGTGAAGTATAATAATAATAAGAACAAGAACAAGTAGAAGAAAGGACAAAAGAGAGGAACAAGAAGAAAAAGAAGAAGAGAGAAGAGTATAATAATATTTACAATAATAAGCAGAAGACGAAGAAAAGAAGAACAACAAAAAGAAGAAGAAGAAGAGGATGAAGAAGAAGAAGAATAAAACAAATAAGAAAAAGAAGGAAGAAGAAGAAGAAGAAGAAGAAGAAGAGGAAGAAGAGGAAGATAGATGACTGTTTTCCCAGTAAACAAAGTCTCCATGTAAACATTAATAACACGAAGACTTCCAGGAATCATTGACTGCAGTCCTGACTTAGCCCCATCCTGAAGTTCCTTCATCCGTATAACATGTCCAGAGTCACACACACAAGACATGCCAGATATGAGAGTCTACACGCGGACAAACACTTTCTGCGGCCCGGGTGTCACGATATTAAATGGGGATAGAGACTGTAACTTAATTACACTTTCAGAGAGCTCTCCAGCCGTTGTCTGTTGGCTTATAAGCCTGTGATCTGTGGTAACTTTGCTCCTTCAAGTTTGACACTTCGTTTCTGTGGTAACTTTGCTCCTTCAAGTTTGACACTTCGTTTCTGTGGTAACTTTGCTCCTTCAAGTTTGACACTTTGTTTCTGTGGTAACTTTGCTCCTTCAAGTTTGACACTTCGTATCTGTGGTAACTTTGCTCCTTCAAGTTTGACACTTCGTTTCTTCGTTAGGTTCATTGTGATGACCCGTTCTCTTTTAGTCTTAGTCAACCTGTACTTCTACAGGTCCCAGCTATGACGTGAGTTGGATGTAGCTGGGAAGAGGATTTCCTGCCCAACGGGCTAGGCTCCAGCAGCTTATTACTCCGCTGCGTTAAGACAAATGCCGCGGAGAGTGGTAAACCGATGTGCGATCCATCTTAATAGACTCAAACACTAGAGAAAGTAGACCCACAGTCTGTTAGGCGCCATCTATGCTGTTCTTAGCAGACCACCTAATCATGGTACAGTGTTATGTTATGTCGAACTGTTAGTCACCTCCTACGACATGCTCTCTGTGGGGCAGTGGTGCTATTCTTGACCTTGTCATACACTAAGATCCCGGCGGACCACTGGGGACACATGTTCTCTGTAATGCCTATAATGCTCTCAAAGTCGGGAGGGAGACGGAAGATGGGGCTCTCTATTATAACGAATTATTGTCTAGGCATTAGCAACACATGCCTGGGTGATACTTGAGGTGAGCGAATATGACAACTGTAACCTTACTTCATTACAGACAATTGTTGTCGAGAAAGTATTTGCAACCTCATTGTACTAGCCCACAGCGTCTTTATGAACTCAGTTGACCAGTTCCCTTCCTCTCTGCCTTTCCTTCCCTAACAGTAAGACATGTACCCATCTATAGCAGCGTCAACTGGAGAGTGCTGATATCGGGAGAGGAACGTGGTACTGTTGCTGAGACAAAGGATCTGTCTACCACTGCGCTGCCTGCGACACTTCCTAGGCGTTTAATAGAGCAGCAGAGAGATAGCCCCTTAGGCACATACTCTGACAGGTCTCCCACGTGTGTGCACCCTCCTTGTGCTGGAAGAACAGATATTGTCTTATCAAGGTCACTCCACGCAAGACTACCATATTCCCAAAGCTATTTTTTTATGGACAGCTGTTGGCTGAGGTTCAAACATTTGTGCAAACGGAACATGAAGTCACTGGACATAAGTCCGACATTGTGGAAAAACATGGCTGCAGATCGATCAAGGCAGAGATGCACTTTGGTCAAGTGAAAAGACAACGAAGTAAAGAGAATTTAATAACAACTAAGTAGAGAGTATTTATTCAAATGGCGCAGATACCTATTTCAGTAGTGACTGAAATGTAATACTTACTTACCACTACCGGAATCAGAGGGCCAAATGCCTTCCAATCGTGTAGTTAAAGGGCTGAAGGGAAACGGTGTGGGTTCGAGCCCCACAGGTTTTAAGCCACCCTTAGTCTCAAAGAGGTGGGACCAGAGTGGCTGCATCCGGAATTACCTGCGGTCGTCTTGACAAATGTCTTGCAGCTGGTCCAATAAAGTCCTGGACTAGAAAGTGAGGTTGATGAACAGCGCAGCTTCTTCCTCTCTATAATCCAAATACAGCGGAAGTTACATTATCAAGACAGAACCTGTTTGATGATGTCGCCATCATTGTTTGCAATGGACAACTAATTTTATAGACGACTAAAGAGGGTTATGCATGGGGCTGGCAATCTCGCCCCTTAAAACCATTACTAATTAAACCACCAATGAGGGGACGGCGTGGCCTAGTGGATAAGTGGCACGGCTCACAATCCGAAGGTGCTGGGTTCGATCCCCATCACAGCACCGGCCGTTACCCCGGGGAAGCAAACCCTTAGAAAATGCAGGAGGAAGCAGACCCTTACATAAAATGCATGCTGAAGTCGGATGCATTGGGCCGACAGGCGCAAAATAAAAACCACAGTGCAACGCACACACGCATTGGGGATTACAGAAATAAGGCGAACGCAAAAAAAAAAAAAAAAAAAAAAAAAAAAAAAAAAAAAAAAAAAAAAAACCCACCAATGCTTACGATATGATACAGGCTTCCTGTAAGAGGACAAGTTGTAATGGTGGGTATTATTGTTCGCAGCCAACAGATAATGATACAACAAAGAGACTACACAGAGGAGAACAAAGTCTCATCGTTCACTTGCGAACAGAACACTTTAGAGTCAATAGCCACTTAAACCGCGTCAACCCTCAGCACTTGCCCTAATGCAGACATTGATATCACCCTGATGAAACAGTTAGACACACTCGTTGAGTGCAAAGCGATTGCAGACAAGAGGAAACGATTCTTCTACGCGTTGCCGGAATCGCAAATTCACTGTAGGCACAGAGGAACAACCGAAGAAGACCTATAATTAGGAATGGCGGGAGAGACGAGACTAACGTCCGGTCAGACAAAACATACTGATTAGATTATGTTAGCCAGGGTCAGGGGAAACATACTGATTAGACTATGTTAGCCAGGGTCAGGGGAAACATACTGATTAGACTATGTTAGTCAGGGTCAGGTGAAACAAACTGATTAGACTATGTTAGCAGGGTCAGGTGAAACATACTGATTAAACTATGTTAGCCAGGGTCAGGGGAAACATACTGATTAGACTATGTTAGCAGGGCCAGCTGAAACAAACTGATTAGATTATGTTAGCCAGGGTCAGGTGAAACATACTGATTAGACTATGTTAGCCAGGGTCATGTGAAATATACTGATTAGACCATGTTAGCCAGGGTCAGGTGAAACATACTAATCAAGACCCCACTTAACTTTCAAACAGTTCTCCTGGAAACAGAGCGTGTCATGGCAGTCTGACTAACGAGGTGTGATCGGTATTGTGATCACAATATGTGAGCTTACTGAGGAGCCTCGCATCGCACTACAACCAGGGTGATCCCCGTTGATCGTCTCAAGTTCGCATCGAGATGTGAGTAGAGCCACTGTAACCTGCGCACTACGAAATTCGTCAAAAGTAGCTAACTAAAGTATACGAGGGGCATTAACAACAACAGAAAATAATGGTTTTACGCTGCCAAGAGCAGGATAGCTCAGCTGCTGTGAGACAACAACAACAACAACAACAGACAATAATGGTTTTAGGTTGCCAAGAGCAGGACAGCTCAGCCGCTGTAAGACAACAACAACAACAGACAATAATGGTTTTAGGTTGCCAAGAGCAGGATAGCTCAGCCGCTGTGAGACAACAACAACAACAACAACAGACAATAATGGTTTTAGGTTGCCAAGAGCAGGACAGCTCAGCCGCTGTGAGACAACAATAACAACAACAACAACAGACAATAATGGTTTTACGCTGCCAAGAGCAGGATAGCTCAGCCGCTGTGAGACAACAACAACATGCTTCACTCGGAGGGGGGAGAGAAGTCATCATCAAGTGTAACTCATAGCCACTCATATCCTTATCTTAACTCTAGATATTCCTGCTACAGAACTGTTCATACTTGCAAAGAATGAACCCAGGTGTGAGTCTGTATCGCATAAGAACCAAAATGGTGAGCACATGATGCCCGTAAGCGCAGTACTTGGTCATTTCTCAAGAAGAGGAATTCTGACTTGAAACTACCTGCTGCCTTGCAGGCTGGGTGCCGACAGCTAGAGATTAAATAAAGTTGATATACCTGAATAGAATACTATGGATCACAAGTGTTCAATCTATTTTGCCCTGTGTCATCTACCATTTCTGTCCTTTATTTGTGTCTCGAGCTCACCTCTCCAGGCGTGTTTTAGTCTCTCTAAATGTCCCGTACCCTTAGACTTTCAGAACATGAATCTCTCTTATGTTTGGCAATGATGTAGTCGTGTTTCCTTAACGTGTGTCCTATCCAACACCTGATCATCTGATCCCCGTAGTCGTAGATTAGATTGCTTGCTTTTCACGACAAGGGTACATGATTCAAACCCGGTTCTAGCGCTCTCCAGATGTAAATTGGTACCTCTTACAGTTAGCCAAAAGGAATGATATCCAAGATGGGAACTGGCCAGCCCACCTCATAAACAAATTGCAATGTGGCCTCTAACACTTTATCCCCGATCGCAATGTGTACTACGACACTACCTTGACCTTTAACATATTCAACGTTGTTCAAGAATATACAAGAAAATGCTTGCGCTGAAGATAAGAGAAACTAGAAGTTTAAGATATATGTTGCCTGGTACACCCAGCATGGCATGCCATTTCAAAATATATGTTCTTTGTCGTATTCAGTATCTCTGACCCACGATCTCGCTTGATTTCACATGTACCCAATATATTTATCGAGCCTTTATTCTGTAAGTGTATTCCAGTTTCTAATCTACTTGTGGTGGTATCTTCGATGATAAGATCGTCAGACCAGTTCCGGTAATAAACTCGAGGACAGTAACCTTGATCTCCTCTTTACCTCTCTGCAGTTTTGAATTGAGTGTGGAATAGTTTGGCCAGTGTGTCCTCCTCCATTGGCTGTAGAGGGGACAGACTTGTAAAACATGTTTAGCAGTTTGTTCGTTGAATCCACTTGTCCACAATGGTTAAACAAACAGTCCGAGTTTTAACATTAGATTATTTATCTTGAATCTGTTGTGACTTGTTCTGACCCGACAAACAGTGATCTGTTCCTGTAGATCAGTGATATGGTAGAATTCGCTGAGTTGAATCGGTTCTCATCAGACGGTATGGAAAGCTTGCTTATTCTCAATGTACGCATTTCATATTCTAGATTCCAATCTCCTTCTCTGATTGCAAGCATGTCTCCCTGTCTTAATAATGAATGTTTAATATTGTTTGTGTAGCCTGCCTTCAGACTGCTCCATACAAAGCATAGTGTCACCACTATCGCAGGCTTCAATAGATGAAGAATGTATCAAATCACTGAAGTTTGCTCTTGCAGGTTTCTGTGTAACAATCCGAATGAAACATTCTGGAAAGGATACAGAAATTAGTGACAAGGCTGATAGTGGGATTCCAGAATTATAGTTATGAGGAAATGCTCAGAAAAACTGGCCTTGAGTGTCTAGAAAAGATAAGAGTTCGAGGTGACAATACAGGTTTATAAGATAACCAAAGGATAGTATAAATTAGACCATAACACGTTTTTCAAAATACAACCACCTACAAAAGCAAGAGGGCCCAGCTACAAATAAACTAAAGAAAGGTGCATATTAGAAATTAGGAAATATTTTTTAAGTAAGAGACTGGTGAATGCTTGGAATGCATTGCTACAGGACAATTGCGAGGACAATTAATGCATTTAAGAATAGATTGGATGCGCATAGCATTTAGAGCAAGGAAATGTAAATGAAACTGGTTGTAAACAGTCAGCAGTCTTCTAACGACGTTATAAGTTAAGTTAAGTTAAGTTACGATGATGTTGCAAGCCACTTCCACGACCTTCTTCTATCAGTTTTATCGACATGCTTGCACGGTAAAAATGGATCAAGTCTTTCTCTGTTTGGCTACCACTGGACGGACGGGTGTGGCCAAGGAGTTGTCAGCTTGGTTTACAAACCGGATGTACCATTTCACGGGGATTTTCACGGTATGGCCGTTTATCACAGTCGACGAAGCTGTAAATAGAAACTTGTCGAGGTCAGAGAAAATTCGTTGCCGCCGTACGAGCTACCGAGTTTTGTCGTCTTCATCTTCAGCAATGAAAGGAAATGAGCTCATATGCCAGCGGCCAGGTCCTTCTTCTTCATCGTACGCTGTTTACAGCGATATTTACGTTGCACTGTTTTGATTTGTTAGCCAGTGGCACAGTGCATCCGATTTCAACAGGCGTTTCTGCAGGGTTGCCCTCCTTAGCCTTTGGCTGTCCCCAGCCTAACTGCAAGGCAGCAGTTGTTTTTGGTCAGAGTTGTCTCTCTTAGGAAGTTGTCTTGCAGGACTAACGAGTCTTCCCTACTCGTGTCTATAGGGTTTGGCAATGATATGATGGACTATGTACTAGTTTGTACTATCCCGGAAGAGAGGCAGTCCAGTGTGACTTTTTCCCAGGATCGTCACGTCCTGCCAGCAACGAAGCATATGCATATGAGTGAGGTATCTTTTTGCTCGCTTTATTTTCTCGGCTCATCTACAGTGATGGTACGCCTAGCATTCCCCGCCACCAGGGAGGTTGTCACCATAGGGCAGGAGGTGCAATGTCCGCTGGACTGCATCTCTTCTGCGTCCATTGGAATGACTGATAGTAGACAGAGGCAAAGAGCGAGGAAGGAGTGCATTTTACCAGGTGCATTCCTGCGGCTCGACCGGGCCGGGCTGGGACGCAAATCCCAGCCATGTCGTAGCCTCTCATCACAGCGGTGCTGAGATTAAGGGCGGGATTCTGGCTTACAGGCGTTCGGCCGTAGTCCCTCAGATGGTAGCTTATCAGCCAAGCACGTGGACCAAATGTCAGCGACCTGTGATTCCTCTCGAAAAAGTGCATTTGCCCAGGTGACAAGCCTGGTCATTGCACGGAGATGTTGTTCGCCTGGGGAGCGGACATATCTCATGGTCAAGGGTTGAGTCTCAGCAGTTCGCAGTGAGGTAGCTGATCTACTGCTTAGGGTACCCCGACCGAGAACTAAGTCTTATACAAATGGTTTCATACCTCATCGCCGTATGGGGTGAATATCGAGCAGCTTCCCGCCCGCTTTGATCGGCGGTCGGCAGAGTCCTCATTCTGCGGCTCGACCGGGCGGGACTGGGGCCCCAGGTCCCCACCACGTCGAGGCCTCCCCTTGCAATCGTGCTGAGCTTTTGCGCGGGATTTTGGCTTAAAGGCGTTCGGCCGTTATCCCTCACATGGTAGCCTCTCTTATCAGCCTGGTACGTGCACCAAATATCTGCGGTTCCTCTCGAGTTGAGCAGGATTTCCGTAGCAACCCCTTGTCATTTGTAGGGTAAAACTGACCTGTCTTCCGATGATCTATTTCCAGCACCCGTTAATTTTTTGGCCAGGACGAATTAATCGAGGGCTTTTGTTTGTCCGTGACCAGGTACCTGGAGCCTGCGGTTTCCGCGGTGTTAGGGCGCGGTTTCCGTAGCGGTCCTTCATTAGAAGGTTAGAGAGCTGACCTGTCTTCCGTGGGTCTAATACCAGCACCCGTTCACTATTAGATCCAACGAAAGTGCTCTCGATTTGTCAGTCGTTCTACAGTGTTTGCGTCTTGAGTCAAATTTAGCCGCAGGCTCCACTCCTGATAGTGCTCTTCCGTCAATTCCTTTTTCAGACACTGGATGTAGACCAACCGAGCCACAGAGGGCATAACCCCAGATTTCTGAGGGTCTAAATCCAGCACCAGTTCCATATTAGACCCACGGAAAGTGGTCTCGGCATGTCAGTCATTTCAGTGTTGGCCGTGTTGAGTCAAATTAAGCCGCAGGCTCCACTCCTGGTGGTGCCCTTCCGTCAATTCCTTTAAGTTTCAGCTTTGCAACCATACTTCCCCCGGAACCCAAACACTTTGGTTTCCCGGAAGCTGCCCGCAGAGTCATCGAAGCAACTCCTGCGGATCGCTAGTCGGCATCGTTTATGGTCAGAACCCCGCGAGGGGAAACGACGATTGGTTTTGAACTAATAAAAGCGCTCTTTCCGCGAGGGTCGGAGCTTGGTAAGCATGTATTAGCTCTAGAATTGCCACAGTTATCCAAGTAGGATCGTGTCATCTAAGGAACCTCGACTGATTTAATGAGCCATTCGCTGTTTCACCGTGAGACAGTGTGAACTTAGACATGCATGGCTTAATCTTTGAGACAAGCATATGACTACTGGCAGGATCAACCAGATATCTGTCGGAGACGTACGTACAGCACACACCGGTCGGCGGAGGAAGGGTGTGTGAAAAGCCTCGCTGGGACGGCCGCAGGGACCGACTGACGGGACGGACGGACGGTTGTTCCACCCGTCCCTCACTCCGTCGACCTAGGACCGCCTGACAGGGGCCTCCTACACGCACCAGACGACCGACCGACCGGGCTCGCTCGAGGAGGGATGGCAGCGCTCTGTGCAGAACGGATCCCAACGACCTCGGCGATGAATTTCACTGGGACTAGAGACAATTTGGCCTGCCGGCCTGCCCTTCTCCCGAGGAGGAGAAGGCACGATTCCTGCTTTCCATTTGCCGGTCACAAGCTCTTTGCGAGAGTCGGACCACCAGCGAGACGTACTGTCGAGCTCTGCTATAAGCCTTAGATAAATCACCACGGACGGACCACGTTTCCTGATACGGACCAGACGAGCGCACCTCGGTGGAGGAGACGCTACAACAAACCGCACCCAATTCGCTCTACGGGGAAAGGCAGGCGAGCGTTTTCCGCAAGCCCGCGCAATCGCTCTGCCTGGCGGGACTGAGATCGCTTTACGAACACTGGTTGCAATTGAGGCGCGGCGGCGAGATACTACCCCAGATAACGGCCAGGTCCAATGAATTGGACTCCATGAGCCATTTTCCATTTGTGGACCGACAATTTTTATGTAATATTTCTTAATAAATACCTAGCTGAAATACATGTACAAATAAGGTTTAATAGTTGTATATGGCAACATGTACACCAACATTACTTACTTTCACAGTGTCCGTAGTAGACACCACCCTTCTGTAGATACCACCCTACAGTAGCAGCCCAGCGAAACGAGAAGTAAAACAGGATTGAAACAGGAGAATGTACCTACGTGGTCTAGGGCAACATCCTGATGAACATGTCCTTCAGGACTGTCCCCTGTATGGCCAGTTAGGGAAGATTTACTGCTCCAGCAATTGGACACTAGACTGAAAGTTGTACAGACTACCAACAAACAGCCTTCACATTCATCAAGGGACCACGTCCTACGGTGTACACATTGAAAATGCAATCACATGAAGAAGAAGTTGTATGTTATACCATTCACGTTGTGTTGCCCATCCATTTATCACGTGTTCTATGTTGTAGCAAGAAGACTGTCGGGAGTTGTAGCCGTGTACAGCTACAAGAAGTCGATCAGGTTGTATTTTAATCAGATGACTGAACCAACATATTTTCATGAGATGCTAGAACCAACATATTTTCATGAGATGCTAGAACCAACATATTTTCATGAGATACCAGAGCCAACATATTTTCATGAGATGCCAGAACCAACATATTTTCATGAGATACCAGAACTAACATATTTTAATGAGATACCAGAACCAACATATTTTCATGAGATGCCAGAACCACCATATTTTCATGAGATACCAGAACTAACATATTTTCATGAGATACCAGAACCAACATATTTTCATGAGATGCCAGAACCAACATATTTTCATGAGATGCCAAAACATGTCCTATCTTGATATGTATTCAGTACAAGAGTAAGCTATCACCAGATATCTAAAGTCTTCATTTCTCCCGTTTTCTCTCCTGGTGATATGAACGACTTTTCTCAGAGATTTAATTTCACGCACCATAATGTTTTCTGCTGTGCCTTAGATAAAAATCAAAACTAACCCTCGGAGCACATAGTTGTTATACATACGCTGCTCACCTGTTGTCGTTTTGTGACCATTCTAATATCCGGCCGTTTAATCTGTCCGTTTCCACCTAAGCACAATATGATCAAGAACTAGGCGAAACAAAAAAACAGAGTTCTGAATGTAAACCATTATCATGTGCCTAGAACATTATCAATCCCACTACTACACGTGCAACGCCTCCGTCAGGAGTCAAGCGTGCTTCAATGGCGTCGTAGATATGGCATTGCCAAGACAGTACAGGTAGACTGCCCATGTGGTACGGATGTCTGCCAATAGACGACATGTAATCTGACGTCATGGTGACTATTTAATCTCAATCGTCAAACAGAACGTATGAACTGCAGCGGTCAGCAACCCATATCTGACTGCTAGCGTGAGGGCCAACGACCCATATCTGACTGCTAGTGTGAGGGCCAGTGACCCACATCCGACTGCTAGTGTGAGGGTCAGCGACCCATATCTGACTGCTAGCGTGAGGGCCAACGACCCATATCTGACTGCTAACGTGAGGGCCAGCGACCCATATCTGACTGCTAACGTGAGGGCCAGCGACCCATATCTGACTGCTAACGTGAGGGCCAGCGACCCATATCCGACAGTGTGAGGGCCAGCGACCCATATTTGACTGCTAACGTGAGAGCCAGTGACCCATATCCGACTGCTAGCGTGAGGGCCAGTGACCCATATCTGCCTGCTAACGTGACGGCCAACGACCCATATCTGACTGCTAGCGTGAGGGCCAAAGCACAATGGCTGCCACGACCCTTCTACACCTCGACGCTGTGATCCCGGGTAACAGGCTTCAACAGAACAGACTGGTTAAAGAGAAGGGATCGAACAGGGAAGGCTAACCTGGTACTCAAAAATGCCTGCTGAAGTCGAATGTGTCGGACCCAAAGATGCAAATATCGTAGTCAAGCTGTAAACTACGACACATCGCATTCCGTTCTATGGACAACATCCTACTACTTGCAAAGTCCTTTTCAGGGTTTGGTAGCGGGAGATTAAGAACAAATAAAGAAGAAGAAGTAGAAAAAGAATCGTCGAACAGGATATTTGCCAATGAGATGGTGTTGTGGCTAGCAAACATGATATTCCAAAGCAAAAGCCAGAGATGAGTTTATACGACATTTGCCTACCTACCATGCTGTGCTTGAATGGACACCGTGATTACAGTATTACAATGTAGGTCTGCCCAAATTAGAAGGAAATAGCTGATGTGATTTTGTAGATCTTGATGTGTTTCAGCTGTAACTCCTTCACGAATTTCGTAGTTATGTTGTTATCTTGTTTTTGTGTATCTCATTTAACTGAAGACATTTAGGTGGAGACGTTAATTCACATCTATCACTTTCGTCATGTGTTTAGTCTTGTCTAGTCTCGTTTGTTTTACGGAGCATCTATGTTGTGGAGTTGCTCTAGTGAATGTCTCTCGCAGGAAATGGACCAGTGTCCAGTCATCGACTCATCAAGTTGTAAATTGGTACCTGAGCTACAGCGAGGAAGACAAGACGAAGATGAAGGTACTCGATATTGTTCATCTCCGAAAAAGGCACATACTGCAAAGAAAAATGTATATAACATAATTCTCGTATCTTGATATAGCCCCAGAACGTGTATGTATAACGTGTTCCAGCATACCTGGACCCTAATCAGACTTGTCTCTTTCTTCTATTAATACATTGCTCCCAAAGCCGTTTCGACTTTTAGAAGCCTCCAGCGTAGTATCTTCAAATTCTCATTCAATGGCCTAAAATCGTTGTTTTTTTTAACTCTGGATTCCAGTTTGGTAAAAAGAGGAAATAAAGGTATGCTGAGACTAGGTCAGTTGCGTAGGGTGGCTGAGACTAGGTCAGTTGAGTAGGGTGGATGAGACTAGGTCAGTTGAGTAGGGTGGCTGAGACTAGGTCAGTTGAGTAGGGTGGCTGAGACTAGGTCAGTTGAGTAGGGTGGCTGAGACTAGGTCAGTTGAGTAGGGTAGCTGAGACTAGGTCAGTTGAGTTGGGTGGCTGAGACTAGGTCAGTTGAGTAGGGTGGCTGAGACTAGGTCAGTGGAGTAGGGTGGCTGAGAATGTGCGTGTCACCGTTTTTGCCAAAAATCACAGAACGAGCAGTGATATATAGGTTGACGCACAGAACGACCAGTGATATGTAGGTTGACGCACAGAACGACCAGTGATATGTAGGTTGACGCACAGAACGACCAGTGATATGTAGCTTGACGCACAGAACGGGCATTGACATGCAGGTTGACGCACAGAACGAGCAGTGACATGCAGGTTGACGCACAGAACGAGCAGTGACATGCAGGTTGACGCACAGAACGGGCAGTGATATGTAGCTTGACGCACAGAACGAGCAATGATATGTAGCTTGACGCACAGAACGAGCAATGATATGTAGCTTGACTCACAGAACGAGCAATTATATGTAGGTTGACGCACAGAACGACCAGTGATATGTAGGTTGACGCACAGAACGAGCAGTGATATGTAGGTTGACGCACAGAACGACCAGTGTTATGTAGGTTGGCGCACAGAACGAGCAGTGATATGTATGTTGACGCACAGAACGACCAGTGATATGTAGGTTGACGCACAGAACGAGCAGTGATATGTAGGTTGACGCACAGAACGGGCAATGATATGTAGCTTGACGCACAGAACGGGCAGTGATATGAAGGTTGCCGCATTGTCATGGTACAAGAATCAGGTGTGATTTCTTCGCAACCCCGGCCTTTTCTCTTGTCGTTTTCCCTGAGATATGTCAGCACTTTCAGGTAGACCTAGAGGCTGCATGTTTGCCTCACCGGTAAGAATTCGCGGTGCACAATATCCTAGATCTAATAAACACACACCGCCAAGTTGGAATTCACGTACTGCCTGAACTGCGAGGTTTTTCTGGTCCTGTTAATTCTTCACTGTCAGGACTACATTTTCGTCTCAATGTCGTATCTGTACACCCATGCTTCATTTGAGGGTTATATTTCCATGTTTCAACGAGGGTTATATTTCCATATTTCAACGAGGGTTATTTCTGTCTTCATGAAGTTTAGATCCGCGTAAGTACAATCCAGAAGTTCCTGATAGGTTGCAACACGATTTTATTTCTGTTTGTGTGCCAGTAGTTGTAGCAGCTACCCGATGTATTTCTAATTTCTCTTTGAGAATGTAATGCAAGATCCGATAGAGATGTGTTTTTTGCTATTTGTAGAACCGTCAGGCGACGATTGGAACGCACCATCTAATCAACCTTGCCGAAAGGAGAGTTCTTTAAACCAGTGGCTCTTAACCTGTTGTGGACCTCTGGCGGAATGCGAGACCCTCTCATGAGTTAGCGAGGGCTTGAAGAAATGGTATGAGCTTCTTCATTTAAAATCAAAAGCTAAATAGAAAGATAGAAGAGCCTATATTACCTGCTGCTATTATCATGGTTTCTGTCTTGATCAACGAGAAAGCTGACAAGGGCCGTTCCTTAATATCGTTGAGAAATGACACAGTTAAGTTTCGAGTCGAAGGTTTGTCAGTCAGTGTTAAGGAACACGTATTAGAAAGCGTTTACATGTCGACCTATTCTGTTCTGCGACTGGACGAAATCACAGACGGGCAGCACAATTGTGGTTCGTTAGATATGAGTACCAGAGAAATATTTTCGAAGACATCTCCTCCTTAATGCGCACTACGGATGAAGAAGTATTTAACAGCTTTAATGAGTTTATCACATATCAAGACACGGAATGGTTGAAACGAGTTGGAATTAGCACATATGAAGTATGTGTAATGTCTGGAAAGGTTTCTGGACTAAGCACGAATTGAAAGAAATCAAACTGTCGGTGACGTGATAGCTTTGCTTCATTCACAGAAAAATTCAAGTAAACCTTAAATGATTCAGTCAAATTTTTCAATTTAAAAAAAAAAGCAAATAACTTCATTCCAGACTTTTTGAACAGCTTTGCAAAGATATGGACCGAGAACACAATCACCTTTTTTTACATTATGATATTCTTTGGCTATCACGAGATCAAGTGTTGGTGTTGTTTGAGGGAATTGAGAGACGGGGTAAGAATTTACTGAGCAAGAATTTGACAAATCGATGGTTTGGCAGATTGTTCCTGATCAGTAAAATTAGCCCATTTGTCAGATACCTTTGCTCTTGCTTAACTTAAATTTTCAAAGAAAAATTTAAGTTGAAGACAGGATGAAAACAATGATTACAAAGTTGGAATTTTAGCGTCATCCTGGCAAATATGAGACATTTCCAAACCTCACAAATAGTCTTGATTCCTCCAATTGAGAGTTGTCTGAGGAGGACACATCATTTTTCGCGCGATATTTGAAAGATTTGCAACACAGTTTCCGAGAATATTTTCATATTCCCGATGCTCTCAAACATCGGATTTAAGATCCATTTTCAGTTAATGTGTACGAAGCAGGGGCTTACTCCAGCAGCAGAGAAAGACAATCTCATAGAAATATCCACGAATGGTTCTCTGACATTACAGTTCAAGGAACAGTCCCTTGCAAATGTCTGGCCTCACAAACAGATTTTCCTAAACTATAGAAGACAGCTCCACATTATGGTGAAGCTTAAAACTTTTATTGAAATGTCATTGTATTTCACAACTGATGATACTTTCCTGGATTGTGTAAATTAGGATATATCAGGTCAGGTCAGGTCATCCCGTAACCGTTGAGGTCGGTGGGGCACACATGAAGACATCCACCACGCCCCCCTTCTCAGGATATATCATGAAAATAAATTACTAATGTGTGTTGCACAATCAAATTGGATGATACAAGAAAATTGAATTTTCATTTTATTATGTTTTCTTGCTTAGTAGGGAGCCGCGTAGCGCAGTGGTTAGCGCGCTGCCTTCGCATCTGAGTGGTCCTGGGTTCATTCCCCAGTTGAGGCGGTAATGTTTTTCTCAGACCGCAATGGCTCCCGAGTCGACCTAGCCTTAAATGGGTACCGGTTCAGTCCGGGAAGTAAAAGCGGCTAGGGAGAGGAGATGGCTACCGCCCTCATATAGCCGAGCCTTTGAAATGTGAGATCGCTAACACCTCACACCCCTACGGCAGTAATGCTATGGGATACTTTACTTTACTTGCTTATTAACATAATATTAACATTAACATTTTCAATTGCAGACATGATTTACTATTGTAAGTAGACAGATAATTCATTCCTGAAAGTTTTCATTAAATAATTTGTGGGGGTCCGAGGTAATGAAGAGGCTAAGAACCGCTGATTTTTTTTTTTTTTTTTTTTTTTTTTTTTTGTTTTTTTTGCGTTCGCCTTATTTCTCTAATCCCCAAGGCGGGTGTGCGTTGCACTGTGGTTTTTATTTTGCGCCTGTCGGCCCAATGCATCCGACTTCAGCATGCATTTTATGTAAGGGTCTGCTTCCTCCTGCATTTTCTAAGGGTTTGCTTCCCCGGGGTAACGGCCGGTGCTGTGATGGGGATCGAACCCAGCACCTTCGGATTGTGAGCCGTGCCACTTATCCACTAGACCACGCTGATTTAAACACAACGTACAGATCATGCACGGATCCCCGTAAACGTATTTTAGCATTTGATGAGTCTCCGTAACGTCGTCCCGAACTAAGCAAAACTTGACCCTGACTCGGTGCTCGTGAGGTTCAGACAACTAGAAGCGAGTAAAACACAATCTGCACGCACGCTGGCAATCAACTATAGGACGTCAGACAATTACATCAGAAAAATGCGGTAAAACAGTAGGTTACGCTAGGAAGCCATCATTAGGCAGTGCCACAGAACAGAAGTTGTTGTGGCATCGCATTGGCGTGCGGACAAGTTCTGGTGAGGGCACGGAGGTACTGAACTTCACAATAAAGTGTATAATAACATGGACGAATAAGGCTGAGATACCAGGACGGCAGGAGAACATAGACGAGTAAGGCTGATACCAAGACAGGAGGAGAACATAGACAAGTAAGGTAGAGATACCAGGACGGGAGGAGAACATAGACAAGTAAGGTAGAGATACCAGGACGGGAGGAGAACATAGACAAGTAAGGTAGAGATACCAGGACGGCAGGAGAATATGTACAAGTAAGTTAGAGATACCCGGACGGCAGGAGAATATGTACAAGTAAGTTAGAGATACCAGGACGGCAGGAGAATATGTACAAGTAAGTTAGAGATACCAGGACGGCAGAAGAATATGTACAATTAAGTTAGAGATACCAGGACGGGAGGAGAATATGTACAAGTAAGTTAGAGATACCAGGACGGCAGGAGAATATGTACAAGTAAGTTAGAGATACCAGGACGGGGGGAAAATATGTACAAGTAAGTTAGAGATACCAGGACGGCAGGAGAATATGTACAAGTAAGTTAGAGATACCAGGACGGCAGGAGAATATGTACAAGTAAGTTAGAGATACCAGGACGGCAGGAGAATATGTACAAGTAAGTTAGAGATACCAGAACGGCAGGAGAACATAGACAAGTAAGGTAGAGATACCAGGACGGCAGGAGAACATAGACAAGTAAGGTAGAGATACCAGGACGGGACAAGAACATAGACAAGTAAGGTAGAGATACCAGGACGGCAGGAGAATATGTACAAGTAAGTTAGAGATACCAGGACGGCAGGAGAATATGTACAAGTTAGAGATACCAGGACGGCAGGAGAATATGTACAAGTAAGTTAGAGATACCAGGACGGCAGGAGAATATGTACAAGTAAGTTAGAGATACCAGGACGGCAGGAGAATATGTACAAGTTAGAGATACCAGGACGGCAGGAGAATATGTACAAGTAAGTTAGAGATACCAGGACGGCAGGAGAATATATACAAGTAAGTTAGAGATACCAGGACGGGAGGAGAATATGTACAAGTAAGTTAGAGATACCAGGACGGCAGGAGAATATGTACAAGTAAGTTAGAGATACCAGGACGGCAGGAGAATATGTACAAGTTAGAGATACCAGGACGGCAGGAGAATATGTACAAGTAAGTTAGAGATACCAGGACGGCAGGAGAATATGTACAAGTAAGTTAGAGATACCAGGACGGCAGGAGAATATGTACAAGGTAGAGATACCAGGACGGCAGGAGAATATGTACAAGTAAGTTAGAGATACCAGGACGGCAGGAGAATATGTACAAGTAAGTTAGAGATACCAGGACGGCAGGAGAATATGTACAAGTAAGTTAGAGATACCAGGACGGCAGGAGAATATGTACAAGTTAGAGATACCAGGACGGCAGGAGAATATGTACAAGTAAGTTAGAGATACCAGGACGGCAGGAGAATATGTACAAGTAAGTTAGAGATACCAGGACGGCAGGAGAATATGTACAAGTAAGTTAGAGATACCAGGACGGCAGGAGAATATGTACAAGTAAGTTAGAGATACCAGGACGGCAGGAGAATATGTACAAGTAAGTTAGAGATACCAGAACGGCAGGAAAACATAGACAAGTAAGGTAGAGATACCAGGACGGCAGGAGAACATAGACAAGTAAGGTAGAGATACCAGGACGGGACAAGAACATAGACAAGTAAGGTAGAGATACCAGGACGGCAGGAGAATATGTACAAGTAAGTTAGAGATACCAGGACGGCAGGAGAATATGTACAAGTTAGAGATACCAAGACGGTAGGAGAATATGTACAAGTAAGTTAGAGATACCAGGACGGCAGGAGAATATGTACAAGTAAGTTAGAGATACCAGGACGTCAGGAGAATATGTACAAGTTAGAGATACCAGGACGGCAGGAGAATATGTACAAGTAAGTTAGAGATACCAGGACGGCAGGAGAATATGTACAAGTAAGTTAGAGATACCAGGACGGCAGGAGAATATGTACAAGTAAGTTAGAGATACCAGGACGGCAGGAGAATATGTACACGTTAGAGATACCAGGACGGCAGGAGAATATGTACAAGTAAGTTAAAGATACCAGGACGGCAGGAAAATATGTACAAGTAAGTTAGAGATACCAGGACGGCAGGAGAATATGTACAAGGTAGAGATACCAGGACGGCAGGAGAATATGTACAAGTAAGTTAGAGATACCAGGACGGCAGGAGAATATGTACAAGTAAGTTAGAGATACCAGGACGGCAGGAGAATATGTACAAGTAAGTTAGAGATACCAGGACGGTATGAGAATATGTACAATTTAGAGATACCAGGACGGCAGGAGAATATGTACAAGTAAGTTAGAGATACCAGGACGGCAGGAGAATATGTACAAGTAAGTTAGAGATACCAGGACGGCAGGAGAATATGTACAAGTAAGTTAGAGATACCAGGACGGCAGGAGAATATGTACAAGTAAGTTAGAGATACCAGGACGGCAGGAGAATATGTACAAGTAAGTAAGAGATACCAGGACGGCAGGAGAATATGTACAAGTAAGTTAGAGATACCAGGACGGCAGGAGAATATGTACAAGTAAGTTAGAGATACCAGGATGGCAGGAGAATATGTACAAGTAAGTTAGAGATACCAGGACGGCAGGAGAATATGTACAAGTAAGTTAGAGATACCAGGACGGCAGGAGAATATGTACAAGTAAGTTAGAGATACCAGGACGGCAGGAGAATATGTACAAGTTAGAGATACCAGGACGGCAGGAGAATATGTACAAGTAAGTTAGAGATACCAGGACGGCAGGAGAATATGTACAAGTAAGTTAGAGATACCAGGACGGCAGGAGAAAATGTACAAGTAAGTTAGAGATACCAGGACGGCAGGAGAATATGTACAAGTAAGTTAGAGATACCAGGACGGCAGGAGAATATGTACAAGTAAGTTAGAGATACCAGGACGGCAGGAGAATATGTACAAGGTAGAGATACCAGGACGGCAGGAGAATATGTACAAGTAAGTTAGAGATACCAGGACGGCAGGAGAATATGTACAAGTAAGTTAGAGATACCAGGACGGCAGGAGAATATGTACAAGTAAGTTAGAGATACCAGGACGGCAGGAGAATATGTACAAGTTAGAGATACCAGGACGGCAGGAGAATATGTACAAGTAAGTTAGAGATACCAGGACGGCAGGAGAATATGTACAAGTAAGTTAGAGATACCAGGACGGCAGGAGAATATATACAAGTAAGTTAGAGATACCAGGACGGCAGGAGAATATGTACAAGTAAGTTAGAGATACCAGGACGGAATGAGAATATGTACAAGTAAGTTAGAGATACCAGGACGGCTGGAGAATATGTACAAGTAAGTTAGAGATACCAGGACGGCAGGAGAATATGTACAAGTAAGTTAGAGATACCAGGACGGCAGGAGAATATGTACAAGTAAGTTAGAGATACCAGGACGGCAGGAGAATATGTACAAGTAAGTTAGAGATACCAGGACGGCAGGAGAATATGTACAAGTAAGTTAGAGACACCAGGACGGCAGGAGAATATGTACAAGTTAGAGATACCAGCACGGCAGGAGAATATGTACAAGTAAGTTAGAGATACCAGGACGGCAGGAGAATATGTACAAGTAAGTTAGAGATACCAGGACGGCAGGAGAATATGTACAAGTAAGTTAGAGATACCAGGACGGCAGGAGAATATGTACAAGTAAGTTAGAGATACCAGGACGGCAGGAGAATATGTACAAGTAAGTTAGAGATACCAGGACGGCAGGAGAATATGTACAAGTAAGTTAGAGATACCAGGACGGCAGGAGAAAATGTACATGTAAGTTAGAGATACCAGGACATCAGGAGAAAATGTACAAGTAAGTTAGAGATACCAGGACGGCAGGAGAATATGTACAAGTAAGTTAGAGATACCAGGACGGCAGGAGAATATGTACAAGTAAGTTAGAGATACCAGGACGGCAGGAGAATATGTACAAGTAAGTTAGAGATACCAGGACGGCAGGAGAATATGTACAAGTAAGTTAGAGATACCAGGACGGCAGGAGAATATGTACAAGTAAGTTAGAGATACCAGGACGGCAGGAGAATATGTACAAGTAAGTTAGAGATACCAGGACGAGAGGAGAATATGTACAAGTAAGTTAGAGATACCAGGACGGCAGGAGAATATGTACAAGTAAGTTAGAGATACCAGGACGGGAGGAGAATATGTACAAGTAAGTTAGAGATACCAGGACGGCAGGAGAATATGTACAAGTAAGTTAGAGATACCAGGACGGCAGGAGAATATGTACAAGTAAGTTAGAGATACCAGGACGGCAGGAGAATATGTACAAGTAAGTTAGAGATACCAGAACGGCAGGAGAACATAGACAAGTAAGGTAGAGATACCAGAACGGCAGGAGAACATAGACAAGTAAGGTAGAGATACCAGGACGGGACAAGAACATAGACAAGTAAGGTAGAGATACCAGGACGGCAGGAGAATATGTACAAGTAAGTTAGAGATACCAGGACGGCAGGAGAATATGTACAAGTTAGAGATACCAGGACGGCAGGAGAATATGTACAAGTAAGTTAGAGATACCAGGACGGCAGGAGAATATGTACAAGTAAGTTAGAGATACCAGGACGGCAGGAGAATATGTACAATTTAGAGATACCAGGATGGCAGGAGAATATGCACAAGTAAGTTAGAGATACCAGGACGGCAGGAGAATATGTACAAGTAAGTTAGAGATACCAGGACGGCAGGAGAATATGTACAAGTAAGTTAGAGATACCAGGACGGCAGAAGAATATGTACAAGTAAGTTAGAGATACCAGGACGGCAGGAGAATATGTACAAGTAAGTTAGAGATACCAGGACGGCAGGAGAATATGTACAAGTAAGTTAGAGATACCAGGACGGGAGGAGAATATGTACAAGTAAGTTAGAGATACCAGGACGGCAGGAGAATATGTACAAGTAAGTTAGAGATACCAGGACGGCAGGAGAATATGTACAAGTAAGTTAGAGATACCAGGACGGCAGGAGATTATGTACAAGTAAGTTAGAGATACCAGAACGGCAGGAGAACATGGACAAGTAAGGTAGAGATACCAGGACGGCAGGAGAACATAGACAAGTAAGGTAGAGATACCAGGACGGGACAAGAACATAGACAAGTAAGGTAGAGATACCAGGACGGCAGGAGAATATGTACAAGTAAGTTAGAGATACCAGGACGGCAGGAGAATATGTACAAGTTAGAGATACCAGGACGGCAGGACAATATGTACAAGTAAGTTAGAGATACCAGGACGGCAGGAGAATATGTACAAGTAAGTTAGAGATACCAGGACGGCAGGAGAATATGTACAAGTAAGTTAGAGATACCAGGACGGCAGGAGAATATGTACAAGTAAGTTAGAGATACCAGGACGGCAGGAGAATATGTACAAGTAAGTTAGAGATACCAGGACGGCAGGAGAATATGTACAAGTAAGTTAGAGATACCAGGACGGCAGGAGAATATGTACAAGTAAGTTAGAGATACCAGGACGGCAGGAGAATATGTACAAGTAAGTTAGAGATACCAGGACGGCAGGAGAATATGTACAAGTAAGTTAGAGATACCAGGACGGCAGGAGAATATGTACAAGTAAGTTAGAGATACCAGGATGGCAGGAGAATATGTACAAGTAAGTTAGAGATACCAGGACGGCAGGAGAATATGTACAAGTAAGTTAGAGATACCAGGACGGCAGGAGAATATGTACAAGTAAGTTAGAGATACCAGGACGGCAGGAGAATATGTACAAGTTAGAGATACCAGGACGGCAGGAGAATATGTACAAGTAAGTTAGAGATACCAGGACGGCAGGAGAATATGTACAAGTAAGTTAGAGATACCAGGACGGCAGGAGAAAATGTACAAGTAAGTTAGAGATACCAGGACGGCAGGAGAATATGTACAAGTAAGTTAGAGGTACCAGGACGGCAGGAGAATATGTACAAGTAAGTTAGAGATACCAGGACGGCAGGAGAATATGTACAAGGTAGAGATACCAGGACGGCAGGAGAATATGTACAAGTAAGTTAGAGATACCAGGACGGCAGGAGAATATGTACAAGTAAGTTAGAGATACCAGGACGGCAGGAGAATATGTACAAGTAAGTTAGAGATACCAGGACGGCAGGAGAATATGTACAAGTTAGAGATACCAGGACGGCAGGAGAATATGTACAAGTAAGTTAGAGATACCAGGACGGCAGGAGAATATGTACAAGTAAGTTAGAGATACCAGGACGGCAGGAGAATATATACAAGTAAGTTAGAGATACCAGGACGGCAGGAGAATATGTACAAGTAAGTTAGAGATACCAGGACGGCAGGAGAATATGTACAAGTAAGTTAGAGATACCAGGACGGCAGGAGAATATGTACAAGTAAGTTAGAGATACCAGGACGGCAGGAGAATATGTACAAGTAAGTTAGAGATACCAGGACGGCAGGAGAATATGTACAAGTAAGTTAGAGATACCAGGACGGCAGGAGAATATGTACAATTAAGTTAGAGATACCAGGACGGCAGGAGAATATGTACAAGTAAGTTAGAGATACCAGGACGGCAGGAGAATATGTACAAGTTAGAGATACCAGGACGGCAGGAGAATATGTACAAGTAAGTTAGAGATACCAGGACGGCAGGAGAATATGTACAAGTAAGTTAGAGATACCAGGACGGCAGGAGAATATGTACAAGTAAGTTAGAGATACCAGGACGGCAGGAGAATATGTACAAGTAAGTTAGAGATACCAGGACGGCAGGAGAATATGTACAAGTAAGTTAGAGATACCAGGACGGCAGGAGAATATGTACAAGTAAGTTAGAGATACCAGGACGGCAGGAGAAAATGTACATGTAAGTTAGAGATACCAGGACGGCAGGAGAATATGTACAAGTAAGTTAGAGATACCAGGACGACAGGAGAATATGTACAAGTAAGTTAGAGATACCAGGACGGCAGGAGAATATGTACAAGTAAGTTAAAGATACCAGGACGGCAGGAGAATATGTACAAGTAAGTTAGAGATACCAGGACGGCAGGAGAATATGTACAAGTAAGTTAGAGATACCAGGACGGCAGGAGAATATGTACAAGTAAGTTAGAGATACCAGGACGGCAGGAGAATATGTACAAGTAAGTTAGAGATACCAGGACGGCAGGAGAATATGTACAAGTAAGTTAGAGATACCAGGACGGCAGGAGAATATGTACAAGTAAGTTAGAGATACCAGGACGGCAGGAGAATATGTACAAGTAAGTTAGAGATACCAGAACGGCAGGAGAACATAGACAAGTAAGGTAGAGATACCAGGACGGCAGGAGAACATAGACAAGTAAGGTAGAGATACCAGGACGGGACAAGAACATAGACAAGTAAGGTAGAGATACCAGGACGGCAGGAGAATATGTACAAGTAAGTTAGAGATACCAGGACAGCAGGAGAATATGTACAAGTAAGTTAGAGATACCAGGACGGCAGGAGAATATGTACAAGTAAGTTAGAGATACCAGGATGGCAGGAGAATATGTACAAGTAAGTTAGAGATACCAGGACGGCAGGAGAATATGTACAAGTAAGTTAGAGATACCAGGACGGCAGGAGAATATGTACAAGTAAGTTAGAGATACCAGGACGGCAGGAGAATATGTACAAGTTAGAGATACCAGGACGGCAGGAGAATATGTACAAGTAAGTTAGAGATACCAGGACGGCAGGAGAATATGTACAAGTAAGTTAGAGATACCAGGACGGCAGGAGAAAATGTACAAGTAAGTTAGAGATACCAGGACGGCAGGAGAATATGTACAAGTAAGTTAGAGATACCAGGACGGCAGGAGAATATGTACAAGTAAGTTAGAGATACCAGGACGGCAGGAGAATATGTACAAGGTAGAGATACCAGGACGGCAGGAGAATATGTACAAGTAAGTTAGAGATACCAGGACGGCAGGAGAATATGTACAAGTAAGTTAGAGATACCAGGACGGCAGGAGAATATGTACAAGTAAGTTAGAGATACCAGGACGGCAGGAGAATATGTACAAGTTAGAGATACCAGGACGGCAGGAGAATATGTACAAGTAAGTTAGAGATACCAGGACGGCAGGAGAATATGTACAAGTAAGTTAGAGATACCAGGACGGCAGGAGAATATATACAAGTAAGTTAGAGATACCAGGACGGCAGGAGAATATGTACAAGTAAGTTAGAGATACCAGGACGGCAGGAGAATATGTACAAGTAAGTTAGAGATACCAGGACGGCAGGAGAATATGTACAAGTAAGTTAGAGATACCAGGACGGCAGGAGAATATGTACAAGTAAGTTAGAGATACCAGGACGGCAGGAGAATATGTACAAGTAAGTTAGAGATACCAGGACGGCAGGAGAATATGTACAAGTAAGTTAGAGATACCAGGACGGCAGGAGAATATGTACAAGTAAGTTAGAGATACCAGGACGGCAGGAGAATATGTACAAGTTAGAGATACCAGGACGGCAGGAGAATATGTACAAGTAAGTTAGAGATACCAGGACGGCAGGAGAATATGTACAAGTAAGTTAGAGATACCAGGACGGCAGGAGAATATGTACAAGTAAGTTAGAGATACCAGGACGGCAGGAGAATATGTACAAGTAAGTTAGAGACACCAGGACGGCAGGAGAATATGTACAAGTTAGAGATACCAGCACGGCAGGAGAATATGTACAAGTAAGTTAGAGATACCAGGACGGCAGGAGAATATGTACAAGTAAGTTAGAGATACCAGGACGGCAGGAGAATATGTACAAGTAAGTTAGAGATACCAGGACGACAGGAGAATATGTACAAGTAAGTTAGAGATACCAGGACGGCAGGAGAATATGTACAAGTAAGTTAAAGATACCAGGACGGCAGGAGAATATGTACAAGTAAGTTAGAGATACCAGGACGGCAGGAGAATATGTACAAGTAAGTTAGAGATACCAGGACGGCAGGAGAATATGTACAAGTAAGTTAGAGATACCAGGACGGCAGGAGAATATGTACAAGTAAGTTAGAGATACCAGGACGGCAGGAGAATATGTACAAGTAAGTTAGAGATACCAGGACGGCAGGAGAATATGTACAAGTAAGTTAGAGATACCAGGACGGCAGGAGAATATGTACAAGTAAGTTAGAGATACCAGAACGGCAGGAGAACATAGACAAGTAAGGTAGAGATACCAGGACGGCAGGAGAACATAGACAAGTAAGGTAGAGATACCAGGACGGGACAAGAACATAGACAAGTAAGGTAGAGATACCAGGACGGCAGGAGAATATGTACAAGTAAGTTAGAGATACCAGGACAGCAGGAGAATATGTACAAGTAAGTTAGAGATACCAGGACGGCAGGAGAATATGTACAAGTAAGTTAGAGATACCAGGATGGCAGGAGAATATGTACAAGTAAGTTAGAGATACCAGGACGGCAGGAGAATATGTACAAGTAAGTTAGAGATACCAGGACGGCAGGAGAATATGTACAAGTAAGTTAGAGATACCAGGACGGCAGGAGAATATGTACAAGTTAGAGATACCAGGACGGCAGGAGAATATGTACAAGTAAGTTAGAGATACCAGGACGGCAGGAGAATATGTACAAGTAAGTTAGAGATACCAGGACGGCAGGAGAAAATGTACAAGTAAGTTAGAGATACCAGGACGGCAGGAGAATATGTACAAGTAAGTTAGAGATACCAGGACGGCAGGAGAATATGTACAAGTAAGTTAGAGATACCAGGACGGCAGGAGAATATGTACAAGGTAGAGATACCAGGACGGCAGGAGAATATGTACAAGTAAGTTAGAGATACCAGGACGGCAGGAGAATATGTACAAGTAAGTTAGAGATACCAGGACGGCAGGAGAATATGTACAAGTAAGTTAGAGATACCAGGACGGCAGGAGAATATGTACAAGTTAGAGATACCAGGACGGCAGGAGAATATGTACAAGTAAGTTAGAGATACCAGGACGGCAGGAGAATATGTACAAGTAAGTTAGAGATACCAGGACGGCAGGAGAATATATACAAGTAAGTTAGAGATACCAGGACGGCAGGAGAATATGTACAAGTAAGTTAGAGATACCAGGACGGCAGGAGAATATGTACAAGTAAGTTAGAGATACCAGGACGGCAGGAGAATATGTACAAGTAAGTTAGAGATACCAGGACGGCAGGAGAATATGTACAAGTAAGTTAGAGATACCAGGACGGCAGGAGAATATGTACAAGTAAGTTAGAGATACCAGGACGGCAGGAGAATATGTACAAGTAAGTTAGAGATACCAGGACGGCAGGAGAATATGTACAAGTAAGTTAGAGATACCAGGACGGCAGGAGAATATGTACAAGTTAGAGATACCAGGACGGCAGGAGAATATGTACAAGTAAGTTAGAGATACCAGGACGGCAGGAGAATATGTACAAGTAAGTTAGAGATACCAGGACGGCAGGAGAATATGTACAAGTAAGTTAGAGATACCAGGACGGCAGGAGAATATGTACAAGTAAGTTAGAGACACCAGGACGGCAGGAGAATATGTACAAGTTAGAGATACCAGCACGGCAGGAGAATATGTACAAGTAAGTTAGAGATACCAGGACGGCAGGAGAATATGTACAAGTAAGTTAGAGATACCAGGACGGCAGGAGAATATGTACAAGTAAGATAGAGATACCAGGACGGCAGGAGAATATGTACAAGTAAGTTAGAGATACCAGGACGGCAGGAGAATATGTACAAGTAAGTTAGAGATAATAGGACGGCAGGAGAATATGTACAAGTAAGTTAGAGATACCAGGACGGCAGGAGAAAATGTACATGTAAGTTAGAGATACCAGGACATCAGGAGAAAATGTACAAGTAAGTTAGAGATACCAGGACGGCAGGAGAATATGTACAAGTAAGTTAGAGATACCAGGACGGCAGGAGAATATGTACAAGTAAGTTAGAGATACCAGGACGGCAGGAGAATATGTACAAGTAAGTTAGAGATACCAGGACGGCAGGAGAATATGTACAAGTAAGTTAGAGATACCAGGACGGCAGGAGAATATGTACAAGTAAGTTAGAGATACCAGGACGGCAGGAGAATATGTACAAGTAAGTTAGAGATACCAGGACGGGAGGAGAATATGTACAAGTAAGTTAGAGATACCAGGACGGCAGGAGAATATGTACAAGTAAGTTAGAGATACCAGGACGGGAGGAGAATATGTACAAGTAAGTTAGAGATACCAGGACGGCAGGAGAATATGTACAAGTAAGTTAGAGATACCAGGACGGCAGGAGAATATGTACAAGTAAGTTAGAGATACCAGGACGGCAGGAGAATATGTACAAGTAAGTTAGAGATACCAGAACGGCAGGAGAACATAGACAAGTAAGGTAGAGATACCAGGACGGCAGGAGAATATGTACAAGTAAGTTAGAGATACCAGGACGGCAGGAGAATATGTACAAGTTAGAGATACCAGGACGGCAGGAGAATATGTACAAGTAAGTTAGAGATAGCAGGACGGCAGGAGAATATGTACAAGTAAGTTAGAGATACCAGGACGGCAGGAGAATATGTACAATTTAGAGATACCAGGACGGCAGGAGAATATGCACAAGTAAGTTAGAGATACCAGGACGGCAGGAGAATATGTACAAGTAAGTTAGAGATACCAGGACGGCAGGAGAATATGTACAAGTAAGTTAGAGATACCAGGACGGCAGAAGAATATGTACAAGTAAGTTAGAGATACCAGGACGGCAGGAGAATATGTACAAGTAAGTTAGAGATACCAGGACGGCAGGAGAATATGTACAAGTAAGTTAGAGATACCAGGACGGGAGGAGAATATGTACAAGTAAGTTAGAGATACCAGGACGGCAGGAGAATATGTACAAGTAAGTTAGAGATACCAGGACGGCAGGAGAATATGTACAAGTAAGTTAGAGATACCAGGACGGCAGGAGAATATGTACAAGTAAGTTAGAGATACCAGAACGGCAGGAGAACATGGACAAGTAAGGTAGAGATACCAGGACGGCAGGAGAACATAGACAAGTAAGGTAGAGATACCAGGACGGGACAAGAACATAGACAAGTAAGGTAGAGATACCAGGACGACAGGAGAATATGTACAAGTAAGTTAGAGATACCAGGACGGCAGGAGAATGTGTACAAGTTAGAGATACCAGGACGGCAGGAGAATATGTACAAGTAAGTTAGAGATACAAGGACGGCAGGAGAATATGTACAAGTAAGTTAGAGATACCAGGACGGCAGGAGAATATGTACAAGTAAGTTAGAGATACCAGGACGGCAGGAGAATATGTACAAGTAAGTTAGAGATACCAGGACGGCAGGAGAATATGTACAAGTAAGTTAGAGATACCAGGACGGCAGGAGAATATGTACAAGTAAGTTAGAGATACCAGGACGGCAGGAGAATATGTACAAGTAAGTTAGAGATACCAGGACGGCAGGAGAATATGTACAAGTAAGTTAGAGATACCAGGACGGCAGGAGAATATGTACAAGTAAGTTAGAGATACCAGGACGGCAGGAGAATATGTACAAGTAAGTTAGAGATACCAGGATGGCAGGAGAATATGTACAAGTAAGTTAGAGATACCAGGACGGCAGGAGAATATGTACAAGTAAGTTAGAGATACCAGGACGGCAGGAGAATATGTACAAGTAAGTTAGAGATACCAGGACGGCAGGAGAATATGTACAAGTTAGAGATACCAGGACGGCAGGAGAATATGTACAAGTAAGTTAGAGATACCAGGACGGCAGGAGAATATGTACAAGTAAGTTAGAGATACCAGGACGGCAGGAGAAAATGTACAAGTAAGTTAGAGATACCAGGACGGCAGGAGAATATGTACAAGTAAGTTAGAGATACCAGGACGGCAGGAGAATATGTACAAGTAAGTTAGAGATACCAGGACGGCAGGAGAATATGTACAAGGTAGAGATACCAGGACGGCAGGAGAATATGTACAAGTAAGTTAGAGATACCAGGACGGCAGGAGAATATGTACAAGTAAGTTAGAGATACCAGGACGGCAGGAGAATATGTACAAGTAAGTTAGAGATACCAGGACGGCAGGAGAATATGTACAAGTTAGAGATACCAGGACGGCAGGAGAATATGTACAAGTAAGTTAGAGATAGCAGGACGGCAGGAGAATATGTACAAGTAAGTTAGAGATACCAGGACGGCAGGAGAATATGTACAATTTAGAGATACCAGGACGGCAGGAGAATATGCACAAGTAAGTTAGAGATACCAGGACGGCAGGAGAATATGTACAAGTTAGAGATACCAGGACGGCAGGAGAATATGTACAAGTAAGTTAGAGATACCAGGACGGCAGGAGAATATGTACAAGTAAGTTAGAGATACCAGGACGGCAGGAGAATATATACAAGTAAGTTAGAGATACCAGGACGGCAGGAGAATATGTACAAGTAAGTTAGAGATACCAGGACGGCAGGAGAATATGTACAAGTAAGTTAGAGATACCAGGACGGCAGGAGAATATGTACAAGTAAGTTAGAGATACCAGGACGGCAGGAGAATATGTACAAGTAAGTTAGAGATACCAGGACGGCAGGAGAATATGTACAAGTAAGTTAGAGATACCAGGACGGCAGGAGAATATGTACAAGTAAGTTAGAGATACCAGGACGGCAGGAGAATATGTACAAGTAAGTTAGAGATACCAGGACGGCAGGAGAATATGTACAAGTTAGAGATACCAGGACGGCAGGAGAATATGTACAAGTAAGTTAGAGATACCAGGACGGCAGGAGAATATGTACAAGTAAGTTAGAGATACCAGGACGGCAGGAGAATATGTACAAGTAAGTTAGAGATACCAGGACGGCAGGAGAATATGTACAAGTAAGTTAGAGATACCAGGACGGCAGGAGAATATGTACAAGTAAGTTAGAGATACCAGGACGGCAGGAGAATATGTACAAGTAAGTTAGAGATACCAGGACGGCAGGAGAAAATGTACATGTAAGTTAGAGATACCAGGACGGCAGGAGAATATGTACAAGTAAGTTAGAGATACCAGGACGACAGGAGAATATGTACAAGTAAGTTAGAGATACCAGGACGGCAGGAGAATATGTACAAGTAAGTTAAAGATACCAGGACGGCAGGAGAATATGTACAAGTAAGTTAGAGATACCAGGACGGCAGGAGAATATGTACAAGTAAGTTAGAGATACCAGGACGGCAGGAGAATATGTACAAGTAAGTTAGAGATACCAGGACGGCAGGAGAATATGTACAAGTAAGTTAGAGATACCAGGACGGCAGGAGAATATGTACAAGTAAGTTAGAGATACCAGGACGGCAGGAGAATATGTACAAGTAAGTTAGAGATACCAGGACGGCAGGAGAATATGTACAAGTAAGTTAGAGATACCAGAACGGCAGGAGAACATAGACAAGTAAGGTAGAGATACCAGGACGGCAGGAGAACATAGACAAGTAAGGTAGAGATACCAGGACGGGACAAGAACATAGACAAGTAAGGTAGAGATACCAGGACGGCAGGAGAATATGTACAAGTAAGTTAGAGATACCAGGACAGCAGGAGAATATGTACAAGTAAGTTAGAGATACCAGGACGGCAGGAGAATATGTACAAGTAAGTTAGAGATACCAGGATGGCAGGAGAATATGTACAAGTAAGTTAGAGATACCAGGACGGCAGGAGAATATGTACAAGTAAGTTAGAGATACCAGGACGGCAGGAGAATATGTACAAGTAAGTTAGAGATACCAGGACGGCAGGAGAATATGTACAAGTTAGAGATACCAGGACGGCAGGAGAATATGTACAAGTAAGTTAGAGATACCAGGACGGCAGGAGAATATGTACAAGTAAGTTAGAGATACCAGGACGGCAGGAGAAAATGTACAAGTAAGTTAGAGATACCAGGACGGCAGGAGAATATGTACAAGTAAGTTAGAGATACCAGGACGGCAGGAGAATATGTACAAGTAAGTTAGAGATACCAGGACGGCAGGAGAATATGTACAAGGTAGAGATACCAGGACGGCAGGAGAATATGTACAAGTAAGTTAGAGATACCAGGACGGCAGGAGAATATGTACAAGTAAGTTAGAGATACCAGGACGGCAGGAGAATATGTACAAGTAAGTTAGAGATACCAGGACGGCAGGAGAATATGTACAAGTTAGAGATACCAGGACGGCAGGAGAATATGTACAAGTAAGTTAGAGATACCAGGACGGCAGGAGAATATGTACAAGTAAGTTAGAGATACCAGGACGGCAGGAGAATATATACAAGTAAGTTAGAGATACCAGGACGGCAGGAGAATATGTACAAGTAAGTTAGAGATACCAGGACGGCAGGAGAATATGTACAAGTAAGTTAGAGATACCAGGACGGCAGGAGAATATGTACAAGTAAGTTAGAGATACCAGGACGGCAGGAGAATATGTACAAGTAAGTTAGAGATACCAGGACGGCAGGAGAATATGTACAAGTAAGTTAGAGATACCAGGACGGCAGGAGAATATGTACAAGTAAGTTAGAGATACCAGGACGGCAGGAGAATATGTACAAGTAAGTTAGAGATACCAGGACGGCAGGAGAATATGTACAAGTTAGAGATACCAGGACGGCAGGAGAATATGTACAAGTAAGTTAGAGATACCAGGACGGCAGGAGAATATGTACAAGTAAGTTAGAGATACCAGGACGGCAGGAGAATATGTACAAGTAAGTTAGAGATACCAGGACGCGAGGAGAATATGTACAAGTAAGTTAGAGATACCAGGACGGCAGGAGAATATGTACAAGTAAGTTAGAGATACCAGGACGGGAGGAGAATATGTACAAGTAAGTTAGAGATACCAGGACGGCAGGAGAATATGTACAAGTAAGTTAGAGATACCAGGACGGCAGGAGAATATGTACAAGTAAGTTAGAGATACCAGGACGGCAGGAGAATATGTACAAGTAAGTTAGAGATACCAGAACGGCAGGAGAACATAGACAAGTAAGGTAGAGATACCAGGACGGCAGGAGAACATAGACAAGTAAGGTAGAGATACCAGGACGGGACAAGAACATAGACAAGTAAGGTAGAGATACCAGGACGGCAGGAGAATATGTACAAGTAAGTTAGAGATACCAGGACGGCAGGAGAATATGTACAAGTTAGAGATACCAGGACGGCAGGAGAATATGTACAAGTAAGTTAGAGATACCAGGACGGCAGGAGAATATGTACAAGTAAGTTAGAGATACCAGGACGGCAGGAGAATATGTACAATTTAGAGATACCAGGACGGCAGGAGAATATGCACAAGTAAGTTAGAGATACCAGGACGGCAGGAGAATATGTACAAGTAAGTTAGAGATACCAGGACGGCAGGAGAATATGTACAAGTAAGTTAGAGATACCAGGACGGCAGAAGAATATGTACAAGTAAGTTAGAGATACCAGGACGGCAGGAGAATATGTACAAGTAAGTTAGAGATACCAGGACGGCAGGAGAATATGTACAAGTAAGTTAGAGATACCAGGACGGGAGGAGAATATGTACAAGTAAGTTAGAGATACCAGGACGGCAGGAGAATATGTACAAGTAAGTTAGAGATACCAGGACGGCAGGAGAATATGTACAAGTAAGTTAGAGATACCAGGACGGCAGGAGAATATGTACAAGTAAGTTAGAGATACCAGAACGGCAGGAGAACATGGACAAGTAAGGTAGAGATACCAGGACGGCAGGAGAACATAGACAAGTAAGGTAGAGATACCAGGACGGGACAAGAACATAGACAAGTAAGGTAGAGATACCAGGACGGCAGGAGAATATGTACAAGTAAGTTAGAGATACCAGGACGGCAGGAGAATGTGTACAAGTTAGAGATACCAGGACGGCAGGAGAATATGTACAAGTAAGTTAGAGATACAAGGACGGCAGGAGAATATGTACAAGTAAGTTAGAGATACCAGGACGGCAGGAGAATATGTACAAGTAAGTTAGAGATACCAGGACGGCAGGAGAATATGTACAAGTAAGTTAGAGATACCAGGACGGCAGGAGAATATGTACAAGTAAGTTAGAGATACCAGGACGGCAGGAGAATATGTACAAGTAAGTTAGAGATACCAGGACGGCAGGAGAATATGTACAAGTAAGTTAGAGATACCAGGACGGCAGGAGAATATGTACAAGTAAGTTAGAGATACCAGGACGGCAGGAGAATATGTACAAGTAAGTTAGAGATACCAGGACGGCAGGAGAATATGTACAAGTAAGTTAGAGATACCAGGATGGCAGGAGAATATGTACAAGTAAGTTAGAGATACCAGGACGGCAGGAGAATATGTACAAGTAAGTTAGAGATACCAGGACGGCAGGAGAATATGTACAAGTAAGTTAGAGATACCAGGACGGCAGGAGAATATGTACAAGTTAGAGATACCAGGACGGCAGGAGAATATGTACAAGTAAGTTAGAGATACCAGGACGGCAGGAGAATATGTACAAGTAAGTTAGAGATACCAGGACGGCAGGAGAAAATGTACAAGTAAGTTAGAGATACCAGGACGGCAGGAGAATATGTACAAGTAAGTTAGAGATACCAGGACGGCAGGAGAATATGTACAAGTAAGTTAGAGATACCAGGACGGCAGGAGAATATGTACAAGGTAGAGATACCAGGACGGCAGGAGAATATGTACAAGTAAGTTAGAGATACCAGGACGGCAGGAGAATATGTACAAGTAAGTTAGAGATACCAGGACGGCAGGAGAATATGTACAAGTAAGTTAGAGATACCAGGACGGCAGGAGAATATGTACAAGTTAGAGATACCAGGACGGCAGGAGAATATGTACAAGTAAGTTAGAGATAGCAGGACGGCAGGAGAATATGTACAAGTAAGTTAGAGATACCAGGACGGCAGGAGAATATGTACAATTTAGAGATACCAGGACGGCAGGAGAATATGCACAAGTAAGTTAGAGATACCAGGACGGCAGGAGAATATGTACAAGTAAGTTAGAGATACCAGGACGGCAGGAGAATATGTACAAGTAAGTTAGAGATACCAGGACGGCAGAAGAATATGTACAAGTAAGTTAGAGATACCAGGACGGCAGGAGAATATGTACAAGTAAGTTAGAGATACCAGGACGGCAGGAGAATATGTACAAGTAAGTTAGAGATACCAGGACGGGAGGAGAATATGTACAAGTAAGTTAGAGATACCAGGACGGCAGGAGAATATGTACAAGTAAGTTAGAGATACCAGGACGGCAGGAGAATATGTACAAGTAAGTTAGAGATACCAGGACGGCAGGAGAATATGTACAAGTAAGTTAGAGATACCAGAACGGCAGGAGAACATGGACAAGTAAGGTAGAGATACCAGGACGGCAGGAGAACATAGACAAGTAAGGTAGAGATACCAGGACGGGACAAGAACATAGACAAGTAAGGTAGAGATACCAGGACGGCAGGAGAATATGTACAAGTAAGTTAGAGATACCAGGACGGCAGGAGAATGTGTACAAGTTAGAGATACCAGGACGGCAGGAGAATATGTACAAGTAAGTTAGAGATACCAGGACGGCAGGAGAATATGTACAAGTAAGTTAGAGATACCAGGACGGCAGGAGAATATGTACAAGTAAGTTAGAGATACCAGGACGGCAGGAGAATATGTACAAGTAAGTTAGAGATACCAGGAAGGCAGGAGAATATGTACAAGTAAGTTAGAGATACCAGGACGGCAGGAGAATATGTACAAGTAAGTTAGAGATACCAGGACGGCAGGAGAATATGTACAAGTAAGTTAGAGATACCAGGACGGCAGGAGAATATGTACAAGTAAGTTAGAGATACCAGGACGGCAGGAGAATATGTACAAGTAAGTTAGAGATACCAGGACGGCAGGAGAATATGTACAAGTAAGTTAGAGATACCAGGATGGCAGGAGAATATGTACAAGTAAGTTAGAGATACCAGGACGGCAGGAGAATATGTACAAGTAAGTTAGAGATACCAGGACGGCAGGAGAATATGTACAAGTAAGTTAGAGATACCAGGACGGCAGGAGAATATGTACAAGTTAGAGATACCAGGACGGCAGGAGAATATGTACAAGTAAGTTAGAGATACCAGGACGGCAGGAGAATATGTACAAGTAAGTTAGAGATACCAGGACGGCAGGAGAAAATGTACAAGTAAGTTAGAGATACCAGGACGGCAGGAGAATATGTACAAGTAAGTTAGAGATACCAGGACGGCAGGAGAATATGTACAAGTAAGTTAGAGATACCAGGACGGCAGGAGAATATGTACAAGGTAGAGATACCAGGACGGCAGGAGAATATGTACAAGTAAGTTAGAGATACCAGGACGGCAGGAGAATATGTACAAGTAAGTTAGAGATACCAGGACGGCAGGAGAATATGTACAAGTAAGTTAGAGATACCAGGACGGCAGGAGAATATGTACAAGTTAGAGATACCAGGACGGCAGGAGAATATGTACAAGTAAGTTAGAGATACCAGGACGGCAGGAGAATATGTACAAGTAAGTTAGAGATACCAGGACGGCAGGAGAATATATACAAGTAAGTTAGAGATACCAGGAAGGCAGGAGAATATGTACAAGTAAGTTAGAGATACCAGGACGGCAGGAGAATATGTACAAGTAAGTTAGAGATACCAGGACGGCAGGAGAATATGTACAAGTAAGTTAGAGATACCAGGACGGCAGGAGAATATGTACAAGTAAGTTAGAGATACCAGGACGGCAGGAGAATATGTACAAGTAAGTTAGAGATACCAGGACGGCAGGAGAATATGTACAAGTAAGTTAGAGATACCAGGACGGCAGGAGAATATGTACAAGTAAGTTAGAGATACCAGGACGGCAGGAGAATATGTACAAGTTAGAGATACCAGGACGGCAGGAGAATATGTACAAGTAAGTTAGAGATACCAGGACGGCAGGAGAATATGTACAAGTAAGTTAGAGATACCAGGACGGCAGGAGAATATGTACAAGTAAGTTAGAGATACCAGGACGGCAGGAGAATATGTACAAGTAAGTTAGAGATACCAGGACGGCAGGAGAATATGTACAAGTAAGTTAGAGATACCAGGACGGCAGGAGAATATGTACAAGTAAGTTAGAGATACCAGGACGGCAGGAGAAAATGTACATGTAAGTTAGAGATACCAGGACGGCAGGAGAATATGTACAAGTAAGTTAGAGATACCAGGACGACAGGAGAATATGTACAAGTAAGTTAGAGATACCAGGACGGCAGGAGAATATGTACAAGTAAGTTAGAGATACCAGGACGGCAGGAGAATATGTACAAGTAAGTTAGAGATACCAGGACGGCAGGAGAATATGTACAAGTAAGTTAGAGATACCAGGACGGCAGGAGAATATGTACAAGTAAGTTAGAGATACCAGGACGGCAGGAGAATATGTACAAGTAAGTTAGAGATACCAGGACGGCAGGAGAATATGTACAAGTAAGTTAGAGATACCAGGACGGCAGGAGAATATGTACAAGTAAGTTAGAGATACCAGGACGGCAGGAGAATATGTACAAGTAAGTTAGAGATACCAGAACGGCAGGAGAACATAGACAAGTAAGGTAGAGATACCAGGACGTCAGGAGAACATAGACAAGTAAGGTAGAGATACCAGGACGGGACAAGAACATAGACAAGTAAGGTAGAGATACCAGGACGGCAGGAGAATATGTACAAGTAAGTTAGAGATACCAGGACGGCAGGAGAATATGTACAAGTTAGAGATACCAGGACGGCAGGAGAATATGTACAAGTAAGTTAGAGATACCAGGACGGCAGGAGAATATGTACAAGTAAGTTAGAGATACCAGGACGGCAGGAGAATATGTACAAGTTAGAGATACCAGGACGGCAGGAGAATATGTACAAGTAAGTTAGAGATACCAGGACGGCAGGAGAATATGTACAAGTAAGTTAGAGATACCAGGACGGGAGGAGAATATGTACAAGTAAGTTAGAGATACCAGGACGGCAGGAGAATATGTACAAGTAAGTTAGAGATACCAGGACGGCAGGAGAATATGTACAAGTTAGAGATACCAGGACGGCAGGAGAATATGTACAAGTAAGTTAGAGATACCAGGACGGCAGGAGAATATGTACAAGTAAGTTAGAGATACCAGGACGACAGGAGAATATGTACAAGGTAGAGATACCAGGACGGCAGGAGAATATGTACAAGTAAGTTAGAGATACCAGGACGGCAGGAGAATATGTACAAGTAAGTTAGAGATACCAGGACGGCAGGAGAATATGTACAAGTAAGTTAGAGATACCAGGACGGCAGGAGAATATGTACAAGCTAGAGATACCAGGACGGCAGGAGAATATGTACAAGTAAGTTAGAGATACCAGGACGGCAGGAGAATATGTACAAGTAAGTTAGAGATACCAGGACGGCAGGAGAATATGTACAAGTAAGTTAGAGATACCAGGACGGCAGGAGAATATGTACAAGTAAGTTAGAGATACCAGGACGGCAGGAGAATATGTACAAGTAAGTTAGAGATACCAGAACGGCAGGAGAACATAGACAAGTAAGGTAGAGATACCAGGACGGCAGGAGAACATAGACAAGTAAGGTAGAGATACCAGGACGGGACAAGAACATAGACAAGTAAGGTAGAGATACCAGGACGGCAGGAGAATATGTACAAGTAAGTTAGAGATACCAGGACGGCAGCAGAATATGTACAAGTAAGTTAGAGATACCAGGACGGGAGGAGAATATGTACAAGTAAGTTAGAGATACCAGGACGGCAGGAGAATATGTACAAGTAAGTTAGAGATACCAGGACGGCAGGAGAATATGTACACGTTAGAGATACCAGGACGGCAGGAGAATATGTACAAGTAAGTTAGAGATACCAGGACGGCAGGAGAATATGTACAAGTAAGTTAGAGATACCAGGACGGCAGGAGAATATGTACAAGGTAGAGATACCAGGACGGCAGGAGAATATGTACAAGTAAGTTAGAGATACCAGGACGGCAGGAGAATATGTACAAGTAAGTTAGAGATACCAGGACGGCAGGAGAATATGTACAAGTAAGTTAGAGATACCAGGACGGCAGGAGAATATGTACAAGTTAGAGATACCAGGACGGCAGGAGAATATGTACAAGTAAGTTAGAGATACCAGGACGGCAGGATAATATGTACAAGTAAGTTAGAGATACCAGGACGGCAGGAGAATATGTACAAGTAGGTTAGAGATACCAGGACGGCAGGAGAATATGTACAAGTAAGTTAGAGATACCAGGACGGCAGGAGAATATGTACAAGTAAGTTAGAGATACCAGGACGGGAGGAGAATATGTACAAGTAAGTTAAAGATACCAGGACGGCAGGAGAATATGTACAAGTAAGTCAGAGATACCAGGACGGCAGGAGAATATGTACAAGTAAGTTAGAGATACCAGGACGGCAGGAGAATATGTACAAGTAAGTTAGAGATACCAGGACGGCAGGAGAATATGTACAAGTAAGTTAGAGATACCAGGACGGCAGGAGAATATGTACAAGTTAGAGATACCAGGACGGCAGGAGAATATGTACAAGTAAGTTAGAGATACCAGGACGGCAGGAGAATATGTACAAGTAAGTTAGAGATACCAGGACGGCAGGAGAAAATGTACAAGTAAGTTAGAGATACCAGGACGGCAGGAGAATATGTACAAGTAAGTTAGAGATACCAGGACGGCAGGAGAATATGTACAAGTAAGTTAGAGATACCAGGACGGCAGGAGAATATGTACAAGGTAGAGATACCAGGACGGCATGAGAATATGTACAAGTAAGTTAGAGATACCAGGACGGCAGGAGAATATGTACAAGTAAGTTAGAGATACCAGGACGGCAGGAGAATATGTACAAGTAAGTTAGAGATACCAGGACGGCAGGAGAATATGTACAAGTTAGAGATACCAGGACGGCAGGAGAATATGTACAAGTAAGTTAGAGATACCAGGACGGCAGGAGAATATGTACAAGTAAGTTAGAGATACCAGGACGGCAGGAGAATATATACAAGTAAGTTAGAGATACCAGGACGGCAGGAGAATATGTACAAGTAAGTTAGAGATACCAGGACGGCAGGAGAATATGTACAAGTAAGTTAGAGATACCAGGACGGCAGAAGAATATGTACAAGTAAGTTAGAGATACCAGGACGGCAGGAGAATATGTACAAGTAAGTTAGAGATACCAGGACGGCAGGAGAATATGTACAAGTAAGTTAGAGATACCAGGACGGCAGGAGAATATGTACAAGTAAGTTAGAGATACCAGGACGGCAGGAGAATATGTACAAGTAAGTTAGAGATACCAGGACGGCAGGAGAATATGTACAAGTTAGAGATACCAGGACGGCAGGAGAATATGTACAAGTAAGTTAGAGATACCAGGACGGCAGGAGAATATGTACAAGTAAGTTAGAGATACCAGGACGGCAGGAGAAAATGTACAAGTAAGTTAGAGATACCAGGACGGCAGGAGAATATGTACAAGTAAGTTAGAGATACCAGGACGGCAGGAGAATATGTACAAGTAAGTTAGAGATACCAGGACGGCAGGAGAATATGTACAAGTAAGTTAGAGATACCAGGACGGCAGGAGAAAATGTACATGTAAGTTAGAGATACCAGGACGGCAGGAGAATATGTACAAGTAAGTTAGAGATACCAGGACGGCAGGAGAATATGTACAAGTAAGTTAGAGATACCAGGACGGCAGGAGAATATGTACAAGTAAGTTAGAGATACCAGGACGGCAGGAGAATATGTACAAGTAAGTTAGAGATACCAGGACGGCAGGAGAATATGTACAAGTAAGTTAGAGATACCAGGACGGCAGGAGAATATGTACAAGTAAGTTAGAGATACCAGGACGGCAGGAGAATATGTACAAGTAAGTTAGAGATACCAGGACGGCAGGAGAAAATGTACAAGTAAGTTAGAGATACCAGGACGGCAGGAGAATATGTACAAGTAAGTTAGAGATACCAGGACGGCAGGAGAATATGTACAAGTAAGTTAGAGATACCAGGACGGCAGGAGAATATGTACAAGTAAGTTAGAGATACCAGGACGGCAGGAGAATATGTACAAGTAAGTTAGAGATACCAGGACGGCAGGAGATTATGTACAATTAAGTTATAGATACCAGGACGGCAGGAGAATATGTACAAGTAAGTTAGAGATACCAGGACGGCAGGAGAATATGTACAAGTAAGTTAGAGATACCAGGACGGCAGGAGAATATGTACAAGTAAGTTAGAGATACCAGGACGGCAGGAGAATATGTACAAGTAAGTTAGAGATACCAGGACGGCAGGAGAAAATGTACATGTAAGTTAGAGATACCAGGACGGCAGGAGAATATGTACAAGTAAGTTAGAGATACCAGGACGGCAGGAGAATATGTACAAGTAAGTTAGAGATACCAGGACGGCAGGAGAATATGTACAAGTAAGTTAGAGATACCAGGACGGCAGGAGAATATGTACAAGTAAGTTAGAGATACCAGGACGGCAGGAGAATATGTACAAGTAAGTTAGAGATACCAGGACGGCAGGAGAATATGTACAAGTAAGTTAGAGATACCAGGACGGCAGGAGAATATGTACAAGTAAGTTAGAGATACCAGGACGGCAGGAGAAAATGTACAAGTAAGTTAGAGATACCAGGACGGCAGGAGAATATGTACAAGTAAGTTAGAGATACCAGGACGGCAGGAGAATATGTACAAGTAAGTTAGAGATACCAGGACGGCAGGAGAATATGTACAAGTAAGTTAGAGATACCAGGACGGCAGGAGAATATGTACAAGTAAGTTAGAGATACCAGGACGGCAGGAGAATATGTACAATTAAGTTATAGATACCAGGACGGCAGGAGAATATGTACAAGTAAGTTAGAGATACCAGGACGGCAGGAGAATATGTACAAGTAAGTTAGAGATACCAGGACGGCAGGAGAATATGTATCTCAAATGAAAACAGCCAAAAAATCATGAGAATGAAGATGAACGCATACAAATAATGAGATCGGTCAGGTTGACCTGATAGTAGAACGAGATACAGAAGTGGAAATAACTAGACTCTCCTCTTCGTTGTCCCCGACTGGAAATAACTAGACTCTCCTCTTCGTTGTCCCCGACTGGAAATAACTAGACTCTCCTCTTCGTTGTCCCCGACTGGAAATAACTAGACTCTCCTCTTCGTTGTCCCCGACTGGAAATAACTAGACTCTCCTCTTCGTTGTCCCCGACTGGAAATAACTAGGCTCTCCTCTTCGTTGTCCCCGACTGGAAATAACTAGGCTGTCCTCTTCGTTGTCCCCGACTGGAAATAACTAGGCTCTCCTCTTCGTTGTCCCCGACTGGAAATAACTAGACTGTCCTCTTCGTTGTACCCGACTGGAAATGATTAGACTCTCCTCTTCTTTGTCACCGATTGGAAATAACTACTCCCCTCTTCTTTGTCCCTGATAAATGTTGTGGTGGTGACGTAGGTTTTGTTCCTGCACTTGTTCCGACATATTGTCTGAGCCATAATTGTCTATGGCTTTATAACTCTGATACAATGAAGTCCCTGACACTCCATCCTTGATTACAGTGTGTACAAAGGAACCATCGCTGACCGCCTTTTACTTAACAGCCATGATGTTATAACTCTTCCCTGCAAACTCTCCCATCACGCGAACGGTTTGTGTCAAGTTTCTGTTTAGAAACTAATTATTGTTGCGAAACGTCCATTTTCTGATCTCGATTCACATGCTAGAATTTCGTATCTCGATTCACATGCTAGAATTTCGTATCTCGATTCACATGCTAGAATTTCGTATCTCGATTCACATGCTAGAATTTCGTATCTCGATATCAGAGGGTACTCGTCTTGATAATAAGAATATCAATGTCAGTTTGAATCGCTGCTTTGATAAAGCCTTCACTTTAACAAGAACACACCTCTTACCTGCCGATAACAAACGTAAACAAAAACACACCTCTAAACAGAAACGTAAACAAATGTTAGTGTATTCGAATTTTACAATCTACATTTAATTATTCTTTTTCTCCAGTTCTCTTCCACTATCGATGTTCTATGTAGACTGTGTATCCACTCTTCCACTATCAATGTTCTATGTAGACTCTGTGTATCCACTCTTCCACTGTCAATGTTCTATGTAGACTCTGTGTATCCACTCTTCCACTATCAATGTTCTATGTAGACTCTGTGTATCCACTCTTCCACTATCAATGTTCTAGGTAGACTCTGTGTATCCACTCTTCCACTGTCAATGTTCTATATAGACTCTGTGTATCCACTCTTCCACTATCAATGTTCTAGGTAGACTCTGTGTATCCACTCTTCCACTAGCAATGTTCTAGGTAGACTCTGTGTATCCACTCTTCCACTGTCAATGTTCTATGTAGACTCTGTGTATCCACTCTTCCACTATCAATGTTCTAGGTAGACTCAGTGTATCCACTCTTCCACTGTCAATGTTCTATGTAGACTCTGTGTATCCACTCTTCCACTATCAATGTTCTATGTAGACTCTGTGTATCCACTCTTCCACTATCAATGTTCTAAGTAGACTCTGTGTATCCACTCTTCCACTGTCAATGTTCTGTGTAGACTCTGTGTATCCACTCCTCCGCCAAATCTCTTGCTCACGATATCAAGTACTTTCACACACCTTCTCCTCTCTCAGTCTCTAACATTCTTCATTTCACTCTCCCTCTCTCTCTCTCTCTCTCTCTCTGTCTGTCTTTTAGTTACTCTCAATTCCGGTTTAACTCTTTTTAATTTTCTTTCACACTCTGTCTGTCTCATCTCATCCTCTCTCACTATCTCATCCTCTCTCTCACTATCTCATCCTCTCTCTCTCTATCTCGTCCTCTCTTTCACTATCTCATCCTCTCTCTATCAAATCCTCTCTCACTATCTCATCCTCTCTCTCTCACTATCTCATCCTCACTCTCACTATCTCATCCTCTCTCTCTCACTATCTCATCCTCTCTCTCACTATCTCATCCTCACTCTCACTATCTCATCCTCTCTCTCACTATCTTATCCATTCTCACTATCTCATCCTCTCTCTCACTATCTCATCCTCTCTCTCACTATCTTATCCTCTCTCTCACTATCTCATCCTCTCTCTCTCACTATCTCATCCTCTCTCTCACTATCTTATCCTCTCTCTCACTATCTTATCCTCTCTCTCACTATCTCATCCTCACTCTCACTATCTCATCCTCTCTCTCTCACTATCTCATCCTCTCTCTCACTATCTCATCCTCTCTCTCACTATCTTATCCTCTCTCTCACTATCTCATCCTCTCTCTCTCACTATCTCATCCTCTCTCTCACTATCTTATCCTCTCTCTTACTATCTTATCCTCTCTCTCACTATCTCATCCTCACTCTCACTATCTCATCCTCTCTCTCACTATCTTATCCATTCTCACTATCTTATCCTCTCTCTCACTATCTCATCCTCTCTCTCACTATCTCATCCTCTCTATCACTATCTTATCCTCTCTCTCACTATCTCATCCTCTCTCTCTCACTATCTCATCCTCACTCTCACTATCTCACCTTCTCTCTCTCACCATCTCATCCTCTCTCTCTAATTTATCCTCCCTCTCTCACTATCTTATCCATTCTCACTATCTCATCCTCTCTCTCTCACTATCTTATCCATTCTCACTATCTCATCCTCTCTCTCACTATCTTATCCATTCTCACTATCTTATCCTCTCTCTCACTATCTCACCCTCTCTCTCTCACCATCTCATCCTCACTCTCACTATCTCACCCTCTCTCTCTCACCATCTCATCCTCTCTCTCACTATCTCATCCTATCTCTCTCACTATCTTATCCTTTCTCTCTCACTATCTCATCCTCTCTCTCTATCTCACCCTCTCTCTCTCACTATCTCATCCTCACTCTCACTATCTCACCCTCTCTCTCTCACCATCTCATCCTCTCTCTCACTATCTCATCCTCTCTCTCACTATCTCACCCTCTCTCTCTCACTATCTCATCCTCACTCTCACTATCTCATCCTCTTTCTCACCATCTCATCCTCTCTCTCACTATCTGATACTCTCTCTCTCACCATCTCATCCTCTCTCTCACAATCTCATCCTCACTCTCACCATCTCATCCTCACTCTCACTATCTCATCCTCTCTCTCTCACTATCTCACCCTCTCTCTCTCACCATCTCATCCTCTCTCTCACTATCTCATCCTCTCTCTCACTATCTTATCCATTCTCACTATCTCATCCTCACTCTCACTATCTCATCCTCTCTCTCACTATCTCATCCTCTCTCTCTCACTATCTCATCCTCACTCTCACTATCTCATCCTCTCTCTCACCATCTCATCCTCTCTCTCACTATCTCATCCTCTCTCTCTCACTATCTGATACTCTCTCTCTCACCATCTCATCCACTCTCTCACTATCTCACCCTCTCTCTCTCACTATCTCATCCTCACTCTCACTATCTCATCCTCTCTCTCACTATCTCACCCTCTCTCTCTCTCACTATCTCATCCTCTCTCTCACTATCTCATCCTCTCTCTCTATCTCACCCTCTCTCACTCACTATCTCATCCTCTCTCTCACTATCTCATCCTCTCTCTCACTATCTCATCCTCACTCTCACTATCTCATCCTCTCTCTCACCATCTCATCCTCTCTCTCACTATCTCATCCTCTCTCTCTCACTATCTGATACTCTCTCTCTCACCATCTCATCCACTCTCTCACTATCTCACCCTCTCTCTCTCACTATCTCATCCTCACTCTCACTATCTCATCCTCTCTCTCACTATCTCACCCTCTCTCTCTCACTATCTCATCCTCTCTCTCACTATCTCATCCTCTCTCTCTATCTCACCCTCTCTCACTCACTATCTCATCCTCTCTCTCACTATCTCATCCTCTCTCTCACTATCTCATCCTCACTCTCACTATCTCATCCTCTCTCTCACCATCTCATCCTCTCTCTCACTATCTGATACTCTCTCTCTCACCATCTCATCCTCTCTCTCACAATCTCATCCTCACTCTCACCATCTCATCCTCACTCTCACTATCTCATCCTCTCTCTCTCAATATCTATTCCTCTCACCATCTCATCCTCTCTCTCACTATCTCATCCTCTCTCTCTCTCTATCTCACCCTCTCTCTCTCACTATCTCATCCTCTCTCTCACTATCTCATACTCTCTCTCTCACTATCTCATCCTCTCTCTCTCACTATCTCATCCTCTCTCTCACTATCTCATACTCTCTCACCATCTCATGCTCTCTCTCTCACCATCTCATCCTCTCTCTCACTATCTCACCCTCTCTCTCTCACTATCTCATCCTCACTCTCACCATCTCATCCTCACTCTCACTATCTCATCCTCTCTCTCTCACTATTTATTCCTCTCACTTTCTCATCCTCTCTCTCACTATCGCATCCTCTCTCTCTATCTCATCCTCTCTCTCACTATCTCATCCTCTCTCTCTATCTCATCCTCTCTCTCACTATCTCATCCTCTCTCTCTCAATATCTATTCCTCTCACTATCTCATCCTCTCTCACTATCTCATTCTCTCTCTCTCTCTCACACATCTTCTCTTTCCCTCTCTCTCACTCATCACACTTTCTTATGAACTCTCATTTCATTTTATTCTTTCACTTTCTCTCTCTCTCTCTCTTTCTTATTCTCTTTCCTTCTCTCCTTCTCTCTATTTCTCTCTCTCCATTATTGTAAACGTTTGACAGTATGAAATTGCATCCATACCGACATTTTATATCGTTGCACCAATACAATTCAGGCATACAATGTATGTCCACAAAGACACATTTATGGATGAATGGATGAATGGTGAGATGGATGAATGGTTGGATGAATGGAAGGGTGAATGGGTGGATAGATAAAAAAAATGGATGAAAGGAAGGATGTATAGATGGATGGATGAGGGATGATGCATAGATGTAGGCATGGATGGATGGAAGTAGGATGGGATGGATGGATGATGGATGGAATGATGAATTGATGGATAAATACGATTAGATAGAAGTTCAGATAAAGAACATCCACTGAATCCACATACCTGGTTCATACCAAGATTAGGATTACTCTACTCCACTCACTCGCTAAGTACTTTCCATCTTTCTCTCTTTAGTTATTCTGCTCTGACTTTCTCTCACCGCATTTCTCCTCCTCATTCTACACACCTCGTCTCCTTCACTTACTCTGCGTTTATCTATCCCTGTTGATCGAAACTCTTTAACTCAATCTTTCTTTCTACACATTCGTCCCCCTCTATTGATCTTTCGCCCTATTGGATTCTCCCACATATTTTCTCATTCTCCCACCCTCCCCCCTCTATCTATTTCTCGCAATCTCTCTCTCTCTCGCTTTCTCTCTCTCTCTCTCTCTCTCCCTCTCTGACTTTATAGATCAGACTTCCTCTGCCATTATTTGTCGTATACTTCACCTGGTTTGTGGCACCTTCTACCTTTCTTTTCTTCTCATTCTTTCGTTCCATCGTACTTTCTCACTTCCTTCTCCTACCTTCCGTGTGCTACCAAATTGGCATTCTCTCTCTTTCACTCTCTGCCTTCTGTCCGTCATTTCTTCACGTTTCTCTCTATTCCCTTCACCAACATGGCACTCTCTCACTCTGCTTGATGACATCCCTCTATCGCTACTTCTCTTCCTTCACCTCCCATAAATGACCAAGTTGGGTTTTCTCTCTTTTATGAACTTTCTCTCCCTCCATCTTTTCCATTTATCCATCTCTCCATTTACCTCCCACAAACTACGAATCTGGCTTTTTTTCTCTTTTGCATGAACTAGCTCCCTCCCTCCATCTTTCTCTTCATCACTTTCTCTCCATTATCTTTTTCTCCATTCAACTTCCTCAAATTACCAGTGTGTATTGTTTTTATCTCTGATGCGAGAACTCTATCTCTCTCTCTCACTCTCTCTCTCTCTCCCTATATATATATATATCCATCTCTCTAACAACCTCTACGAAACCACCAGCACGTCTTTGTCTCTGAATCTGTATTGTCTCCCTCATTCCTCTCTATTTGTGGTTTCGTTCTACTATTAAAACTGAAACCCTCAATCCCCCCACCCCCATCCCACCCCCATTCAAACTATTTTTCGGCTGTCCTTCCATCTCTCCTACACTCTATTAACCTAACTTTGTTATCTTCTTCCTCTGCCCCATTTTCACTATCTAATCCCCTCCCTGTGCCTATATCCTCACCCGTGTCTCGATCTAATCCCCTCTCGTCTTTCTATCCTCACTTATGTCTGACACTTATCTAACCCCCCCCCCCTTCCTTCTACCCTCACCAATGTCTCACTCTATCTAATCCCCCCTCCTTTTATCCTCCCCCTCACCTCATTCTATCTAATCCCCTCCCCCTGTCCTTCTGTCCTCACCTTCGTCTCACTCTTTGTATTTTCCCTCCCTGTTCTTCTATCCTCACCAATGTCTCACTCTATCTAATCCCCCCCCCCCGTCCTTCTATTCTCACACTCTATCTACCCTCCCCCCCCCTCATTCTATCCTCGCCAATGTCTCACTCTATCTACCCCCCTCCTTCTATTCTCACCAATGTCTCACTCTATCTACCCCCCTCCTTCTATTCTCACCATTGCCTCACTCTATCTACCCCCCCCCCCCGTTCTTCTATTCTCACCAATGTCTCACTCTATCTAATCCCGTATCGTCCTTCTATCCTCACTAATCTCTCGCTAGATCTAATCAGCTCCTCTTATGCCTCCATTTCCACCCATCTGTCCTTCTATCAAACCACCTTCCCCTTCCCCGTCTCTATCTTCATGCATCTCTCACTCTATACATCCACCTGACTGTCTCTGTCTACGTCTCCTCCCTTCCCACATCAAAGACATCCTCCCCAATTATCCCACCAACGTAACACTCTCTCCGTCCAGATTTCACACCCACAGGTACCCTTAACCATCACTCCTGGCTCCATTGTTCACATTCCACCCTGATGCCGCGAGAACCCTCCCTAGTCTCGTGCTGGTACCACACACCATTTGGTTACGATTCGATGGAAAAATAATGATTCTGTTTTTTATTCCTTAGCCATTAACACTTGAACCGCGAGCTACGAAGTTTCTACATACGCTTTTTGTCATACTAACGACATTTAGCATTAACGTATTTTCTTTTTCGAATATTTAGCCTACACCACACGCTCAATGTTGTATATGTCATTTATTTACTTCTAGACACAGTTCACATCGTCTCTATCAGTGCTACCCTTTCTGATTAAGTAAATATTATGAATATTGTCATTTCGTACATAAATGTTAGCCTTTAGTTTCTGATGTTTACACATGCAGCATAATAATAATAACAATAATAATGATAATAAAAATAAATGTTAACAATTATAAGGCAAGACGGTAGAGAGAATTGTGCAACATAAGCCAAATAAAAACAAAAGGTGAAATACATTCCATCTACGGCTATTGCGGCGTCTTCTTGATCTTTCAGGGTGGGCCAGAGTGACACATGAGAGGATCACTACCGCACCAGTCTCCTTGGCATGTACACTCTCCTCAGGCAGCGATGTCTACAATGGTTTGGTCATGTTCGCCGCACTGAAGATGGTCGCGCCCTCAGAGATAGTCTATACGGACAGCTGGGGGATGGCACATGAACTGTCGGAATACCACATCTGGCGTTTAAAGACGCGTGTATGAGAGCAATGAAGGCACTGGGCATGGGTCTGGCATCATGTGAAGATAAAGCTGCAAACCGATCAGAGTGGAAAGCTAACATGAAGAGCAGTCTCAGACTGGATGGAAAGAAGGTCTTACAACACGGAGAAGTGAACGAGAACGCCGCAAAGAAAATGCGGAAGCAAAAACTGTGTGGGGATCTACTACTTCGGAGGACATCATCCTATAGTTAGTCATGATTGAAAGAGACTACTTTTTTCAGAGACCATCATCCTATAGTCAGTCATGACTGAAAGAGACTACTTCTTCAGAGACGATCATCCTATAGTCAGTCATGACTGAAAGAGACTACTTTTTTCAGAGACCATCATCCTATAGTCAGTCATGATTGAAAGAGATTACTTTTTTCAGAGACCATCATCCTATAGTCAGTCATGACTGAAAGAGACTACTTCTTCAGAGACGATCATCCTATAGTCAGTCATGACTGAAAGAGACTACTTCTTCAGAGACGATCATCCTATAGTCAGTCATGGCTGAAAGGGACTACTTCTTCAGAGATTTCTATAGTCAGTTATGACTAAACGCGACAACTCTTCAGATATACTTTTAGTCAGTCATGACTGAAAGGGGATACTACTATTCCAGAGGACATCATAATAAAGTCAGTCGTGACTGAAATTAATTACTTCTTCAGAGACTCCTTTATTCAGTCGTGACTGAAAGGGCCTACTACTAATACTATGACTTCTACTACTACTACTACTTCTATTATTATTATTATTACTACTACTCTATGGGCGCATCTTTCTATCTGAGGATCACCTGTATTTGGTTTTATGACTATATCTTTGTTTTAAATCAGGAAGGTTTTTAAAACTTCAGTAGGCGTTTTAAATGACTGAAAGGTCGGTTGAACGGAACTCATGTGTTACATAATCTTCTACAATGATATCTACACATCTTGAGCTAAGAGAGTTTGCTTAACAACGTGTGCAAGGTGAACTTCGAACAGGCAAACGTTCGTCTGAGGATGGGGTGGCAGCTGAAACGCTAGAGGGACGGCTTAAATATATAGCTGAAGAACTTCTACAATCAGTTCACCTTCTGTGAGACCCTTACACAGGACCGCTCCACCTGGCGCACTACCATCACACATTACCATAAGGTCGCCGAGCGGAATATCATCGCTGAGGCATAAAGAAACTCAGCTGCACGAAAGAACAAAACGCATGCAGGTCCCAAGTCAGGTAGAGTTTGCCGTGCCAGGGTTTGACTTCAAAGTCATGTGAGATCATATGCACACGTCTGATTCTTTTGGCATCTTCGCTTAAGGCGAGAAACGATTATTATTATGTACCGTGGTTATATCCTCGTTTCCAACATAAAAATGACCCTCCAGAAATTAATCAATTGTAAGGGATGTGTAGGCATGAGTGTTAAAGGTGGGGGAAGGGGGGGGGGGGAGGGTGGAATTGTAGTAGATGAGTCGGCTGGAGTGTAGGGGTGTAGAGAGTGAAATTGTAGTGGATGAGTGGGCTGGAGTGTAAAGGTGTAGTGAGTAAAATTGTAGTGGATGAGTGGGCTGGAGTGTAGGGGTGTAGAGAGTGAAATTGTAGCGGATGAGTGGGCTGGAGTGTAGGGGTGTAGAGAGTAAAATTGTAGCGGATGAGTGGGCTGGAGTGTAGGGGTGTAGAGAGTGAAATTGTAGCGGATGAGTGAGTGGTAGTAGATGAAATTGTAAGGGATGTGTGGGCAGCAGTGTGGTGGAGAGAGGAGATGCGAGGGGGCGGAATTGTAGAGGATAAGTGAGACATGCGTGTAAGAAGGGGGGAGGGGGGTAGTCAGTGGAATTGTACTGGTTGGGTGGGCAGTAGTGTAGGGGAGGGGGGTAGTCGGTGGAATTGTACTGGTTGAGTGGGCAGTAGTGTAGGGGAGGGGGTAGTGGGTGGAATTGTACTGGTTGAGTGCGCAGTAGTGTAGGGTGAGGGTAGTCGGTGGAATTGTACTGGTTGAGTGGGCAGTAGTGTAGGGGGGGGGGGGTAGTCGGTGGAATTGTACTGGTTGAGTGGGCAGTAGTGTAGGGGGGGGGGGGGGGGTAGTCGGTGGAATTGTACTAGTTGAGTGGGCAGTAAGGTAGGGGAGGGGGAGTGGAAGTATTATTGTCACGTGGGCGGAAATGTTGTGTGTGTGTGAATTACCATTTGGTGGATGTGTGGATCAACATATGGTAGGGTGTGTAAACGGAAACATGGTAAATGAGTAGATGGAAACGTGGTAGGTATTGGGTGGAAGTGTGTTGGGTGTGTTGCCGGAGTTATGTTGGGTTACAGGAGATCACATTTTCTTCACTCGCAGGTCAAATAAATGTTTAGCCAACACACTGCATTGCGATTGTCGGGTCAAGGTCGCTTTATTCTTCAGATCTAAAGATCTGACTCCAATGCTTGACGGTTAGTGATTGCAATGATAGATATGATGTGGTGACAATTTGTAATACTGAAAATAGAGGAGACGAGAACAGAGGGTAATAGAGATGTCCTGGAATAAGGAAGATGAGAAGAGTTGATCAGCGGAAAGACAACTGACTGGAATGAAAGAAGGAGAGCAGAACTAAAAAGACGGAAAACAGAAGAGACTGGAATCACAGAAGGAGAAAAAGTACAAAAAATAATGGAAAGAAAGTAGATACTGGAATAGAGAAGTGACTAAAACAGCGGAAGGAAAGAAGTCAAAAATAATGAAAAAGAGAAGTGACGTGAAGAAACTGGAATAAGGGAAGAAAAGAGATGGAATAATGAAAAAACTTGACAATGGACTGAAAGATTAAACTGGAATAATGAAAAAAACTTGACAATGGACTGAAAGATTAAACTGGAATAATGGATGATATGAAGAACTTACACAATTGATGGAGAGAAGAGGTGGAATAACGGAAGGAGTGAGATGAATTAATGAAAATATTTAAGTGACTAATGAATAAAGATCAGAATGTAACAAGGGAAACAGAGAAAAGGCTGGAAAAGAAGAGACTGGAATATCGGGATGAGAGAAGAATCTAATAATACAAGTTGAGAAAGTACTGTAATTATGAAGAGAGACAAAGAGAGAGAGAGAGAGAGATAGAGAGATAGAGAGAAGTGGGAGTGGAATAGGGGAGAGAAAGGGGGAACTATTTCAACGAAAAGAAAGACGATATGATGCTGAAATAACAGAAAGAGAGAAGTGGCTGGAATAATGGAACTAGAGAAAAGACTAGAATAATGGAAAAAGAATAGATGTAAAAGAACTAAATGAGAGAAGCGATAGAAAACGGAAAATAAAGACGATATTGAATAATTGAAGCGGAAAAAAATGTTGTAATAAAAGAAACAGAAGAGAGTATAGAAACAGAAGGAGAGAAGAGAGTTGAATAAAAGTAAGGAGATAATAGACCAGAATAATGACAAAAATTGAAGAGAAGGAACGAGAGACATTCATGGAGAAGAGAGTAAGATTCTGGCACAATACAGTTCTGGTGGTGTCTCCGAGTTTGTATGTTTTGTGACAGGAAGTTAATTTCCTGTCTTCTCCGGCTCAAGAGAAAAAATGTCTTCCCAGTTTTCAGGAAGTCAGCCAGGAAATTGTTTCACGAAACTGTTCATATCAATTATCAGTGTTCCATATTAGTTACTCATGCGATGATTATGCGATGAAAATGGAGAAATGAAGTACAACACAAGAAAATAACTTCTTACCTTATCTTAAGTACTGCCCAAATGTGTCAAACGGAAACAGCAGTCTCAGATACAGAATCACAGAATTAGTAGTCCGTGCGCAGTGTGAAGAACGTCATCATTTCGTGTGGATTAGTTCCTTTCCTTAAAACTAGATTTCCGGTACGAACAGACAGAATCAAGTTTGACAAGTTGTTCACCTTCCTGGTTTAGAATTGAAGTCTACGTGTACACATTCAGTTTGTATCTTAGCAACACTGTAATAGCAAGTAACATGATAGCAACTAATTAAATTGTTGCTTGTGGTT